>CM037997.1:21164688-21755477 GCA_021234005.1 Nephelium lappaceum
TTTTCCCACCATATGTGGGTTGTTCCTATCGTGTCTACTCGCATAAGTACTTATATTGGTATTTTCCCACCATATATGGATTGTTTGCCTAGGCATGTGATTGCTCTTTTTAGGAGTTGTTCCCAGATCATACATCAAAATCAAATCATAATTAGTCTCGACGGAATCCTGAATAGGTCTCAATAATCACAAAAAAAAAAATAAAAAATAAAAAATCCTATAATTGAGCATTCTTTTGTCACACAAATATAATAATTTATTAATAATAATAATAATTTTGCAGTTGCAACCGTTTTTAAATAGAAGTTTCAAAACAATTAATTACTGTCACTTATCAATGGATCCTACCCGCAATGAAGTGATCTGATCTTGAAAAATAATTTACAAGATATTTATTAGAGAATATGTGATATATATATATATGTATATATCACCATTGTACACGTGTGTTTTCTTCAATTGTGGCCAAACATTACCAGATGTACTCAAAATGCTTTTAATTATTTAAAGTGCTATGTTTTTTCCCTTTTTCTGCTAAACAAAAAAAAAAAAAAAAAAACTAATTTAAAGTGCTTTCAAGGAAATAAAAAAACATGACTGTAATGTAATATCTATCTTTTCACCGTTTTAAGGAGATGACGTTTGCTTGTTTTGGTGTGATACGTCGTGCAGAATTCTTTGTTGATATATAATATCTATTGGAAAAGAACATAAAGGAAGAAAATTATATGGAGGCTGAAGATTGCAGGTAACTGAGCCAGCTAGGTTGACGAAGCTGTTGTTTTGGAGATCTCAGGTTAGTGGAAATCCATAAACATTTTCTTTCTCTTCTCAATCAAATCCAAGCAGTAGTTTTGTTACATTTTTATTAAAATTTCAAGGTCAAGTTTCATTCAAGTGTCCATTAATTCAAGTGTCCAGCTGATATGATTGTGCAGAAGATATCCTTGCTACTCTTATTAAATAATCTTCTATATAGCAAAACTATTTACCTCAGATTTTGTTTCTGTTTTGCAATTTTCAATTGAAAACAAAAATATTAATTTATATTTTAGGATTCGAAAATGTCTATAGGAACATTATTAAAAAACAATATTCTGAAGATGTGGTCTGTTAGCAATACTGAAAGATGGAAAGTATTAAGAATTAAATGATTTAATACAAAATCCAAATTTTTCTTGATTATTTTTATAATCTACCAAAAAATAAAAATGATTTTATTTGGTATAGAATCATACACTCTATTTTTTTATTTTCCTTTTTTGAGAATATACACTTTATTTAATTTTATAACATCCCAATCTAAGAGTTAATTATATAAAATCTAAATAAATTCCAAATGTCAATTTACCTAACAAAAAATTAATATGATCAAAATCTAATCTAGATTGCATCAGAATGAAATTAAGAAAATGTTACATAACTTGTGTTTCAGTGATTAAAATTGAAAAAAATACTGGGTGTAATAGATACTGATAACAATCCATCCATATTTATCCCATCAAATAAAGATAAAAATCAAAAATAAAAAAATGTAGTTGTGGGGTAAGAAAGTGGACATCAATTTTGGTGAAAATATTAAGAATATAAATTTATGAAAATATCATCCATATTTAAAATATAAATTATTTAGAGACATTTTCTATATTAATTACCCAAAATATCGAAAATATATTAGAAATATATTCTAGTCGGTGAAATAGCATATCTCCTTCACGTGACAAAAATAGCGTACTGGAGTGAGGTGCAGATTTTATACCTGATAAAAATTTTTAATTTTTCTTCTTCAACTAAAAACAATAAAAAGAAATTAATAAATTAAAATTTAAATAAGAGTAATGCTATCCCAGTTTTTGTATCACATCTGATTTCAATTTAAATTTAAATCATCTAGGTTTTCCAAAAAAGAAACAAAGAAAAAAGAAAGTGGATACAATCATCTCAAATATATTATTATGTAGGAAAAATATTTTAATAAATTACATCATAATGAGTTGACTTTTTATACAGAAATTTTAATAGTATTAAGACATAATAAACTGACAGACCCCTTTCTAGAGGCGATCTATCGCATCCTACGGTGACCCTCCAGCTAGCCCTTGCGCTCAACTAAAGGATTCCTCACAGAGTTAAGCCGTGTTCTTTCTGAACCTTTTTCGAAAAACTCGGAAACGAGAGGAAATTTTTCATTTTTATTTTAAACCTTTACAAAATATTTTATAAAATTTTGGGCAGCATCCCATTTGTTTTTCGGACTTTGACAACCCTGTAAATTATAAAATTTAACACTTTTAAAAATCACAAAAGCAATTTCCCCAAACTACGGAGGCTCAGGCTCTCATTTTTCATCACAACCACAACCACAATTTCATGTTTCAATTTATAAATTCATCATCAATAAAATCATAGGTCATGCATCAATTTACTCCCAAAAAACATAATTTAAATCCACAAAATGATATTTACAAAATCATGTAGAGGTAATAAAGTATATACATCTCTTAATATCAAACAAAATAAGATTAAGTAATCACATCAGCACTATCGCCGCGGCTAGCCTGGTATCGTCTCGGGGTAATCCGTAGCTATGGTACCTGTGCCTGGGGAGGTTTATTTAAAAATACAGAAAATATTGGGTGAACTTTGAAAGCCCAGTGAGTGTCATAATATTATTTGAAATTACATGTTTATAAAAACCTCCCTAAAACATTTTTGATAATTCAAATCTAATCCATTTGTTTTAAATCAAGTTTCATGCATTAATTATTATAAAACATATATTGCACATTTTTTTCTTTTCATAAACGGATCATCTATGGTTGCGGGGTTTTTATTCTAAAACCCTTTTTTTTTAATGAAACGAATTGGTCCGACTCCACTCGAAAGTGTCTTGCCAACCAACCGTTTTCATTATTATAAACCGGATATGGTCCGACTCCGCTCGAATGTGTCCTGCCAACCAATCCAACTCCCGTCAACCTATAGTGACCCGTGCCTCATGGCACTCTAGTATAGAGCGGGATCCTGAAACGCTCTCTATCCGATTCATGTAGCGGAATTCTGCATCGCTACAGAGCGAAACTCTGTCTCGCTCGGGTAAGCTAGCTAATAATATACCCTTCACGTGCATTGGGCTAATCTCTCAGGCATCTGACTGACATGACACCTTGCAGGTATCTCCTGCGGTTAGTATAGTTAGTGACATACTGACACTACTAGCTCTACCAATGCACGCTTCGGGTACTCAACCCAGACCGGTAATAATCTGATACTCTCTGGGTAAGCCACAGGTTTTCTTTTCATCTTTATAAAGTTACAATCTCTTTCACATATATCATTCAAAACAAGAAATCATTGGTTTAATGAAAACACAAAACCATATTATCTGTTACCGTGCCATTTATCATTTAAATCATATTTCACTTTTATCAAAATATCAAAACATGCATGAAAGATTCATTCATTAATCAAATCAACAAAAACGTATTAAAAATCATTTTAACACTCACCTTAGCTATCACTTCCGAACAACTCTCCGGAACGTTCTAAACTGCTCCTTATCGCTCTTCTCTTACTTCACCAGCTTGTTCGTCACCTATACAACATATATATACGTAAATTTATGTTCGCATCAACTTCTGAAAACTCAATAATTAAAACTACATAATCGCCTCTAAATGACCCTTTTTAGGCACAACTCTCCATTTTTGGTTCCTTAATTTAATCTTCGACTTTTAATAATCTCAATATGCCTAATTAAACTCGTTAGGGTCATCCGAACTCTCAACGGACGCCATATGGGCCAATTAAAGAAATTGTCGTTCAAACTAGTTTATTGCGCGATTTAGTTTCTCTTCAAATCTTTGATCTCTTCTTGGTTTCCTAAGCTCCCAATAAACTTAAATCCACTTATTTTTCAACTTATTTTTACTCAAAATCAACCAATAACCAAATCATAATAAAATCAATTTCAAACTCAACTTAAATACTAACAAAATCACCAACATCAAGAGTAAACAACTCACCCCTTATCTTCCTCATGAAATCATTCTATTTCTCTTTGCTTAGACTTCGTTCTGGGGTGGGTTCAAGCTAGTTTTCTTCCTCCTTTCTTCCCTCACGCGATCCCTCTCTCTCGCGGCTGATTTCTCCTTTTTCTTCCCCGATCTACCTTTTCTATTCTGGTTTCAGCTTCAGCTGCGCTTGGATCGGGTTTTAGTGATGGTTTCAAGTTGAAAATGAGCTCAGTTGCAGCTGAAAAGGGAGTGAATTGGCTGGGTTTCGCGAACGGTTTCTTTAGGTGGTCGGACGGCAGCTCATCGCCGTTCTCTTCCGCGCTCTACCTCGTGCGATCTGCTATAGTTCTGGTGGAGCTTGGCTAGTCGGTCGGTAAGCTGGATTCGATTGGACAAGCTAGATCGGCGTCAAGGTGACTGGGTTCTACAGATCGACGCAACTCGGACGGGACAGCGGCTCGTCGTCGTCTCCTTCCACGCCGGTCGGGTATGATTTCAGGTTGGGTGTGCGTACGATTCTGCTCAGTTTCAGGTCTGCTTCCACCGTCGATCTGCTCAATTTCGAGTCGTCTCCGCCGTGCAGTCCTGGTCTGGTCGACACTAGTGCTACTCCAGCGTCGTCGCAACGGCTTCTTCTTCTTCTTTCTTCTTCTCTTCTCGTTTTCTTTTCTCTTCTTCACGCTACAATGACTGGTTTTGCTCACTGTTTTGTTTTTGGTGAGTCAACTCATTTTTGACTTCTATTTTCCTCCCCAAATAAATTCTATAATACCAATTTCGTCCCTTAAAAATTTCATTCTCATACCTTAAATTTTAGCTTATTTCTAGTTTAGCTGCAAATATTAAAACTTATATTCAATTTAGTCCCTTTTCACCTTAAAAAATTACTCGATTTCGTTCACCATTTTATCATTCCGTTTAATCTCCAATCAAGTTTAATTCGATCTCTATGGGTCCTCTATGACCTTAAGCGTTTCCATAAACCATTTAGAGTCTCTAATCGATACTTAGGGACTATTTCTGGGAAATCCATAAAATCAAAACTAGGGGGTTCACATAAACTCTTTAGTGAACAACTTTCAAGAAAAAAAAAAAAAAAAACTCTTTAGTGAATTGAGAATTGGTTTAAAAGTTTTAATTCAATGATTTTTGAATGTATTATTTATTCATAAATACAAATTTTTGCAAGACCTTTTGGAAATAGGAAAAAAGTGTAAAAATCTTATGTCTAACATTATATTATGGTATAAAGTACTCAATATTTCACATACGAATTGCTACACTTACACAATAACTCAACAAAAGAAGAAAAGAAGAAGATATATATTGGATATTATGTCCTGGCGACACCTTGTCTTCTTTTTCTTTTTCTTTTTTTTTTTTCTTTTTTCTCTTCACAAGTATATTTTATTATTCTTATTATATATAATTACTATTTCATCCAAATTTATTAAATTTCCATCAAATTCCTATTATGGTTTTCATGTATAGGGGATATTATGCACGATAGAGAACATGTAACATACGTCCAACATTAATCGCTTAACAAAAGTATATACGCTAGAACTAGTGGAATTAGTGTCTTTTCACAAATGACAAAAGCAGTCTCCATGCAAAGAAAAAAAATATTACTGGTTTAAGTAAGGTTATCTAATATAAGAATCTTCAATAATACTTCAATAATCATATTTATAACCAATTAAAAAGTTGTCATTGGAAAATTACTGTATAATAGTTGATGGTTTTTTTTTTATATATATATATAATTTATATTCTAATAATTCAAATAAGAGCAATTGTCAGATTAAGTTAGAACTTTCTATCATCAACTCAAATTGAAAGGTAATAATAGCATGATATTGAAACACTAAAAATTAATAGAAATGAAACAGTCTTATTAAATATATACCATTAATTGAATATATAACTTTTTTTAGGTTTTTTTTTTTTCCCTATCTGGTGAATATAGATAGTACGAAAAAATTATTAAAATATATAAAAATGTTTAGTTAAGACGTCCATGTCATAAAGTATTTTGTTTGATTTGAAGGTCCAATATATTTACAAAAACATTTAAGATGTGGAGGCTGAAGATTGCAGAGGGTGGAAACAACCCATATATTTATAGTACAAACAATTATGTGGGTAGACAAATATGGGAATTTGATCCTGAAGCAGGCAGCCCTGAAGAGTTAACTGAGGTTGAAGAGGCTCGACAAAGTTTCTACAAAAATTGTCACAAGTTCAGGCCCAATAGTGACCTTCTTTGGAGATTGCAGGTTGGTAATCCGTATAAATCCATAAACATTTCTCTCTCGTACCATACAAGAGTAATTAATTACTTTAAATTTAAGGGCCAGTTGGGGGCCTTGTCAGCCCCTGTGTATTTGGGATGTGCTTTGTTCATTACTTTTCTAAAATTTACAAAATTGGGAACCAAAAATAAGGTCAAATGAGACCCAAGTGAGTTAGCGTAATGGTAGTAGGCCCCATTTGTCTTTGCTTCTCCATAAAAGTCATAAGTTCGAGTTCAACAAACATCCCACCCTTTCACAAAAAGATGTGGATAGCCTTCTCTCAATATTTGAGGGCAATCATCCGAGCTATACTACCAAAGTCTTATCTAGGTTAGTTTTAAAAGTTATTTGATCATGAAAAAATATCAGAAAATTTACAAATAAAATAAAAAGAAAATAAAAATAAGGTCAAACAAAGTGAAAGCTTAGGCTAGGTAGTAAAAATATTCTTAGGTGAATCTAAGATTCCAAAGTTAAATTCTCTCTTTTCTAAAAAAAAAAGAAAAAAAGTAATATATATATATATATCTCTTAAAAGAACAAAAACTAAGGTAAAAAAATATAAAACAAGGGAAAAAAAAACTGTTTTCCTTATTTTTAAAATTAAAAATGCCCAGTCATCTTTCTATTCTTCTGATGATCTCCTTTAAAAAAATGAAAAACAAGCAAAAACAAAACAAAATCATGTTTTCCTTAATTTAAAAAAAAAAAAAGAAAAACACTAATCTTCTTCGGTTTCGTTTTTCTTGTTTCCTTTCCGACTTGCTACTCCAATAAATACAAGATGCCTCCTGTGAACTGTATTTTTAATTTTTAATTTGTTGTAATTTATTAATGTATTCGAATTATATAATAAAAATATAAAATTTATTTATTTTTTAATTCTGCATCTTAATATTTTATATTATTTGATATAATAATGTCAATTATAAAAAGTTGGGTTATGCAAATATACATGATTAGGAAATATACATATTAGCAATTCATATTTATTATTAATCAAATAATTCAAATATATAAAAGGTTTTAAAAGTAAAATGAATCATTGTCTAATGTGGTTTGTTGGTAAAAAATACTCATTCAATCCACCAATATTCTAAGTTCGAATAATTTTCACTATAAATAGTATCCAAAATATATATATATATATATATATAACCATAATTTATGGTTACAAATCATGTATACTAGTCAACCCTTAAATGTTATAGAAAAATTAGATACTAATTACTATTTGATATATTTGGGCCATGATTTTCAGAAACTTTAGCCATAATTATTTTTGAATTATGGGTTTAAGTGTTGAATGCTTGACTTGATTATTATTTCTGTGAGTATTAACCTATTTACAGTTATATTTTTAGTAATTTTTACCAAATGTATTTTTATCATTTTTCATCTTTAGTCAAAACATTGTTTTTATTCTCTTTCTCTTTTTACCCCAAATACAGATGAAAAAAATAATACTAACATATCCTAAAATTCTACTTCATTGTGTCTAAAAGAAATTGGATTATGATTTTTATTTATTAACCTTAATCATACAAAGAGATTTATCAACGGAAAGAGGAAACGTAAGTACATCCAGCCGAAATAAACAATTGAACTTTATCCATTAATAGTAGGGATGATAATGGGTCATTAGAGCTGCATCGATTCACTCCAAATTTAAAACTCGTTTTGAATGGGGTGCTTCATACCCAACTTATGCCCTGAAATGGTTTTCAATTTTTGTCCTAGAATCCTAATCCTTTTGGGGAGGGGTGGCCTTATACCCGATACCTGTCCTGTTTTGATTCAATTTATTAAAAATTATATTTTAATGTATATTTAAATACAAATTTTAATTTTCACATAAATGTAAATGCACATTTAAATTAAATATTTTTAAATTTAAATATATGCTTAAGTTCAAATATATGCAAAAAAAATTAACATCTATTTAAATTAATATATAAACTTAAATTCAATTGAAAACCATCTAACCCTAATAAATATTAAATTTAAGCTAAAAATATGAATCATAAATTAATTTAAAGAACATAAAATCGTTAAGTAAAAGAATATAAAATTCATTAAGTTTTTTAATATATAAAAGTTAACATATTAAAACAATTATTCAAAATTTCATTCAAGCATCTTAATTATTTAAAAGAATAATTTATTTAAGATGCAAACTTATGAAAATAAAATTAAATAAACAAACTGGTAATGCTCAATACTTGAAAAATAAACTATAATGATAACAATAATATTAATAAAAATATAATAAAGTAATAGGATTAATAAGAGTAAAAAATATTTAACCTAAATCCGATCCAATAATAAACTGAATAAAAAAATTGACCAAAACTCAACCCGAAACTTAGGGTGCGTTTGAATACGTTTTTAAAATACGTTTTTAAAAATTATTTTCAAAAATAAAAAAACATGTTTTGAAAATGACGTTTTCAAAAACAATAATGTGTTTGTTAGCATTTTTTAAAATATATTTTGAAAATGAAAAATGATAAAAGTTGTTTGATACCATGTTAAAAATAGATAAAAATTGAAAATGTGTTTAGACAAAAACTATTTTTTAAAAATAATGATGTAACTGATAGATATGAGTATTTTTACTTTTTTTAGTTTTACTGTATAAATGAAAATAATTTTTTAAAATGATAGAATATGAAAAAAAAATTCATTTTTTACTTTTATCTTAACATTTTTTAAAACATATTTTTCATTTCCAAAAATATGTTATTGAAAATGATTGTCAAATATATTTTCAAATATTTTTCGTTTTTAAAAATGAAAAATGCTTTTAAAATACAGTGCTAAACACCACCTTAGTTTCAATACTCCAAACTTGCCCTAAATGGATTGGGGTCCTTCTGATTTGGGTCAGATCGGGATTTTTGCCATCCCATTTCAATTGTCAGGTTTTTATTTTTATTTTTATTTTTTTGAAAAGCAAAGAACATCAGTTAATTCTGAATGTCATTTTATCAATTGTTGTGAAGGAATACAAGTTCATTTGTTTCTTTCAAGTTATATTCTGACTTTTATTATTACTATTATTTTTTTTTTACATTTTCAAGACCACATTAATTTTCTTAAATTTTCTACCGTTCTTTTTACTCCCTTTTATTATAAAATTGCATTTTTCTTCATCATTATGCAGTTTCTTAGAGAGAAAAATTTCAAACAATCGATTCCTCAAGTAAAAGTAAAGGATGGAGAAGCAATTACCCATGAAACAGCCAAAACAGCCTTGAAGAGGGCAGCCCTCTTCTTTTCAGCCTTACAGGCCAGTGATGGCCATTGGCCTGCTGAAAACACTGGTTGTTTATATTTCCTGCCTCCCTTTGTGAGTACTCTTTCATCTTATATTGTTAAACTCTTAATATAAAGTTGATTTGTTACCTATACATATATATATATATATGTAATCTTTCTACTATAAGGATAAATTAATTTAATAATCTCAATTCCAATATATTGTGATGTATTAATTATATACAAATAATTAATGTCAAGAATTAATTATATTACTTACAATATTGGAATTGATATTATTAAAATCTATACGTTCTTATAGTAAAAAAGCTATATATATAATTAATTTGGAATTTTGCACGTTAATTCACTTGGAATCCTAAATTTTTTGCACTACAAAATCTTTTATCGCATAGAGAGGCTGTAGCGCTCCAAAACCAGGATCTTGGATGTAAACGATGCATGATCTAGTACTTGAATGATTATATATACACACACATATATATAATTAATTTGGAATTTTGCACGTTATATCATTCAGAATCCTAAGTTTGTTGCGCTTCAAATCATTCATGGCATATAGAGGCTGTAGCACTCCAAAACCAAGATCACCATGCAGGATCTTGTACTTGAGTGATTATACTATGAAATTATTTACTCACCTTAAAGTTTACTTACAGCATATGTGAATAATAAACTAAATTCCATTCTTTTTATATGAAAATTACAGGTAATGTGCTTGTACATTACTGGGCAGCTGAATATTGTATTTACTGAGGAGCATCGCAAAGAAACCCTTCGTTTCTTGTATAATCTGCAGGTATTAGCTTCCAAATTTTTTGAAAGCCTCCATAGATGTTATTGGTTTCGTCGACAGCCTTCTAAAAATTCGTCAGAAACCGTTCTTAGATAAAGGATATTAATTATTTGGAAATATTTTGTGGAGCAGAATGAAGATGGTGGATGGGGGTTACATATAGAGAGTCACAGCAGCATGCTTGAAACAGTTTATAGCTATGTCTGCATGCGTTTACTGGGATTGGGACCAGATGATGGTGAAAACAATGCTTGTGCAAGAGCTCGAAAGTGGATTCTTGATCATGGAGGAGTAACGTATATTCCTTCTTGGGGGAAGATTTGGCTTGCGGTATGTAAACTGTTGTATGTGTTTGTAAAACGTACTTTATCATAAATTTCTTTTTTTTTTTTTTTCTTTTTGAAAGAATCATAAATTTCTTTCTACAAAATCAACTGACGGTGCATTTACATGTTAGTGCTTTTGTTATATACGGTCAAATGTTTGTGATATTTCCCCCCTGTAGTTTAAAAATCTTCTTATGGAAAAAAATAATAATAAAAAAATAAAATAAAATAAAACCCTCCTTTCGCATGATATCTAATTCCTTCTAGGAGCGTTACGCCAAAAACCCCTTCTAGCTGATCGGGTAGCTCGACCATTGCAAGTTCTGTGAGAAGCTTGGCCTCTGATGTGACTGTGCAGCGTTACAATTTTGAACTAGGGTACACACTCCAACATAGAGAACCCTTTAGTGGCTGCAAAAACAGAGAGCCTTTTATTGTATACTTTCTTTGTATAAGTTACTGGAAGACGACTACTATTAGTATACGCAAGAGACTTTTATCATCAGCTGACTACCTCTCCTAGATTCCCGGAACTTCTCCTGGATTAATGGGAATAATTTAAGTGTGTGCTAACAGAAAGTAAGTCACATGGCAGTCATATGTTAGCCGCCTTCCTTACCTGTCCCGGTTGACTTGTGTTTCCAAATGTGAACTACAATCGTCACTTTATGAATTTAACGTGATTGCTCCCGACTAGTGGTTGACATTGTGAAAGCCTTGTATACATGATAGAGCACGGGCATACAGAACCTGGTCCACATGATGAGTCTTGGCTGTACATTCCTTAAATGCATTTTAATTTTCCAATTGAAGCACCGAAATGTGCATATCACTTCTTAATCGAGGTGGTTGAACACCTCTCTACTTACTAAAGTATTAGGTGTTAGGAAGTAAAGATTAATCACAAACACAAATCAAGTACAACATAGGAAAAATATAAAGAAGACACATTATTTTTACATGGCTCGGAAAATTCCGATGTTCACGGAGTGCATCGACGTTACTCTTTCCACTATTAAAATTATGTTTACAGATGGAATCTTTGTTTCTTTTTCTTTCTCTCTTACTTGTGATCTCACATATAACAACTCTCTCTACACTCTAACAAACTCTCACATACAAAGGTATTTATAATTATCAATGTTTCAAAAAGCACTAGATGTCAAGCGGTTGGCAGTCTAGCACCTAGTGCCTAGGCTTTAGGTAAGTGATTTGATTGGCAGTCAATGGACCGGCGGTCAAACAAAAAAAAATATTCCCTAGCAAAATCACACCCACAAAACTACAAAGAAAGAGAGAGAGAGAGAGAGAGAGAGAGAGAGAGAGAGAGTCACACCCATAAAACAAAACAAAGAGAGACACACAAAACAGAGAGAGAGAGATTGAAAACACTGATGATAGTCAACGAGATTGAAAAATCAATGACAAGTGGTGACTGGTGCGATGCTGGTGATTGGTGCCATGAAAGAAGTTTGCTACTTCGAACGAAGTTGGGTGGTGACTGGTGCAGTGGTGGCGATGAGGGTTTGTGAAGTTTGGCAGAGTCGATGACCATAAGAAGCTTGCTACTTTGGGTGAAATCGGAGGAATGAAGAAGTCTGGTTAGGGTTTCATCTTGCCTCAAATTTTAGCTTAAGTAGTCAACCCAAAACGACATCATTTTAGGGAGGTGGCCTTATTATTATTATTTTTTTTAAAAAAAAAAGGATAGTTTTTTTCTCAAAGAAGAAATAAACCGTTGATTTTAGTAAAATTGGCACAATTGCCAGCCACGTAGCGATTTTCTTGTGATTTTTAATACACTGATAATTATAGGGATACAAATAACAATCACTTGGGAAATCTACTTACACAAGACTTCTAGATTGGCCAAAACTTTTTTCTTTAACAAGGTTGGAGTTGTGCAAGTTGTGATGCAACCTCAAGTCATTTTACTAGGTAGCCACACACTGGGTGGCTCGAAAAAATTTATATTCTTAGTGCGCTGCGAGGAGCTCCACCCTTGATGCATCTACGTAGCTCTACAATACTGATTTCAGGCTTTATACTCCAATATTAGAAGTTCAATCTCTACTAAACACATTTTAAAATTTGTGTGGATAGTTGTCTTCTCTTTATAGGAATAAATATCTAGACTGTGCGACTAGTACTTATCTTGGCAAGTCTCATTCTCAGACCTGTTTGGTGTTATACTGGAATGTTTTTCTTAAAAATACTTTAATTGCTTTTATATCGAGTTAAATGTTTTTTCTTAACAAATGCTTAGGTGGGAACTTTATCATAGTAATGTGAGCTATCAATACAACATAATATATAGGAAGGGGTCATGACTAGTTCAAATACCATATATTATTATTATTTAGGTGTTGACATGTTTTTGATTATAGATCCTAAAAAAAAACATCCAGTTAAATGTTTTTTCTTAACAAATGCTTAGGTGGGAACTTTATCAGAGTAACGTGAGCTATCAATACAACATAATATATAGGAAGGGGTCATGACTAGTTCAAATACCATATATTATTATTATTTAGGTGTTGACATGTTTTTTGATTATAGATCCCAAAAACAAATCTGTGTACTAAATGATTAATTATTTGCAATATTTACTACGTTTTGTTGCATGTATTACAGATACTCGGACTGTTTGAATGGTCTGGAGTCAATCCAATGCCTCCTGAGTTTTGGTTGCTTCCTTCTTATCTTCCAATGCATCCAGGTTTGCACAAAGATCTTTAGAATTTTAGAACATTACAAACTTTCTTTTAGATAAGCAGAGAATATACAGAAATTTAATTTACTTTAAATTCCTTTGTGATGCCATAATATTTCTTCAGTCGTTGGCTTATAAGTGCTCTATTGCTGCATTCACCGAGTGTGTTCAAAAATGGCACTTCCACTTTAAATCCTAATTATCTTTTCTAATTGATTTCTACCAACCAATCTTATAGGCTAGCACACTTGGGGCTTAAATGCCTAACAAATATTTAAACCTTACCATATTTAGAGTCTTCAATTAATTAAAATTATACATTTATCTAACTTTTATTTACAACCAAGAACCTCAATCCATTACTTATATAAGTGGTCAAATATCTCTCACCTCTGTTGTGGAAGTAATATCAAATCAAGCATATAGTGTTTGATTTTAGTAGAGTTGAACAACAACATTTAAATTCATTTCGTATTATGTATCAATTAATAAGAAAAAAAGTCCTCCATTATCAATTTATTCATATATATTAATATCTCTCGTTTACGATTACTTTATGGGCAATCTTATTTTTGTTTTTTAAAATGCAGCAAAAATGTTTTGCTATTGTCGGTTGATATACATGCCCGCCTCATATTTATATGGGAAAAGGTTTGTTGGTCCAATCACACCACTAATCCAACAACTGAGGGAAGAACTCCACACTCAATCTTACAACGAAATCCACTGGAGGACTGTTCGTCATCTATGTGCAAAGGTGATTTAACCCTGCTTTATTATTGTTTTACGAAATAAATTTTTTCCTAATGAATAAGCTAAATGAGTACAAAGTCAAATTTCAAAATTTGAAGATTTAATAATGTCTTGAAAAGGGTTCACAAAAAATAATAATTATGTCTTGAAACACCTCAACCCGGAGTAGATATAGAATGTGTTTTCTTTAAATAAGTTTTTGTAATTATAAAATATAAAATAATTTTTTTTTTTTGGATAATAAGCGGATTAAAACACGTAAAATCAAGGCTTACACAGTCCAAGGAAGCTCACACCTATAGCATCCCCAAACAACACATGATAAATATCATTAGGAGGAGACTGAAGTACATGAAAACCAATAGGTTGAGTCATGGCGAAATTCGCCAAAGCATTGGCACATCGATTCCCTTTACGATAAATATGTCTAAGATTTATTTACTAGTCACAATCGAGCATACGGCGAATATCACGCACCATACTAAGATTAACATTTATACAATCAACTCTACTGGTGATGAAATTAGCCACATATAGACTATCAATCTCCAAAATAAGTTTTCAAATGGCATTGTATACTCTTTTATGTTCTTGAAACATTGTTAGCTAAGACAAATTGTTGTTTTAGGAGGATTTGTACTATCCACATCCATTCATACAGGATGTAATTTGGGATAGTCTTTATTTATTTTGTGAGCCTCTCTTGAGTTGTTGGCCTCTGAACAAATTGATTAGAGAGAAGGCTCTTCAAACAACAATGAAGTTCATTCATTATGAAGATGAAAACAGTCGATGCATTACTATTGGATGCGTGGAAAAGGTATAACTTAATATTTAATCTATAACTTTTCTCTTAATATTTTAAAATAGTTGAAAAAGTATAACTTAATATTTAATCTATAACTTTTCTCTTAATATTTTAAAATAGTTGAAAAAAATATGGGAATATAACTAGTTATTTTGCCCGTACTTTGTAGGGATTTTTTAGTTATGACATTAAAATTAGTATGAGTTTCAAAAATGACATTGAATTATTACAATGAGATTTTAATTTTTACTTTCTTTTTTGACATCATCAATTATCGCGAATTATACCCTTTGTTTGTGTTTGTTGCGTTGGGAAAATTAGCTTTCAAAACTCCTCTTAGATACCTACATTATGTAGGAATATAAAAAATAACAGAGAAATAAATTAGAAAATAATAATTGCTAAAATATAAGAATTTATGTGGAAACTCCAAAATAAGAGAAAAAACCTCAGAAGAAATCCATTATATGAAAAATTATTACAATCACACAGATCATTCTCTCAAATCTCATAATTCCAATGCACTCACACTATTCAAAGTATATATTAACTCATATCCTTCTAAACTTTAAAATAAGAGGAACAAGAAAAGAATCTTAACATTAGTCAAATACAATGTTTAAAGTGTTTTGATTGGGACAATTACAAATAAAGGCCTTCGACTCCTTATATAGGCTTGAGAATCCCTTCACCTTTACTTCTTTTTTGATGTGGGATTGGGATCCCCTTTTATTTTGTCAATTTCTTAACAATCTCTTTATCTTGGCTAAATAAAAGAAACATTTGTTGCAATTATGGTGCAATCACTGTCTATACCAACAATCATAATTCTTAATCTAAAGAAAAATCTTACTCCACCATAATAGAGTATATTCACTTAGAATTAATAAATTCCAAGAATTTTACTTTGGCACATGTCGAAAAACCTACTGAAAATTTATGCTACAACTTTCATATTTGACTTTACTAGAAGTTCATCAGCCATTGACATAAATTCCACCACACACCTTGCATCAATCCCAAATTAATCTCCTTATGCAATCATGGATCTGATTACAATGACATATCCTCTTCTATGACAAAACAGATATATCATAAGGATGTACTTATTACTTCTCAAAGGAAATCATCATCTCTCATGAGGAAAGAGACACTACTAGCTTCCAACTCTGAGCCTTTTGCCAAACAAGATCCACCTTGACAATTTTTTAAGATGTGCCAAGATTATCCACACCTCCAACAAATTGTATTATTTCTGGAGTTCTTCTTCTTCCAATTGCTCCTATTTCTAGTTACCAATACTATGTCTTCTGATGAAGTGTAATCTCTACCTTTCAGTCTTCTCTTCTTAAACAGGAGTTTACTGATAACTTTTACAAAATTCAGAATCCCCTTCCCTTACATCAAAATCGGTTTCATAAGCTCATAAGTAGATAAAAGAAACAATATGAACCTTAATGCTTTATCTTTATCTTCATTCTAAACTTCAATAACCTCCAATTCAAAAATGTGACCATTGAGAATAGTAAAATGATTCGAGATTTTGGTACCTTTATCTATACACAAAGTATGAAATTGTTCCCTTAGGTACGGTCGATTTGAGATGCCGTTTGCTTGATACAACCCTTTAAGTTTAACTAAGAGTTCCTTGACTATTGATATTCTATACACATTTTCAAGAACACCCTTGGCCAAACACAGACGAATCAAACTTGTAGCTTCAAATACAAATCTTCCAAATCTTCATTGCTCATACTAGACTCACTAGAATCTCTATTTTTGTTGAAATCTTTATTAAAATTAGGGTTTAGTTTCTCCTTCAATGCTTTATGTAACTTGGATTATATTAGCGCATCTTTGACTTGCACTTGCCACAAGCCAAAATTGATCATTACATCATTTTTCTCTATATCAAATCTCTTAGAGCTCGAAAACTTTGACATAAGAATTGTATACTGGAGTAATGCATATAGTCCGTCAATAGTATACCAAGTAAGTTCACTGGAAAGAGAGATTGGTTATAATAGACACACTCAAATACCAAATATTTGCCAACTAAAACCTTTTCTAGACATGCACTTCCACACCACCACGCTTATTTCTAACAACGAAGAACAATTTTTTATTGATACATAAGATCAGACAATACTGCAAACTATAGAGTATAATAAAAATTTTCTAAAGAATATCTTATATCTTAGAAACTAGGCTCTGATATCATTTATTGGGAAAATTGCTCTCAAAACCTCCCCTAAAAACCTATATTATGTAAGAATATCAAAAATAATAGAGAAATAAATGAGAAAATAATAACAATTACCAAAATATAAGAATTTACGTGAAAAACTCCAAAACAGAAGAGAAAATCATAGTCTAATCCTAGTCCACTATGTAAAAAATTGTTACAATCACACAGATTATTCTCTCAAATCTCACGACCCCTATACACTTATACTCTTCAAAGCATATATTAATTAACACCCTTCTACACTCTAAAATATAAGGAACAAAAAATAAATTTTAACTAGAGTAAAATACTATTCTTAAAGTATTTTTACTTGGACAATTGAAAATAAAGGCCTTGAACTTCTTATATAGGCTTAAGAATCTCTTCAAACCTTTTTTTTTTTTTCTTCCCGATGTGGGACTAGGATCCCCTTTTATTTTGCCTAGTTCAGTTCATGAACTATGCACTTTGTTCATGAAAAAAGGACCTTAAAAAAAATTCAAGTTTGCATATGCTATTTTTGAACTATAATCCTTTTGTTTGTAAATGATTGTTCGCCATAATTATGATGCCAAAAAAAAAAAAAAAAAAATCATCTCAATAGTTTGGAACTATTTTCTGGTCAAACTAATTTACCGTTATTTGTAAGAACATCCTCTACTTCGTATATATTCAAATAGTTTGGTACTATTTTCTGGTCAAACTAATTCATTGTTATTTGTAAGAACATTCTCTACTTCATATATATTCAAATAGTTTGGTACTATTTTCTGGTCAAACTAATTTACTGTTATTTGTAAGAACATTCTCTACTCGTGAACTTGAGATTCAAATACTAACACTTGAATTAATTAAACAGTCATTGTGTATGCTTGCTTGCTGGGTTGAAGATCCAAATGGAGATGCCTTTAAAAAGCATCTAGCTAGAATCTCAGATTACTTTTGGCTTGCAGAAGATGGATTGAAAGCTCAGGTAATTTAGTATTGCTTTTGAAACCCTTACTTTTCATGCAAATCTGAAAGAATATGCGTTCAAACCAGTTTCAAAATTTAAACTTGATTTCATATCCTTATTTGAGTTGGGGAAAATAAGATTTAAATAACATATAAAACTTTTTTTCATTCTTCTTTTAAAGAACTACTGGCTCATTTTCATTCTCATATGAAGTTTTTGAAATCTGTTATCATGTTTGTATAACTTTCAATTTTCAAAATGTATATATTATGTAATGCTACCAAAGTAAGAACTGAATTATGATTATTAAGATAATTAGTACTATTGTTATATTAGAAGATTTAGAGCTTAATTAATATATGTATATGTACCCGTAATTTCTTATGCAGACTTTTGGCAGTCAATCGTGGGACGCTGGCTTTGGCATTCAGGCTTTGCTTGCTAGCAACATGATTGATGAAATTTGACCTACGCTCGCCAAAGGTCATGATTTCTTGAAGAAATCTCAGGTTTTCACCTCCTAATTTTAGAGGAATTGATTAGAATGGTCATATTACTTAAAAATAATTGAATGTGCTAAAGTGCGCCGCAAAGGTGGTGCAATAGGTTATAGGTGCTATCAGTGAGATGGTACTGAATGACATGACTGTACATAGTAGTTGGTAGTTGAATACCAAGTAACTGCTGATAACCTTAGGTTGAAGGCTTAAATCAGAATTTTGCTTCTGTTCCATTTTTCTCCTATATCACTATTTCATCTCATGATTGGAGTCTTTTTTGGAAGATCATTGATAATCCTTCAGGAGATTTTAAGAGCATGTTTCGACACATATCAAAAGGTTCGTGGTCTTTCTCGGAAAGAGATCATGGATGGCAACTTTCAGATGGGACTGCAGAATGTTTGAATGTAACTATTTAACTATTTACTTCTGGCAAGCCTCAAAGAGAAATATTATTAGAAAAACGAAAAATGGGTGCATCTAGCCAAGTCGTGATCATTGTATTTTCTTGTATTTGATAGGCCTGCCTACAGTTCTCCATGTTGCCAGCTGACATTGTTGGTGAGAAAATGGAACCTGAGAGATTATTTGATGCTGTCAATTTGATCCTCTATCTTCACGTAAGAATCAACTTTCATTACAATTGTGTTTCAACAAGCTTGTATACAATTTCTGGAATTCTCAAACCAATTAAGTTCTCATTGACCTTGCTCAAGTGCTTTTGTTTCGTCAAAGATTTCCTTAAAATTCGTCAAAACGTTCCTTGCAAGAATCTAGCTCCACTTGTACTTTAATCAGAACTAAGAGAAGACCATCATTTTTCTTCTTAAAAAAAAAAAAAAAAAAAAATTAGAGCCACCTGTTATGATTGTTTAGTGAGATCTATCTTACGAATATTGCAGGGTAAAAATGGCGGTCTAGCAGTTTGGGAACCAGCGGGTGCCTCACCACTTTTGGAGGTAGCTACATCATTAACAAAACTGAGCTTTTGAGGTTATTTGGTTCGTTATCTAGATCAATTTCTGAAAACAATTATGCAAAAGGTTGTTTAGTTGAATTGAAATAAAATACAATCTCGAGAATTAGTGCAAAACCTTAAAACATGGAAAAGAACTACATGTTCAGTTTTTCACAGGTATAGTATCCAAACTATTTTTCCATTACGCTAGAATGTATATCTTAGTTTTTGAAAACTATATTTCAATCATGAATCACAAACCCCGCAATTCATGTTCACCTATATTAGAATCTTCTAATAATACCATGTTAATTTTTTTCCAATTACTGGCTGAATCCTGTAGAGTTTCTCGAAGGCGTCGTCGTCGAGCATACCTATGTTGAATGCACTGCAGCTGCAATTCGGGCCTTTGTTTTGTTCAGTAAATTATACCCACATCATCGGAAAAATGAGATTCAAAATTTCATCACGAAAGGTGTAAAGTACATCGAAAATGAGCAAACTGCAAATGGTTCATGGTACGCATATTTTTTCTATTGTATGATGTATTAATTTATTACGAAGGAAATTTCAAAATTTGTGTATTCTTCTTATTATAGTAGAGAAGTGAACTATTTTGACAAATACATCAATAGGTATGGAAATTGGGGAGTTTGCTTTTTATATGGTACAATGTTTGCTCTTGGAGGGTTGGCTGCAGCCGGGAAGACTTACAACAATTGTCAGGCAATTCGTAGAGGAGTTGATTTTCTACTAAATTCACAATGTGATGATGGTGGTTGGGGAGAGAGCTTCCTTTCATGCCCAAACAAGGTAATTTCATTTGCATACAGAAATTTCTATTGAGTTTTTGTCACCAAGCGACTGAGAGAGATAATTTGTCAAACATTTTGTGTGTGAAAGCATGCAGCTCAATAATCTCATATAAAAATCAAACAACGGCTCAACCAATAACACAGTAAAACAATAATATGTAAAGCAAATGATTTAACTATTTTCAAAACTCATACTATTCAATAAGCAATCAGTTGAACTATTCAATAAACTTATGCTATTTAATATTTTTCTTGTTAAACTTATTAACAAAGATGCGTATTTAAGAAAACATAATGAGTTTTTACCTAAGGTTATATAACCAATTATACAACAAGAATAGCATAAAAAAAGAAAAACTTCATTTTATTCTCTAAAGTTTCCAAAATTATCAAGTTTTTAAAACTCTTTTAAGAATAGCTTTTTTCGTCTCTAACTTTTCCAAAACTTTTCAAAAAAATCTAAATAATTAATTAATTAACAGTCAACGGCGACTTAGACAATTGAAATTGTAATTTCAACTTGTAATTTAACAACCTAAATTCAGAGTTATTTTAGGAAATTTTACTTATAATTAAATTCATTATTTTATGAGAAAAATCCTATAATTCACGCATCACTAACAACCATCAAGGGCAAAAATGTTTTTCTAATCATTCTGTTAATGTTGACTGTCAGTTGACTGATGGTTTGGAAGTTTTTTTAAGAGTTTTGAAAAAGTTAGGATTAAAACAACTGTTTTCAAAAGAGTTTTAAAATTTTGATATTTTTCGAAATCTCGAGAGTAAAATGACATTTCCTCCATAAAATATACTATAAAAATGAGCCATACATGTAATGAATATACGGTAAGATAGTGAAGTGCATTGTGATGTTGCAAACAGTAAAAAATAATTTATTATAGAATCTGAATCGTTAATTTCAACTTGTTTTTCAATATAGACAATCATGCAATCTGTAATAAAATTTTGGCATTTGTCTTGTTGCAAAGTAATATACTTATTATATGATATTAGTTGTCAAAACATTTTAAGAAAGCAAAAGAGTTATATAATTTGAAGTTTGACAAATAATGCAATTAGTTGTTGCTTAATTATGTTCGAAATTTAATTATGCAGTTGGTCTAACTTATTAATTTCAATCTTTTAATACATAATCTAACTTTGAATTACAAATTTTTCTCTCTCTCATTTTTTTTCCCCAAAATGTAGTTTAATATGCACCACTAAAAAGGAAGACAAAAAAAAAAAAAAAATCAAGTAAAATTATTATTATCCTTAATGAGAATTTGGTCTTCTTGGTGGATCATACAGATATACACACCTCTTGAAGGAAAGAGATCAAGTTTGGTGCAAACGGCATTTGCCATTATTGGTTTAATTCATTCTAGACAGGTCAGCCTATGACTTTTAATCGCATTCTTATAGGATTTGGCTAGTATATAGGACTAGTAACTGTATAGGTTAGTTACAATAAAGACATTACTTGTCATTTTTAATATTTTTAACTTTTATTTTATTAAAATTCCTCATTTTTGCAAATATTGGATACGAACCACTTTTGTGTTGTTACTAAATTATATGTAGTAGTACAATCCAAATTTATAAATGCTAGCTTCTCTCCATAATTTGAATGAAAATTAACAATTCTAATTACCTTATGATAGGCTGAGAGAGACCCAACACCAATTCAACTTGGTGCAAAGTTGTTGATCAACTCTCAGTTGGAAAATGGAGACTTCCCCCAACAGGTTATTATTACTTTCTTAGTTGGAAGTATAATTATCAGGACAAAAATTTTAATTCCTCAACAAATCGAATCTTAAATTAAGTCTCTGGAATTGTATCAAATTTAAATTATTCTAGTTGTTTCTTAAAAAAATAAAAAATGTCACTCTATTTTTGTCAAATCTTTCCAAATATAGAAAAGATCTCTAAGTAATTTTTATTGGATAATATTACCTTATGCTCTTAAAGCACAAATCAATATTCATAAACAATCAATGAATGAAGTTTTAAAAAGAAAAGAAAAAGGAAAAAAATGAATTTATTCATTCATTGATTGACTGTATCTTTCCTAGTTGTTTAACTGTGGACATGTGCTCTCAAAAGGCACAAGGTCATACCACCCTTATTTTTTTAATCAATTTTTACAAAATTTGAATATTCAAGATAAATGTTTAATCAATTTTGAAATCAACGAACCTACATATATTTTAGGGTTAGATTAAACTTGCTACATCCGAAGTGCGCACAAAGATTGATGTGTAAATATTTCATTTATATGTAAAGACCTTCGCAATCATTAGTGACTCTCTCTCATCCTCCATTCATCAAGGAGGATACTACAAACATCATCGAAAATATTTCCAAACTAGGGAAAATATGAGAAGTACCCACTTGGTTCGATGGCATGGCATAGAGATGATGAAGGATACGATCAAAATTTTATAACTGATTTATTTTCTAATAATATGAACATTTTGTAATTATTACCTGTTTTTATTTTTATAATATATATGCGTATATATATATATAGATATATTTTATAGTTTTGATCTGAAGCATCTAAACAACTCAATTGAATTGTTTTCAATGTTAAAAGGAAAACTAAATTATTTTCTCTCATTTGCTATAATTTTTTTAGTGCTTTATTTTATGTTCTTGCTTTTAGGGTTTAATCTATAACATATAAGCATTATCCTATTTTCAATTTAAATACTTTTGAAAATGTTTTTAATATATTAAACCATACTTTTCATTAATTGTTTTCCACTTTTCAAGAATCATATACTATTATATGTAGCAAATGATCAAGATATGGTTAAATTTTAGTATCAGCCATTAATAAATGAATAATGCTAGACTGCTTAAAATTTTTACACAAATAATGAGATATGTAGGATGTCAACATCATATAAATCATGAGATGATATAATGATTAATATAGTGTTGTTGACTTGTCATTTGGATCTTAATAAATGCAATGGAGTTCTTATCCCTTATGTTTCTTGTATTTAGTTAAAAAATTATGCGGAAAGCTAGGGATATTGACCATAAATTTATAATTATTACATTTTACAAGTACTAATAACTGATTAATTAATTATTTGTGGCAGGAAATCATGGGAGTTTTCTTCAAGAACTCTATGTTGCACTATGCAGAATATAGGAATATTTTTCCATTGATGGCTTTAGCAGAGTACTGCAACAAAGTTAAGTGAAAAATATTGAAGTGTTTAAGGTATTAAACGTGATATGTACTTTGTAATAAATAAATTTTTATATTAGGTGGCTCTATTGCCATCCAAAAGAATTCACTTCAAACCTATTTTTAAATAAAATTTATCATTATCAAAATGTTAGTGAGTAATTTACTTTTAGGACATAGTATTGTAAGTTTTAAAAAAAAAAAAAAAACAGTTAATTTATTTTATTTCATATCGTGAATTTTATTTAAAAAGTAATGTAAATTGTCAAAATATTACCTAGTGATAAATTATCACATCAGAAGGTCATAGTAACGTAATTTTAGACCAACGATAAATCATAAAAAAAATAAGGACATAGTTATGTAATTTAAGACCACTAATAAATTATCACATCGCTATCTTATAAATTAAAACACACACACACACACTCACACTCACACACACACACATATATGAGAAAACAAATTAAAATCTACAAATATTTTAAAAAATTAAAAATAAAAAGTATACCTCCATCTAGTGGAGATCTAGATGTTGATGGAGATCTCATCAACATTGGAGAACTAATTTAGAGTGCCATTAGATGAAGCTCTAAGGATCTCCATGGCCAGTGATCTCTATCACCGAAAAAAGACCAAATCGTCTTGACCATCTAGTTTCCAAATCGTCAGTAATCAATCTAGTTTCACAAGACTGTTGAATGATTTGGTTGGGACCATATCATTGACAATTTGATTCCAATCAGATCGATTGCTAGTGGTCAATTTGGTTAAAACCATAACAAGAGTTTTTTATAAATTTTTTTGTCTTAAATAATTATTTGTACTCTCTACCATCCGTCTCTTATATGGAAGGTAGTGTCCAACTTTTTTATTTTGATTTTTTTCTTAACCTTATTTTAATTAAAATTAAAATTCTATCTGAATGATGACTAATGTTTGACTAATGGTAAGAACCAATAAGTTTAAGAAACGTTAGAGATGATTGGTTCATACTTGAATTCACGGTTAAAAAGTTCATATATTCATAAAATGTAGGGACTAAAATGAAGTTTGCTTAATTTAATATTCAATTATACTAATTTAGCATGCAACTATAATTCTTACGAATCTATTGTAAAATTATATAATTCTCTAGGCAAATTTAATGAAATTTACTAGACTTTTGCAATCTCATTAATTCAAGAAATTATGAATTTGTGCACCTTATAAATGTTACTTCCATCTCTAGAAAACCCCTATCTAAAACTACATATATGGTTAGCAAGAAAGGGCTATTGGAAGGACAGAAATATGGTTACTACAAAAGTTGAAAGGGTAATCAATATAAGAAACAGGGGAGAATGTATTTTTTTTTTTTATTATGATTTTATTGCATAACAAATTCATATGTGGTAAGATTGCATTGAAGATACATTGACGAGACTCGCCTCGAATCCCCCTGTGGAATCCGATGGGAGTCCCATAGCACCCCGATGAAACTCAATCGAACCCTCACTCCGGCTTAAAAGAGCATTGTGGGGGTGTCACTCTCACTTTAAATTTCTTTTCTAGTGGATATAGATGTAAACCTTTTCTTTTTAGTGTACGTTAACAAAACAGAATTATTAAAAATTTTGGCAGCATAACGGTTATTTTTTTTAAAATTTCTCATAACAAAAATTTTTAGAAAATATGTACACTTCTACAGCAATAAAACTCTTAACTTCTAAGCCTCAGGCCCTCTTTTCTTTTTTCCACAATCATATTTTCAATTTAAAAATACAACTTGAAAATATTTAATTTGCACAAAAGCATGATATACACAAGATTTTTTTTTTTTTTTTTTAACGTTTGAGCTTATTTAACTCTTAAAAGAAACACTCTTAAACTCAATATCCTTTAACTTAGCTCATCTATTAACACTAAACTAGTCATATATGTGAATGAGGGTTTACAATTCCTCCCCTCCTTATAAAAATTTCATCCTCGAAATTTTAACTACATATTTGGGAAGAGATGTGGACTACATATTTGGGAAGAGATGTGGATATTATGCTTTCATCTACTCCTTATGTTCCTATGTTGTCTTCTCTGAAGTATGGTTCCTCCACAGCACTTTCACTAAGGGTATAACTTTATGGCGCAATACTTGTTTCCTACGATCCAGAATCTCTATTGGTCATTTTTCGTAGGCAAGGTTCTCCTTCAATTGCACTGGCTGCCCTCTTAAAATATATAAAAGATCCGCAATATACTTCCTGAGCATGGAAACATATAACATATCGTGTATGTTGGCCAACTCTGATGGTAGCTTCAATCTGTAAGCCACCTCGCCAACTCTCTCCACAATCTCATATGGCCCTATGTATCTCGGACTAAGCTTCCCACGCCTACCAAATTTCAGAACTCCTTTCCATGGCGAAATGCGAAGAAAGACTTGATCACCCACTTGAAACTCCAAATCTCTCTTGCGATTGTCCGCATAACTCTTCTGTCTGTCTCGAGCTATCTTTAATTTATCCCTTATCACTTGAATCTTCTCATTAGTTACTTGGACAATCTCTGGACCAATCAATCTCCTTTCACCTACCTCATCCCAACAAACTGGAGTCCTACAGTTCCTACCATACAACGCCTCGTAAGGAGCCATTCCTATGCTCGCTTGATGACTATTGTTGTAGGGAAACTCTATAAGAGTAAGATGAGTATCCTAGCTTCCCTTGAACTCCATCACATACACCCTTAACATGTCTTCAAGGGTCTAGATCGTCCTCTCTTATTAGCCATCTGTCTGTAGGTGAAAGGTCGTGCTAAAGCCTAACTTGGTGCCCATGGCCTCCTGCAACTTGGGCCAAAATCTGGATGTGAATCGACGGTCTCTATCAGAGATGATAGACACTGGTGCACCATATAATCTGACTATCTCGTCTATATATAGTTGTGCCAACTTTTCCAAGGAGTATGTATTCTTAATCGCCAAAAAGTAAGCGGACTCGGTAAGCCTATCGACTATCACCCAAATAGCATCATGTCCACTCTGCGTCCTTCGCAACCCTACCACGAAATCCATTGTAATTCTCTCCCATTTCCACTTAGGAATAAGCAGTGGCTGCAATAAACCTGCTGGCCTCAAGTGCTCTGCTTCGATCTGCTAGCAGGTTAGGCACTTTGACACGACCTCCGCTATATCTCTCTTCATTCCTCTCCATCAATAATGATCCTTCAGAGTTCGGTACATCTTGGTGCTATCTGGGCCCGTGGCATAAGCTAATGCGTGTGTCTCTTGCATGATGTCCATCCTCAGGTTTTTTATAGCTGGCACACACAACTTGTGACCTAAAACCAATGGTCCATCTTCCCTCAATCTAAACTTGCTTGGTTGCCCAGCTTTTATTTCTCCCCTAATCTTGCTCAACTCTAGATCCTAGGGCTGTAAATCTCTTATTTGATCAACTAAAACTAGATGGACATAGAAAGTAGCCAACAAAGCACCTGAGTCCGTCATCTCCAACTGTACACCCATGGATCTCAACTCTATCAGTTGGGGAAGATACTCAGCTCGTAACTAGGCCAATGAACCAGTAGCCTTTTGACTGAAGGCATCTGCTACCATATTCGCCCTACCAAGATGATACTGTATGGTGCAATCATAGTCTTTAATCAATTCTATCCACCTCCTCTGCCTCATATTTAACTTCTTTTGGGCGAATAGATACTAAAGACTCTTATGATCTGTAAATATCCTGTAAGGAACTCCATATAGATAATGTCTCCATATCCTGAGGGCAAACACAACAACTACTAACTCCAAATCATGTGTTGGGTAATTAACCTCATGCTTCTTCAACTGCCTCGAAGCATATGCTACTACTCTGTCATGCTGCATCAACACACATCCTAGGACCTGTTTGGATGCATTGCAATACACTTTAAAGCCTTCTGTCCCTGAAGGCAATGTAAGAGTAAACACCGAAATCAATCTCTATTTCAACTCCTCGAAACTCCTCTGGCACGCATCTGTCCACTGGAACTTTAGCTCCTTCCTAATGAGCTTGGTTAAGGGAGCTACAATCTTAGAGAATCCTTCCATGAAATTCCTATAATATCCTACCAAACCTAAGAAGCTCCTAACTTCAGTCATGTTCGTGGGTGGTTGCCAGTTAACTATTACTTTCACCTTTTCGGGATCCACTGAAATACCCTCAGCTAATACTACATGTCCCAAGAAGGCTACTCTATCAAACCAGAACTGTCACTTACTAAATTTTGCATACAACTGGTGCTCCCTCAAAGTTTGAAAAACTATCCTCAAGTGCTCTGCATGCTTCTTTTGGCTGTCTGAATATAGTAAAATGTCATCTATAAATACTATCACAAACTTATCCAAGTAGAGCCTGAAGACTCTATTCGTAAGATCCATGAAAGCAGCTGGGGCATTAGTTAACCCAAATGGCATTACCAAAAACTCATAATGCTCATATCTCATCCTGAAGGCTGACTTTGGTACATCTTCCCGGTAGATCTTTAACTGATAATACCTTGATCTCATATCAATCTTTGAAAACACTCGAGCGTCATGCAACTGATCAAATAAATCATCTATATGTGGTAGCAGGTACTGGTTCCTAATGGTAACTCTATTGAGCTGTCTGTAATCAATACACAACCTGAGGCTCCCATCTTTCTTCTTAACAATCAAGATAGGTGCTCCCCATTGCAGCGTACTTAGCCTGATGAATCCTTTGTTCAAGAGTTCTTCCATCTGGACCTTCAATTCTTTTAATTCAACTAGTGTCATCCTATATGGCGCTATAGAGATAGGCTTTGTACCAGGGATCAACTCTGTCTCAAACTCTATCTTCCTATCTGGAGGTAACCTTGGAAGGTCCTCTGAAAAGACATCCAAGAATTCTCTCACTACTAAAACTTCCTCTGGTCTCAACTAACTATCCTCAGGTTCCACTGTATAAGCCAAGTATCCCTGACACGCCTTCCTTAACATATTTTCTGCTTTCACTACACTGATAAGGCTTACTGGGGGCATTCTCTTGACTCCTCTGAAGATAACCTCTAATCCTTCAGGTTGTTTGAATCTTACCTCCTTCTTGTAACAATCTAACACAGCTCTGTGTGTAGCTAGCCAATCCATACCCAAGATCACATCGAAGTCATGTATGGCTAGCACAACTAAGTCTGCCTCGAATGCTTGCCAAGCTATCTCTACCTTACTTCCCACGCAAACTCTATCTGTGGTAAGGGACTCTCTTGTGCGAAGCGAAACTATCATACTGCACTCAGAGGGGCTCATCTCTGGCTTAACTCTCTCTATAAAATCCTTTAACACTAATGAATGTATCGCCCCTTGGTCTATCAATGCATGTGCAGTGGTATTGAATAAGGTAACTGTACCTATAACTATATCTGGAGCGGCCTCTGCTTGCTGCTGAGTGGCGGCATAAACTCTGGCTTGAGTCCTCGACCTACCGAGCTATAATTTGGGTGGCGCATTACCACTAGGGCCAATGCTAGTCTGCCCTGCTACACTTGTACTCTAGAGGCCTCTCCTATCAGGTCCATGACCCCGACTAGTTTGTCCATACGCCCCTACTCTGGTCTTTATCTACTGTAGGGCGACTACCAATAGACAATCCCTCATGAAATGGCCCTCCTGGCCACATCTGTAGCATCCGGTCTTACCCTATATACACTCACCCGGATTTACTCTCCCACACCCAGGGTATGGTTGTCTGGACTTGACGTTTTGTTGGCTTTTAGATCCGCTCGTCTATCCCACTGAACTCTAGCTACTATGGGCTGCTAGGGACTATATGCGATTGTCCGTGAAGGAAGACTGGTCTCCACTCATACTGACCTTACTGGACTACCCTGCGGGTTCCCTATCCACCAGCGTGTTTGCCCGAACCTCTTTGGTTTGGGGAAGGTGTCTACTGTCTTCTCTACTCTGCTAGCAGCCTACACTAAATCCCCATATCTGGTGTGGGCAACTGAAGTCACGTATGCTCGAATCTTGGAATTAAGGCCAGACATGAATCTATTAACTTTCTATTCCTCATCAGCAACAATGAATGGGACTAGTCGTAAGTATTCAGTGAACTTCTTTTCATACTCTGCCACTGATAAGTTTTCCTGCTCAAATCTGAAAAACTCCTCGATCTTAGAATCTTTATAAGCCTTGCGGAAAACCTAGTCCTTAAACTCCCGTTGAAACTCCACCCATATGACTCCCTCTGGGCATGTCCTCTGAAATGCCTTCCACCAGTCCTTTGCTCTATCTTTCAATAAGAAGGCTAAGAAGTTTACCATCTGCTCGTCAGTACACCTCATGATCTGAAAATCTCCTCATTAACCTATAGCCATGAGAGTGCCTGCTCTAGCTCTTCTGTGCCATTAAAAGTCTTAGCACCTAACTTATGGGCACGCTCTATGGTCACTCGAGCCTCTTGCGACTGATTAATTGCCGCTACTATTGCCTGTGCTAAGTGCTCCACATCTACCTGTAGTCGCTCGAGTGTAACAAGCTGGGGTGGTGGTTCTAGGTGTAAAGAGCTATAAGGCATGTTGACAGACTCATCAACATGCTCCTCCTCTAGTGTGGGTGCCTCTGCGACTGCCCTCCTCATCCTCGGGCGACCTCGGCGTTGCATGTTTCTATAAGATTAAAAAATCCATAAACATGAGACTTTTTTTTTTTTCAACGCATGAAAATCATTTAAGACATCATGTCATGCATACTCGAAAACATGCAACTTATGCAAGCTCCAAACTAAACTCAAAACAACTTCAACACTTTCTTTAAACTCGAGCTCTGATACCATCTGAGACGCCCTTTCCCGGATCGCCACTAGGCTCCTATCCAAGAGGTATGCCCGGGCACTCCATCGATCTTTTTTAGCTCGTCTCAACGAACTAAAAGACAATCGATGAGCGAACCCTCTAAATTTGTCTTTAAACTTTCTTTGAAAAGTCATGGGAAATTTCGCGCGCAACTAACTTTTACAAACCTAAAACTTTAAATATGGTTTTGGATTGGTTTTAACTTAAAAATTTTGTCATTTAGAAAACTAAATTTCGGCAGCATAACGGTTGCAAAATGGATAATACAGAAACCTACAGTTTCAAAATAAAACACTTCGACTAAATCCCTTTCAATCGTCAACCCAAACTTCTCACAACAAGTTCAATAACAATGAAATTATTTTCCAAAAAACAGAAGTTCCATAGTAAACTTATGACAATTCAAAATAAGCTACTTTTTATTATAACTCAAACTGCACTTTATTTACAAATGCACAAGTATGCACATGCTATATGCAAAATCTTCAAAAAGCAAGAAGCATAGCCGACTTGATGCCCACCTATCGCGATGGAGGAGATCGTCGATCACCCACAAAAGTACCTAGGGAAAAATAAAGGGTGAGCTAGATAGCTCAGTGAGTGCATTTAATCTTTAAAAAACTAAACTTTACCTTGAACTAAACTTTTCTTAAAAGCTTTTACAATAAATTTCTATTTCTTAAAGCATAAATCATAAATCTCATTCATTCTTTGCATAGCATTATAAAAACACTTTGCAAACATATATAAAACATTCATTTGCAAGAGCAATATAATGTTACAAACTTTAGAAAAGCACCATTTCATAACCCTAATCTCCGGTCACATGCGACTTCGCTCGCTAATGCCGCAATGTGAAGATCACGTGGCATTGTATAGTGACGCCAATCATGACCCAAATCTGGGACCTCTCAACACCACATGCGGAATCTCTACATCGCATAAATGTAGTGTGAGACCATATCTCATAAAGTAGGGCATTCATTCGCTAGACACTCTAATCCCATACACACACGGTTAATGACTTGTCCCACAAACTTTCCCTACTAAATAGGATATAATGTACGGGTCGGAACTCGATTAACTGAAGGGTACTAATGGCCTTTGAAAATCTGGTTTTCTCTAATGCTATGCCTTAAAATTTCTTTCTTGGTACACAAGGCACTAACTTAAAATCTTGTAAGCTTTAAACTTAGAGTCCTTGGACTCTTTCCTTAGCTTAATTGAAACAAGAGCTCTCGAGCTCCATTTTTAAAACTTTCTTTAAATCTTTGAAGCTTTAAAAATTATAAACTCGCGCCCTTAGGTTTATCTTACTCAAATCTATATAACATGCATAAGCATACAAGTATTTAAGCATGCAAAACAAAAATATGATTTCATATCCAAAAGCATAAAACTTTTGAAAACTCATTCATAAAAAGTGCACTCACCTTAACTTGTAGCTCACTAAACAAACCTCAAAGACCCTCTCTTGGCTCGGTCAAGTGCTCCTCACCTATACAAAGATAGGCAAGCTTAGAATAGGCTAAAAATGTATAAAGATAATGCATTGGAATGCACCTAAACTCTATCGCACAATGACATTGTCTATGTACTAGTAACTTCCAATCCCCATTTCTCTTCAGCCAATGCTTCAAACTTCCGATTTCTTTGCATGAATCCTACTTATTTATCCCTAGGAAAATCCCCAAATGGTCAGTTTCATCAATTGAAGCTTGGAACGAAAAATCACGATTTTTAACCCCTTGAATCCGAATGTTATGCACAGCCCAGTTCAGGCATGCTTTTGCTTCGATTCTTGTTCCAAGACACTTCTTATCTCTCAATGTGGTCACTCGTAAAGTTTTGTCGAATTCTAAGATCGTTTAATATGATTTCTAGCCTAAAAACCTACTTTGGGAACCACTTTTTAAGGGGCTTTCCTCACACCTTTGTAATTTAACTTCAATTATCTATCATTGAGTGTTCCCTAACTCTTATACACTCATTCATGATCATACATGGCAAAGAAATGTGGAAGAGAAGTGGCATTGGTTGGTGCCCTTCGCTAGTGCATTACAATATCCAATAACTCTATGTATGCCTTAGTGCATTCTAATATCTTCAATGCCTTATCTAGCTTATCTTAGACTTATTTTGAGCCTTGAATGGATGGAATTTATTGGATGTTCATACACCCTTAGCTTGACCGAACCTACCTTAGTGCATACACTAACTATGGCTTTTCACTTTCTTTGCATTTTAATAGCTTAATTCACTTAAGAATTTAATCAAACACTTGGTAGGCCAGCAATTAAAGTAAACCAATGCTTAATCAAGTCACGTAGGGTTTTACCATATATAGCCCTATGATCCATTCCTTCACTAGGTTTTATTCATTTCATTGTCAACAACTAATCCATGAACTCATCTCATAATCTAGCACTAAAGCCCCATCAAAAATCAACTCAAAACTTAACTTGAAACCGACATGGAATCATACTTAAAGTACCACCAAACTAATCTCAATTCAAGAAGTCTTACCTCTTTTAACTTGAATTAAGCTCTTGGGATGTTAATCAAACTTAGGAGAGCTTAACTTGATGAGTGAGAGTCTTGGATTGGATGATCACCTATACTTCTCTTCCTTTCCCCTTGGTTGCCATATCTTTTTTTGCTTTCTTTCTTTGGTTTCTTTTTGTTCCCGTATGTATACCTCTCTTGCCCAAAATGACTAAGTGTTTGATTATATATAAAGCTCCTTTGACTCATTTAACCACCTTTCTATATTATACTATGAGCCTAAACCTTTTAAAATTGCTCTTGACCATGGAAAGTCTTAATTTCTTATAATTTGGTCCTTAACACTTTTTTTTTAAATACATTATCCTACTTAAATCCAATGGAAATGACTATAATGCCCCTTCTTGGAACTTGTTCTAAAATCATATTACATGACTTTTATCAAGTTCTTCACACAATTTAAAGGCTTAAATTTGGCATTTGTCATTTCATTCTCAAACTCTATCATCTCTTTATTTAACTCTTAAAAGAAACACTCTTAAACTCAATGTCCTTTAACTTAGCTCATCTACTAATACTAAACTAGTCACGTATGTGAATGAAGGTTTACATTAAACTTATTACAACCTAGGTATGCACGAAGATAGATGTGTAAATATTTCATTTATAGGTAAAGACCTTCCCAATAGTCACTGACACTCTTATCCTCCATTCATCAAAGAGTATACTACAACATCATCGAAAATATTTCTAAAATAGGGAAGATATGATCTCCTCTGGCCAAAGGCTACAATAATGACCAAAATTTTAAAACTAATTTGTGTTCTAATGATATAAACATTCTGTGATTATTACATATTATTTTTATAATAATGATTTACTAATATTACTTAGATATTATCATTTATTTTAAGCAATAATATTCACAATGAAAATAATATTCACTACATAGAGAGAGAGGTCTAATCTGAAGTATTTAAACAACTCATACTTTTCAACATGTTTTTAATACAAAACCATACTTTTCATTATTATTATTTTTCATTTTTATAAAATCATATCTATTATCTATAGCAAATGATCAAGATATGGTTAACATTTAGTGTCAAATATTAATAAATAAGTAATACTAGGTTGTTTAAAACTTTTACCCAAATAATATGGTATGCAAGTTGTTAATATCATGTAACTTATAAAATGATAGAATAATTAATATAGTGTTGATAACTCATATATCATATTATTTGTATCTTAGTAATTAATGAAATGATATGATCGAGATTGTAAGATTTTTTCTTTCTCATATATTATTCAAACTTAAATTTCTCTTATAAAAAAATTAGCACGATGTCAACATTGACAAAGAATCCTTACTCATTCTCTCTTAAAATGTTTCCTATAATTAGTCCAAAAATGATGTGGAAGGTCGGTGATATCGAACATAAATATATAATTATTACAATTTATAACAACTAATAATTGATTAATTATTTATGATAGGAACTCGTGGGAGTTTTCATGAGGAACTCTATGATACATTATGCAGATTATAGGAAAATTTTTCAGTTACGGGCTTTAACAAAACATTGCAACAAGGTTAAGTGAAAAGTATTGAAGTGTTTAAGGTATTAAAAGTGATATGGACTTTGTACTAAATAAATTTTTATATATTATGTTAAAAAAAATATTATACAAATCTACATGTGACTTGAACCCTTATATCCACCTCAGTGGCGAGTGTTTAAGTCCCACCATAAGAATTTTGCAAGCACATATGAAAAGTTTTATCCTTTTTGATGTACTTGATGTCTCTCAATTACGGACTATGTATTCGGGCCACACAACTAGTGATTAATCTTGGTAGGTTTAGTAGAATTTTGACTCATTTAATGTCAATTAAAATATATATATATATATATATATTGTCTTTCTTAAGTCCAAGGAACTTTGGCCTAGTTGTGATGTTTTCTAACTTTCAGACTTTTATAAGTAGTATTGAAATCTAAAACGTTAAAGTGGTTTTTATGTGACATTTTATGTTGTGCATAAAAATAACACAGATGGCACAAACCCAAAACACACTCAAAAGGCTCAAGTAAAATATAAGCAAAACAGGATCTCATGATTATGAAGTCCAAAACAACTACCACATCAACATATGCCACATTGACAGAGCATTACAAAGACTGAGGAGAACCTAACAAGCAATAGAGCAACTCTGAATAAGGAGCCCGCAGAAGAGCAACTCATCTCAAGAGCAACTTGTGTAGAAGCAATCAAGAAACTTCCTTATCTTTAAAGGATCTAAGAAACATGAAATAACTTCTACTAGGAAATTTCTAGAATTGGAGTTTGATTCAATATCAACATACTTAATAAGTTTGATGTAAAATATTTAGGAAGGAAATCTTAGTCTTTCCTATACTCTAATAACCTAATTCTATGTAAACATATAACTCCAACACTATATAAAGGGTCATTCACATGTACACATCACGATTCAACACTACCTTAACAAAATCTCTGTTACAATATTACCCTTCCAAGAAACAATAATATAACCGCGGACATTAGTTTTATCTCTTAAAGTCGAACCACATTACAAACCTTATGTCTTTTCTCCCTTGTCTTTATTGTTTACTTTTTGTATCATATTTACCCCTTTAATTTTATTCAATTCATACAATTCACATTAAATCGAATGTTGATCGTTTTTATTGGTCAATAGTAAAGTAGTGTATGCAAGGAAAATAGTGTATGCATGGTTCTTTTTATAGGCTACAAAAGTATTTGTTATACATACAAGGGTTAAATAAATTTTCATAAAAATGTGAAGGGCAAAATTGAATTTTCCTCCACTGCATGTGTTTTACAACACCATTTTTAATAAAGCAATAGTGGTAAGAAAACATGGCCAATGATGAAACAAGCAGGGAGAAGTGACCACTTCCCCAAGTTAAAAGGGGCCTTTTAAATTATCAATAATTATTAAATGAATTATTTTTAGGCATTTATATTAAGTTAAGGATCTAATAAGAAAATAGTGTAGGGCTTTAAAATCATAATGAAACACTATAAATTTTTACTTCTAGTGACTAGAGGCAATACTAAAAAAACCCTAAAAGACACCATCAAAGTGTGTGAGACCATAAAGAGGTTGCGCCATTTTCAATTTGCTATCCTTCCCTCTATGTTTTCTTTTTCTTTTGTGAAAAAAACAAAAAAAAAAAAAAACAAAAGTCCTTAACCTCTAATAATTTTTTTATATTCAATTGCCTAATTAGTAAGAATCAAAAGGAAGAATTTCGAATCTCCAAGAGTGAAAATGGGAAAAAAGAAAATACATGTCAAAGGGGTGCAACTAGGCTAGGGTAAGCTTCATCAATATCGTTTGAGTAATAGACAATCAACTCTAGGTAACTATGTCTTCTATCTCTGTGATTTATTCCTATTACACAAATCTTATAAATTTCCACGGTTGTTTGTTTGAGTTTTATAAGTTGATAAATCTTTTAATAGCTTAGCAAAATATCAACTGAGTGGCTTGATAAAGATTCTAACATTAGCTCAACAAAAAGGCTAGATGATTTGGTTAGGAGAATTCAAAAAAGATCCAACATGCTAATTGTGCGTATTAATATTAATTAGTCAATAAATGGTGTCACAATTGTCTATTATGCTAGTGGAGCATGTTGTCACTGTTTACATCAGAATGTAGATGTCGACACAAATTATATATATATATATATATATATATAAAGTTCTATTTATTAGAAGAATGTTTGCTCCTTTATAATATATTCAAGGTTTGTGGGAAAAGGAGATGTCCTCAAACTCTCAACATCTAGCGTGTAAGTGTAAGAGACATACCATTAAACCTATCTTATATTTTCGATTTTTGTTTTGATACTATGTAATGATGATGATGATGATGATGATGATAGTAATAACAATGATAAAGAACTTATAATTTGTGTTGGGCACACATTAAATATACATAAGGATTTTATTTATTAGCTAATTATGAGATTAAATATGGTAACATAAGGGGAAAAATCTAAAACCTCCCCTGAAATTATAAATAATCTCAGTTTACCCTAAATTTTTAAAATATTAGTAAAAAAAAAAAAAAAACCCCTCTATTGTAACCAAAAATAGTTTCCATTTAAATTTTTAGTGGTTTTGTGATAAAAATACTAAATGACCAAAATGCCTTCACCTTTTTATTAAAAAAAACTAAAAAATTAAAAAATATATAAATATAAAAAATAATTAAAAATAGAAAAATGACAAAAAGTTTTAAAAAAAATAAGGATGACAAAAAATAATTTAAATGTGGAGATTTAATCTAAAAATTAGATTTTCATCCTTAATCATCTCCCAATTCACTTAGAAACCCTAAAAATAGCCCTAACCATCATCTTTTATCATCAATCAATCTCCCAACATTATCATTCCAAAACCGAACATCATCAATCAAATCCAACGTCATCAATCTCTTACAAAACCATCAAATCCAATATCATCATTGGAATCATTAATCAAATTGGAAAAAGAGAAAAACAACCATATGTTCATCTAGGTTCTAGGTTCGTCAGTTTCTAGGTTCGAACCTGAATTCATCTAGGTAAGAAGAAGAAGAAGAAGAACCATCAAATCCAATATCATCATTGGAATCATTAATCAAATTAGAAAAAGGGAAAAAAAAAAAAAACATATGTTCATCTAGGTTCTAGGTTCGTCAGTTTCTAGGTTCGAACCTAAATTCATCTAGGTAAGAAGAAGAATAAGAAGAAGAAGAAGATTCATCTAGGTAAGAAGAAGAAGAAGAAGAACCATCAAATCCAATATCATCATTGGAATCATTAATCAAATTGGAAAAAGGAAAAAAAAAACCATATGTTCATCTAGGTTCTAGGTTCGTCAGTTTCTAGGTTCGAACCTAAATTCATCTAGGTAAAAAGAAGAAGAAGAAGAAGAAGAAGAAGAAGAGAAAAAAAACCATATGTTCAAGAAGAAGAAGAAGAAGAAAGAATGAGAAGAAGAAGAATTCGAAGAAGAAGAAGAAAGCAAGAGAAGAAGAAGGAGGAGGAGGAGGAGGAGGAGGAGGAGGAGGAGGAGGAGGAGAAGAAGAAGAAGAAGAAAGAAGAAGAAGAAGAAGAAGAAGAAGAACCATCAAATCCAATATCATCATTGGAATCATTAATCAAATTGGAAAAAGGAAAAAAAAAAAACCATATGTTCATCTAGGTTCTAGGTTCGTCAGTTTCTAGGTTCGAACCTAAATTCATCTAGGTAAAAAGAAGAAGAAGAAGAAGAAGAAGAAGAAGGGAAAAAAAATCATATGTTCAAGAAGAAGAAGAAGAAGAAAGAATGAGAAGAAGAAGAATTCGAAGAAGAAGAAAAAGAAGCATATGCTCATCTAGGTTCGTCAGTTTCTAGGTTCGAACCTAAATTCATCTGTTCATTTAGGTTCGTCAGTTTCTAGGTTCGAACCTAAATTCATCTTGGTAAGATAGAGTGACGAATTGAAATTTCATCTGGGTTTGAGAAAAAAGAATAAGAAGAAGAAAAGAGAGAGATGAAGAGAGAGAGAGACAATGGCTGATGAATTTAGAATAAGAAGAAGAAGAAGAAAAAGAAGAAGGAAAGAGAGAGAGGGAGAGAGAGAGACGGTGGCTGATGAAATTTTTTTATTTAGTTTTTTTATTTTTTTGTGAAAAAATTGTTATTTTATTTAATTATTCAATTTTTTGATGCCACACGTAGCACATTCTAAGCGGTCCAACTGGAATCCATTTCTAGGTTCAACTCTCGATAACCTTTTCACCCTCCAAATTGATGGATCCGTTAGTTCATTAACGGAATTACTGTGTCATTTAACGGTTTGGTTGTTTAACTATTATTTTCAATACCATGGTAATTTGCTATTATTTTTAATTCCAGGGAGTAAAATATAATAATAACCCTAACATAAGATATGAAAACACTTGAATGATAATAAATCTAACATGATAAAAATGAGAATGGAAACTTATAATATGGGTGGTTAATAACTTAATTTGAGATTCTTTAACGTATCAAAGATATTTCATGGGATAATTTATATTTCATATATATCAATCAAGTCATCGTTTTTGAAAAAAAAAAAAAAACACGCACACACACACACATAATCAAGTCATGTTATCTAAATTTTTTTCTTTAAATCTCATTGTTTAATTATCTTAATGGTTGTTGAGATTGATTGTTGTGTTTTTTTTTTTCCCCTGAGACATTGATTGATAGTTGTTGGAAAAAATAGAAAAATGAGTAAGTTGCAGTGCATGTATATAGTGTCAATAGGCGCATATCAACTATATCGCAGGATGACCTAATGTAAATGTCTTAGGATAAACGTTAATTACTTGGGTTAGAAATTTATGGAGATGTTTATGATACTAATCACAATGAATTTGTTAAGGGTTATTGTTCAAGGCATGTGCCTAAAATCAGAAAATAAACCAATTTAACATATTGAAAACAAATATGAGTAGAAGGCAGGCCTTAGATCTCTTCCACAAACAGCTCAACTTCGAAGTCAAAAGTTAAAAATCCTCTCTTAGGCTGGCACACTATGCAAATCTTATCTTGGTTGATTCTTTTGGTTATCCAAACAAGCACTGGTCACCACTTTCTATTCTTGGCCTTTCATGCCCACCTTAGCACCTATCTCTCTCGCTCTCAATCCTCCCTTTTTTCCTCCTAAAACAAAAATAATAAGCAAAAACAAAAAGCTCATGCAACCAAAACCGATCACCATCCTTTTCAAAACATTTTTTCGGCACTGGTGTTCATTTCTTGTTTTATGAATGCCAATGGGCGTGCACGCAGCCAGGCATGCGAGCACATCCGCCCCATTGTCTTCACTGTTTCTTCTGTGGGAATGAGAGAGTTTGTAGTTCGACACTTAACAGACTCATATAAGGTCGGCTTACACTTCCTTGATATTATATTGTGCATGATATACATATTGATAATTATCCTACAGTCATGCATATAATCTATTGATATACATGATCATGCTTGTCAAACTGAACTATTATTTTATATGGATATGCTTGTATGGTGAATATATCCATATTTGATAGTTTACGTGGTCCGACGACAAGTTATTTTGCATGGTTAATTGATTTACATCCTTGCTTGCTCATCGTAATTATATATATATCTGCTTTACATATTATTACTTCATAATTCTCTCTCTCATTCACATGGTCAGTTTACTACTACTTGACACGTTATTCTATATGGTCTTGTTAATGGTTTATCATGGTCATGTCCATCATTCTAACATGTTTATTCTACATGGATATGTTTATTAATAGTTTATTATGTATGATCATATTTAACCTTTCAACATATTCATTCTTTATGAATATGCTTGTTAATAATTATCATATTCATTACTGCTACATGTTTATCCAACATGCCCAACACATTCATGTTTGCCAATTCATGTGGTCGGCCAACATCACACTTAATATGTTTATTATATGTCATTTAACCATTAATTATATTTATCTATATATATATGTGATTGGTCTATAATTAATACAATGGCTTATGTACTCACTTGTATCGAGTGAAACTTTATTTACACTATTGCCCTACTTCCCGATCCTATGGATACTAGACCAGCATTCACTAATCATCATCAGTGCATCTAGCACCTTCATCAGCCTATATTCTACTGGTCTAACCACAGATCGATATCTATTGTCTATTGCTACCTTTACTGCTATTTACCCGCTTTTACCCATTTTTATACAATTTACTGACTTGAGTGTCGGAGTATCTTTTGCCGGCATCCTGTCGATGTTGAGATCACCGGCACTCTCTTTGTTTGATTTGTGCAAGACAAGGGTTACTAGGTTCCAAAAAAGTTGACTGATAAGACCTGCTTGAAGTCAACATATTGTGGTTTTGACCCCACCACAATTTGGTAATTTGGTGTACGTCTATCGTTTTGAACATGATTGTAACTCCTCATAATAAGCTAAAAGAAAAAATTCTTAATAATATTATTGTAAGCATATTATGTATTTTTTTTTTAAGAACATATTGTATATTCATATTGTGTGTCTATTTTGTATATCAAGTCGTGATTTTTTTTTTTTTTACATAAAATGTTACTTAAAATATGCTTACTATAATATTGTTAAAAAACTTTCTTAACAATATTATTATAAGCATAATTTTATATATATATATATATATAAAGTTGTGATTTGATATAAATTATGTATCTATATTATTATTTTTTAAAGAATGGTATAAGAGATTTTTCACCTTACAAAAAAGAATGAGAATGAGATTCGTAAGTGGAGTGAGGGAATGAGATTTCGGTTCCACAATCCTAAATTCATGTGGAACCCATAATTTTATTCCCTTTTGTTGTTGTTGTTGTTATTGCTGTTCTTGTTATTTTAAGTATATTTTTTAATTTTTTCTTGGTCTACCAGTTATGATATCGTTTCATAATTTGAATTAAGTTCTGACTCATTTGATCTTAATTTATTGACTTTTTTTAAAAGATAGACCTTTAATCTGCATTTGTTCTGCTTCATTTCCTTCAATTACTTTTGCTTATGCTATTTAGCCATCCAATCAAGTGGCACGATATTCTAGAATATGTTTTCAAATTATGAGTTCTAACTCATTCGATCTTAATTTATTTACTTTCTTTAAAAGATAGACCTTGAATCTGCATTTGTCTGCTTTATTTCCTTCAATTACTTCTGCTTATGCTATTGTGCCATCAAATAAAGTGGCACTATATTCTAGAATATGTTTTCAAAATTATGAGTTCTAACTCGTTCGATCTTAATTTTTTTACTATTTTAAAAGATAGACCTTTAATCCGCTTTTGTTTTACTTTATTTCCTTCAGTTACTTCTGCTTATGCTATTGTGCCATTAAATTAAGTGACACTATATTCTAGAATATGTTTTCATTTTGATAAGGGGAAATTTCATTTTCATCCCTACATTATCAATTTTTTAAATGTGAATTCAGTTTTGACTCCTATGGTCCCATATATTTCAAAAATGGGATCATTTTAGTACTTATCATTAGTAATATGTTGGTCGACTTTAACAGGAATAAGGGTGTTTTTGTCATCTTAATAGAATTTTTTAAAATTTTAGATAAAATAAAATAAATAAATATAATTAAACTATAATTTTAAAAAAAAAAATCACCGTCAATCTCAACGATGGACAATGCAGATAAAAATTCATTAAAATAAAATATAAAATTAATAAAAATTACAAATTAATAAAAACCAATTCCATCGTCCATTTATTAAATAGACGATGAAGATCAAATCACAATATCAAAATATAAAAAAAAAAAAAATACAAAAAAAAAATTAAAAAGAAAGAAAAGAAAAAAAGAAAAAAGTGGTCATGTCCATCCATGCCCAATGGAGATCTAGAGACCTATCACCAACAATGCAAGTCCTTGGTGTTACATCGACGAACCTCCATCGTTGACGATTTTTTTAAGATATGTTTGGTGCATGGGATTGAGAGTGGATTTGACATTCAAAAATCCTAAATTCTTTAAATATTATATTTTGAGACCAATTGAAATAAATGGGATTAGGATTTTTTGAATCCCAATCTCCATTCATGTTCCATTCTTTTGGGATTCTTCAATCCCAACCACAACCATGTCATTGGGTGGGATTGGATTTCATTTCTCATCTTCTTCCTCTTCTCTCCATTTATATCTCTTTCTCTCACATTCTTTCCTTCTTTCATCACATATCTATGGAACCTCTCTATCTTCTCTTCTTCTTCTTTTTTTTTCTTTTTCTTGTTTTTCCTTCTGAGTTGAGACGAACCCATAATTAGTATTTGATTCTAGGTTCGCCGAACCCAGAACCAGATGGGTTTTGGGTTCGACGACCCATAACCAGATCAGTTCTGGGTTCAACGAACCCAAAACCATCTGGTTCTGGGTTCTGTTCTCTGTTTTTTTTTTTTTTTCGTTAATGTTATGATGATTTAATGTTGTTAATGATGTTATTGTTATAAGAGATGATGATGTTGATGAATTGAATTGATGATAATGATAATTTGTGGGTTGCTGATGTTGAATTCTTAGAGATGATAATATTGATGAAGTGTGGATTCTGATATTGATGAATTGTGATTTGGGTTTTTTTTTTTAGATTTTTTATAAAATTAATTTTGTATAATAAAAAATTTAAATTAATTTTATTCCAATCCAATCCTAACCTACACCAAACATGATATAATAAAATTTTTAATCCAATTCCAAGTTCTACTAAACATGGGATGGTGATTTTTCATTTCATACCTATCCAATCAATTCCACTCCCATCCAATCCATTTCATTCCATTCCAATTTCACGTGCCAAACGGAGCCTTAGAGGTGATCTGGTTTCAGACGTCGGCTATGCAAGAGCGAAGAGACGACAAATTGAAGAGAGAAAGAAGGGAGAAGAGAGAGAAACTGAAGAAAGAAAAGAGAGAGAGAAAGAGGCATCAAAGCCCCGAGGACGGTACGAATGGCTCCGAACGACAACGACAAAGGTACTCCAGCCATAGCAAGCTTGAACAATGCTTGGCCCGTTTATAGCTTCATGACCTGAGTTTGATTTCAATTTGACCTGTAGTAACTTGATGACTATGCCAGTGGCTCCGTACGATGACAATGATGGTGTTCTGATCACCACAGCGGCAACGACAATAACTTACAACTGTAACGATGTTGACGAAGGTGTACTCGACCCAATTATAGCTTACTGACCCAAGTTTGACCCGAATGTGATCTATTTTGACCAACTTGACCTCCTGTTTGACTGATTTGATTATGTGGTTTGATCTCCACCATCCACCCATATAGATGGATGGCGGAGATATGTTTTTATTAATTTCTAATTTATTTTTCTTAATTTTTTAATTAAAATTTTTAATTTTTAATTTTTAATAAGGATAAAATCGTAGTTTTATAGAATTTATAAATAGTTAAGGATAAAACAATTTTTTTCTATTTCTATTAATGTTGAATGTCAAATTTTTAATTAAAGGGAATAAATTGATCCCTTTTAAAATGTATAAGATCACATAAGTCAAAATTATATTTGCGTTTAAAAATGTGAAATTTTTTAATAATTTAGAGATCAACATAAAACTCTCCCTTATGATGAATTAAAGAGTCCTGCATCATTTTCACCCAATACCAAATGGATCTAGTGATAAAGTGTTGATTTGGATCAAGAGTGATCATACAAAAATGATATTTTAAAATAGAATGTAACAATATATTGGACTCTGATACCCCTCTTAGTTTAAAAGGATCAAGTTTTTTTTAGAAAAAGGTGAAGAAAGTAAATATATTAGTAAGATTTTAAGGGGAGGCAGAGAGTTGATCAAATATTGCATAATTGAATTAGTTTAGAAAGACGCAGTGAGATCAAGAGGAATTATATTTATTACTCGGTAGTTGGTTGTTGGTTAAGAGAGTTGGATATTGAATAATTGAATTAGTTTAGAAAGACAGGGCTGACATATAGAGGAATTATATTTATTACTTGAAAAAAATTTCATTGTAATCCCTAAATTTTAAAAAAGTACTAAATTTTTAACTATTTATTTAAAACAGATCAAATTTTCCCTAAAGCTTTGTAAATAGATCATTTCAGTCCCTCTGGCTAAGAAATTAATAGTCAACCATAACATGAAATGCATAAAGTCTATTTTACCCCTCTATCATAATTAACTCTAAATTAATAATGGAGCAATCTTTATTTGCTCCACCTCAAAAGAAGCGGTCATCTAAGATGGAGATTAATAAATGAAATGAAGATGGGTAGATGTGAAAGGAGGGAGATGTGATAGAGATAGTGTTGATGGTGGCTTGATTGACTAGGTTTGGCAAGCTAGGTCTTATGGGAGAAGATAAAAACAAAGAAATGAAGGAAAATAAAGAGGTAATAATGAGGAAGGTCCAAGGTTCGAAGTTCTAGGTTTGATCGAACCTAGATCGCATTTGGGTTCAAACGAATAACTCGTATCTTTGAAATCCAGGTTCATTTGTTCTACCCAAATCTTTGAAGATTTGAGTTTGATTGAACCTAGATATTGATGTTGAAACAAAATTTGAGTTCGATCATACCTAGATTTGTTAGATTTGACGTTGTTGATCAAACCCATTTTGATGCTATTGGAACAAATTTGGATTCAATTGAACCCACATATTGATTGTGTAACAAATTTGGGTTCGATCGAACCTAGATTTGATGATGTTCAAACCCAGATCGAGATCTAGGTTTGTTCATCATGCACTACAACTTCATCTAGTGGAGATCCAGATTGGATCTTCACTTTTGATGGAGATACGTCATCGATGATCTCCACAGATAGAGTTCTTGATTTTTTTTTATTTTAATTTAAAATTATTTTTAATAAAATAAAAAAAAGAAAGTTTTTAATTACATATATTAATATTTGAATTTTAAAATGGTAATGTGTCAGTTGACAATTGATGGAAATTTGTTTATTTTTTTTTTATTCTAAATTTTATATGACACATATTAGATTTTCATTGGTTGATTAGTTATGATAAACAAGTAACTTTAGAGTTAATTATGATAGAGGGGTAAACTAGACTTTTGCCAATTTATATATGATTTTAATTTTCTTTAGTTAATGTTAAAATTTTTCAATTTTTAATTGTTTTTAAAAAATGTTTAATAAATTATTTGTGTGACTAAGGGATATCTTTGTCTTTTCAAAGTTTTATTTTATGTTATATTATCTAACTTATTTTTCAAAACTATTTGGTTTGTATACGTGCTAAAATCCTGAATTGTTATACGAAATGATAAAATTACCTTTGTCCACTATGTTGTTTGTTATGTTTCAACATTAATTAACTAATAAGAGGGATTAATTTGAAGCTTTTTAAAAATTTTAAAAAAAATTAATGTATTTTTAAAATATAATTAAAAATTTGATACTTTTTCATAATATTGAGATGAAAATAACATTTACCTTTATTACTTATAGTTGGTAATTGATTCCCTGAGTAGGAAGGAGACAATACATAGCGTCCGCGTAAGTGCAGTTCTGTCATTTTCCAACAAAAGCAGTTTAGCTGCCGTCACCAACTTCTTTTCTGTCTATCGATCACACATTTCAAAAAATTAAAAAATTAAAAAAACTAAAATTCCAATTCTAAACCTTTTTTTTTTTTTTTTTAACTTCAATTCTTAACCATATCTTTCGAAAATATCTACTAGTAACTTCAAGGATTTAGTAGAAAAATGTATTTTGAAATGTATAACATCATTTTTAATTTAAAGTCTCTTTAAGATGAGATTTCATGAACAAATTAATTTGTCCACGGATTTTGTTCCAGTTCAAAAACTGATTTTTTGGAAAGTATTTGTTAAATTATAGTATAAGAAAACACTCCTTCAAAGCAATCCGTTGCGGTATGATAGTAAACTACAAACCCACCTATGCTGCCCGTAGAGGTTATGTTTTCTATTCGCGTAAATTTCATTTATGTGGATATTTTTCCACTGTATGTGGATTGCTCCTCCAAGCATATGAGTTGTTCTCTTTTAGAAGTCGATCTTCGAACCGTATATCAGAATCAAATCGCAATTAATCTCGATAGGATTTTGAGCAGGTCACGGTAATTAAAAAAAATTCCTCCGATCACAAATATATAATAATAACAATAATAATAATAATAATAATTTTGCAATTACAACCGTTTTTAAATAAAAGTTTCAAAACAACTAATTACTGTCACTGATCAGTGGATAATGAACTGATCTGATCTTAAAAAAGAATTTACAAGATATTTATACTAGAGGATATAAATATATATATATATATTTACCAGATGTACGCGTGTGTTTTCTTCAGTAGTGGCCAAATATTACCAGATGTACTTTAAAATGCTTTTAATTATTTGAAGTGTTATGTTTTCCCCTTTTTTTTGTTTAAAAAAAAAAAAAAACTAATTTAAAGTGCTTGCAAGGGAGTTAAAAAACATGACTCTGATGTAATGTAATGTCTGTTTTGGTTTGATATGTCATGAAGAATTCTTTGTTGATAGGGGTGGGCATTTTGAACCCATACCGAGTACCCGACCTAACCCGACCATATTTGGTCGGATTGGGTCGTGCTACAGCTTTTAAAAAACCTGTCTCGGGTTAGATTTAATCAATCCGATTGCTTTTCGATTGGTCGGGTCATGTGGGTGACCCAAGAACCCAACCCCAACCCCAACCCAAGACTATATATTAAAAAAATAAAATTGCCCTAGCCGTACAGTTACCGATCCTTCTCATCTTTCCTGTCTTCTCTCATTTTCTCTCCTATTTGCCGCCGACCATTATAATCAAGGGCGGACCTACCTACCGTATGATGGGGGGAACACGTGCACCACACCCCCTCTTCACCCATCCACCCCACCTCCCCTTTTCCGGCGACAGATTGAAAAAATGTTAGAAGTTACCATTTTTGTTTTTTTTAAACATGAAAGTTGTCGACTGTTAGTTGAAGTGTAATAAAATTGGACCTGTTGACTGTCCATTTTACAAATCTGTTTTTTTTTTTTTTCCCTTTTACACAAAATCATTCTTCCTATCTTGCCATTGTTTTTTTTTTCTTCTTCACATGACATCTTTTCATCTTCACCTGACATCTTGTCATTTATAATATCAAATTAATGGATTAAATTTATTATTTTTTTTAACTTCTTTATTTTTACTAATTTAAATTTAACGTATATTCCATCAATAAATCCTAAAATTTTAAACTTTAAGATTTAAGTTATTGAATTAAAATTGTTCACATATTGTTATGATTCAAATTTTTAAATTTTTAAATTTTTTTTTACTTTATAATTTTACCTCATTTTATATTTAGGTGGTTTATGTTATTTTTCTTTTTTCAATTTTATTTATTTTCATGATTTTATCAGGATTTTTAAGCGTAAGACTACTTGTTTGTTTTCATTTTATTTGAACTATATCATATCATTAAACTTTGTTTTACATAAAAACATTATATATTTAATATTATCTTAATTTTCGATATTTTTATCACGTTATTCGTGTAATCCTTCTCACCCCCATTCCCGAAATAAATTGTCTAGGCCGGCCACTAATTATAAGTTTATAGCCACTACCGCCGACCATTGAAAAAAAAATCAATTGTTGATAGATAATATATATATTAAACAGAACCGCCGACCAATATAACCACTACCGCCGACCATTGAAAAAAAATTCAATTGTTGATAATATAATATATATTGAACAGAACATGAAGGAAGAAAATTATGAGGAGGCTGAAGATTGCAGGTAACTGAGCTAGCTAGGTTGACGAAGCTGTTTTGGAGATCTCAGGTTAGTGGAAATCCATAAACAGATTCTTTCTCTTCTCAATCAAGTCCAAGCAGTAACTTAGTTTTTTACATTTTTATTAAAATTTCAAGGTCAAGTTTCATTCAATTGTCCATTAATTCAAGTGTCCAGTTGATGTGAATATGATTATGCAGAAAATAGGAACATTGTCCATTTTAAGCTTTAGCCATATCTGAAAATTTGTAGTGTTAAGTTTACAATTTCCTTTTGGTGATAAAATAAGAGTTTTGAGGATGAAATTAATAGATATTGCTCTAAAAATGTTTTCTTTAATAGAAAAAACATGTGAATTGCTTTGTATGGAATAAATCTCGACCGTACTAGTTGATACATTTTATTTAGGTTTGTTGCAATTGTAGACCAACTAATGATCTAAAGGAACCTTGCTTCTCAAAATATCCTTGCAACTCTTATTAAAATAATCTTCTACATAGCAAAACTATTTACCTCAGATTTCTTCCGAAAATTTATCTTAAAGAAGTGGCATGTAATTTGTAATTAATATATGGATTAGTTTCCAAATATATATATATATATATGGGTCAAAGTTGAATTTTTGGTAAAAATTTTAATATACTGAGATCATTCTCTTATATCTTCATTTCGGATTTTTGGAATTACTGTCTGTTAATTTATACACAATTGTAAATTTTGAAAAATATGGGTGTAAAATGATATCGAATCCATCCATATTTATCCATCAAATAAAGAAAAAAAAAAACTCTAAAATGTAGTTGGTGGCAAGTAATTTTTATATTGATTACCCAAAATATGAAAAATATCAAAAATAAGTTAGAAATATAATCTAGTCGGTGGAATAGCATAGCTCCCTCATGTGACAAAAGTAGCATGGTGAAGTGAGGTGCAGATTTTACGTTTGATAAAAATTTAAATTTTTCTTCTCTAAATAAAATCAATAAAAAGAAAGTAACCAATTAAAATATTAAATGAGAGTAATGTTAGACATCACAGTTTTTGCATCATATCCTGATTCCAACTTATAATGTGATAATGAGTGAATAAATATTCTTTATTAATTATTTATTTTATTTAAAAATTTTATTCATTTATCTATTCCTACATCATGTATTAGAATTATTGTAGAATATAAAGGTAAGATTTTTAACATTATTTATTAAATAAAAGCACGATTTAAAAAACTTTTAGAAGGACGCACAAATTTGCTTGATAGAGTGATCAAGCACGTTTGGTGTTTTTTGACCAAAATGATACTAGATTTAAGTATAGCTATTCATAAACGGTAGATAATTTTAATTTGTCCCTCTAATAAGTGTAGACAAATGACATGAAAATTCCTCCAAACAGATGACAGTTTTCACAGTTTAATGTGACCCTTCTCTCCTATCTAATACAGGAGTAAAATATAAATAGTATCGTAATTCAGATTGTATCTAAGTGTTATTATTTAGGAGCCCTAACAGCTATAACAATTTTTTTTAGAAAGGATGAGAAAAGGATACTGAACTTGATCTACGTGGCAACAACATTATTTAGAATGAAAATGATGTCTGACTTAATTTTTTATTCCTCGACATTTAAGTTTGGAAAGAAATTAAATAGTTAGATATGACATAATATAATGCAATTAAAACGTTGATGTGATTGTCATGGGGACTCATATTTATTAGCGGATGATATTAAGGTTTTATGTAGCGAGGTTAAGGTTGGTAGTTGTTAAGTCATTCTTAGGTCTGGAAATCGTTTAACACATGACTTAGTGTCATTGGCCTTGTCCTCCTCGAAGGATTTCTTTTGGCATCATGTGGATGCGGATTGTATGTTCCCTGCTTCCGTCGGGTCGCGTGGGTCTTTTCGTTGTTGATTGTCATGGTTTTCGTTTCAAAAAAATAATAATAATAAACAAACAAACAAACAAACGTTGATGTGATTGATAATAATATAACTTCTTTTATGAAAAATCAAATTTAAAAAATTTAAAAAAATGAAAAAAATTTAAATTTACTTTTTTTGATATAAACATAATATATTAAAAAACTATATATTTATTTAAAACTTTAAAAACCATATGAGTTATTAATACGTGGACTGCCCTTCTTTTATCACATTTAATAGAAAGCTAACTCTTCACCGACTCTGTTCAAAAAAAAAAAAAAAAAACTCTCCATCGGCTCAAACCTTGGTGTGACTGACACCAAAGAATTTTTTTTTTTTTTTTGAGCTGACACCAAAGATTTTTTGTACTCATAAAAAAATAAATTTATTGTATAAGTCAAAATCAACTTTATTGAGCAAAGGGGCCCAAGATTTTAGTCCGATTAAGCTTTTTGTATTAAAATAAATCAAAATTTGTGTTTCAAAAAAAAAAAAAAGAAAATCAAAACTTAAGTTCTATTTAGATAAATCATCTCCGTTCCCAAAAAAGAAATAGAAAAAAAGAAAGTAGATACAATCATCTCAAATATATTATTATGTAGGAAAAATACTTTGATAAATTACATCAAAATGAGTTGAGTTTTTTATACAGAAATTTTAACTGTATTAAGACATCAAAAACTCTTTAGTTAACGGGGAATTTGTTTAAAAGTTTTAATTGAATGTATTATTTATTCATAAATTTAAATTTTTGCATGACTTTTTGAAATTAGGAAAAAAGTGTAAAAATCTTATGTCTAATATTATATTATGGTATAAAATATTCATTTAATATGACAATACTTCACATCTAAATTGCTACACTTTTAAACAAAAGAAGAAATTATTTATTGGATATTATAACCTGGTGACACCTCCTCTTCTTTTTTCTTTTTTTCTTTTCACTAGTATATTATTCTTTTTATTTATATATATTTTTTCATCCAAATTTATTAAATTCTATCAAATTCCTATTACAGTTTTCATATATGTATAAGGGATATTATACACAACAGAGAACATGTAATATACGTCCAGTGTAACCAAATTGCTTAACAAAAGCATATACGCTGAAACTAGTGGAATAAGTGTCATTCCACAGACTCACAAGTTGCTTAGCCTAGTAGCTAAATATACCAGCTTGCTTTTCGTAAACCTTGGCTGGTTCGAGCATTCTGTCCTGCAAAAGTAGGCATTCTACATTTGACTTTTTTGGATACGTGCGAATTACTCTAAAGTCTCTTCAGTTGAAAGATAATTTTTTCACTTAATATGGGTTCCTCTTTTACTATTATTAAGAAATAGAGTTAAAATAGTATTGTACTCCAGACCGTTTCTTAGTATCTTATCTAGGTGGTTTCGATAGTTATAAAAGTTAATGTAATTGTATTTTAACTTTATAAAAAAATAATCTCTTTTCACAAATGATGAAAGTAATCTTCATAAAAAATATTATTTTATTTTCTGATGGGGTGTAGAGCCTATTGAGAGTTAAATAGATGACTTTCCTTAGTGGATAAACATCGCTCCCAATGAGTAGGGGTTCTCACCTAATGACCTGACTAGGCGAAGACAGGTCTCTGACCTTACCACTACCTAAGGCTCCTGTGTGGGGTCCGACTAGCCACCGGTGCTAGGTTGAGCAATTCGAGAGGATGCTCGTAAAATAGGTAGAGCCTTGAGGTCAGGTGACTCTTATTTGAGGTACCTACAGTCGCCCTTGATGCAAGGACCATAGTTGCAACCTGAGTGGTGCAAGGCGACAGTTGGTTCAAGCCCTGACTAACAGGGATAAGCTATATATATATATATTAATCTAATCATTCAAATATGAAACACCTGTCAAACTAAATTAGAATTTTTTATCATCAACTCACATTCAACGGTAACAATAGTTGGATATTGAAACTAAAAATTAATATAAGATGATACAGTCTTGCTTAATAAATATATACCATTAATTGAATATATAACATTTTTTAAGGTTTTTTTTTCTCCTCTATCCGGTGAAAATAGATAGTACCAAAAAAATTATTATAATAACTTTGAGTTAAGACGTTGACGTCATAAAGTATTTTGTTCGATTTGAAGGTTATATTTACAAAAACATTTAAGATGTGGAGGTTTAGGATTGCAGAGGGTGGAAACAGCCCACATATTTATAGTACAAACAATTATGTGGGAAGACAAATATGAGAATTTGATCTTGAAGCAGGCAGCCCTGAAGAGTTAGCTAAGGTTGAAGAGGCTCGACTAAGTTTCTACAAAAATCGTCACAAGGTCAGGGCCAATAGTGACCTTATGTGGAGATTGCAAGTTGGTACTTTATAGAATTCCATAAATATTTCCCTCTTGTACCATACAAAAGTAATTAATTACTTTAAATTTAAGGGCCAATTGGGGGCTATTTTTCTCATAACCTAGGTGGTGTTTTAGTTAGCTGCCCCTGCTTTTTCAAAATGCTGGTTCAAGTGATAATTAAAAAAGAAAAAAAAAATCCTTCACCATCTATCTTTAAGATAGACGATACAAATAAAAATTAATTAAAATAATATTTAAAATAAATAATGAAAATTACAAATTAATAAAAACCAATTCTATCGACCATTTATTAGATGGACAATATAATTACAAAATATAAAATAATAACAATAATAAAAGAAAAATTAAAAAAAAAAAGTTGGAGATCCATGTCCATCCATACCCGATGGAGATCTAGAGACCCATCACTAACAATGCAGGTCCTTGAACCTACATCGACAGACCTCCATCGTCAATGATGGACGATATGTCTCTTAGAGATGATCTAGTTTCAGACGTCGGCTATACAAGAGCGATAAGACAACGCATTGAACAGAGAGAAACTGAAGAAAGAAGAGAGAGAGAGAGAGAAAGAAAAAAGCATCAGAGCCCCAAGAATGGTGTGAATGGCTCCAGATGACAACGACGAAGGTGCTCTGGCCATAGCGAGGTCGAATGATATTCGACCCGTTTATAGCTTCATGACTCGAGTTTGATCTAGATCTAACTTGTCGTAACCTGATGACTATGCCAATGGCTCCGTACAGCGACAATGAAGGTGTTTCGGTCACCACGGCTACAACGACAGTAACTTACAGTTGCAATGGTGTTGACAAAGGTGTACTCGACATGATTATAGCTTATTGACCCGAGTTTGACCTAGATATGACTTGTTTTGACCAACTTGACCACCTGTTTGACTGATTTGATTGTGGTTTGATCTCTACCATCCACCGTATAGATGGACGGCGAAGATCAATTTTTATTAATTTACAATTTACTTTTCGTAATTTTTTAATTTTTAATAAAGATAAAATTATAATTTTATAGAGCTTATAAATAGTCAAGGATAAAACAACTTTTTCCATTTATGTTAATATTTGATCGTCAAATTTTCAATCAAAGGGATTAAACCGATTCCTTTTTAAAATGTATAAGATCACTTGAGTAAAAATTATATTTGCGTTTAAAAAGTTGAAAATTTTCAATAATTTAGGGATCAAATGAAATTCTCCCATTTGATAAACAATAGAGTCCTACCTCATTTTCACCCAATACCAAATGGATCTAGTGATAAAGTGTTGATTTGGATCAAAAGGTGATCATACAAAAATGATATTTTAAAGTAGAACGTAATATATTGGACTCTGATACCCCTTTTAGTTTAAAAAAATTAAGTTTTGGTTTAGAAAGGTGAAGAAAGTATATATATTAGTAAGATTTTAAGGGGAGGAAAAGAGTTGGATATTGAATAATTGAATTAGTTTAGAAAGAGAGAGCGAGATCAAGAGGAATTATATTTATTACTTGGTAGTTGGTTCAAAGAGTTGGATATTGAATAATTGAATTAGTTTGAAACCACAGAGTGACATCTAGAGGAATTATATTTATTATTTAGAAACTTTCATTTTTATCCCTAAATTTTGAAAAAGTATTAATTTTTTAACTATTTATTTAATACAGATCAAATTTTCCCTGAAGCTTTGTAAATAGATCATTTAAGTCCTTTGACCATGAAATTAATGGTCAACCATAACATAAAATACAAAAAATCTATTTTACCCATCTATCATAATTAACTCTAAATTTAATCATGGAGCAATCTCTATTTGCTCCATCTCAAAAGAAGCGATGATTTGAGATAGAGATTAATAAAGATGAAACTAAGATAAGGAGATGTGAAAGGACGGAGATGCAATAGAGATAGTGCTGTTAGAGGCTCGATTGACTAGGTTTGGCAGGCTAGGTCTTGTGAGAGAAGATAAAAGCAAAGAAATGAAGGAAAATGAAGAGTCAATAATGAGGAAGGTCTAAGGTTCGAAGCTTTGAGTTTGATCGAACCTAGATCGTATTTGGGTTTAGAGGAACTAACCCACATTTATGAAAATCCGGGTTCTTTCATTCGACCCAAATCTTTGAAGATCTAAGTTCGATTGAACCTAAATATTGATGTTGAAACAAAATCTGAGTTCGATCAAGCCTAGATTTGTTAGATTTGATATTGTTGATCAAACCCATTTTTATGCTATTGGAACAAATTTGGGTTCGATTGAACCCAGATATTGATTGTGCAACAAATCTGGGTTCGATCGAACCTAGATTTGATGATGTTCGAATTCAGATCTTTAAAGATTTGAGTTTGTTCATTATGCATTGCAACTCCATTAGGTGGATATCCAGATTGGATTTACACTGTTAATGGAGATCCATCAACGATGATCTCCATCGGATGGAGTTCTTGATTTTATTATTTTAATTTAAAAATTATTTTTAATAAAGTAAAAAAAATAAGTTTTTTAATTACATATATTATTATTTGAATTTTAAAATGGTAATGTGTCAGTTGACAATTGATGGAAAATTGTTTAATTTTTTAATTCTAAATTTTTTGACATATGTTAGATTTTCATTGGTTGATAAGTTAGGATAAAATAGTAATTTTAGAGTTAATTTTGATAAAGGAGTAAAATAGACTTTTGCCATGTTTATATATGATTTTAATTTTCTTTGGTTAATATTATAATTTTTCGATTTTTAATTATTCTTAAAAAGTGTCTAATCAATTATTTGTGTGACTAAGGGATATCCTATCTTTTCAAAGTTTTATTTTAAGTTATATTATCTTACTTATTTTTTAAAATTATCTAGTTTATATACGTGTCAAGTTTTTGAATTGCAATATAAAATGATAAAATTACTTTTGTCCACTATGTTGTTTGTTAAGTTTTACTATCAACTGATTGATAGAAGAGATTAATTTGATGTTTTTTGAAAATTTTAGGAAATATTTGATGTATTTTTAAAATATAGTTAAAAATTTAATATTTTTTAAAAATATAGGGACGAAATAAAACTTACTTTTTGTCACTTGGTAGTTGGTAGTTGTTTGTTGGCTCCTTGCGCAGGAATGAGACCATAAGTGCCGTTCTGTCATTTTCCAACAGAAGAAGTTCAGTTGCTGTCACCAACTCCTTTCTTGACTATCGACCACACATTTCAAAAAAATAAAAATTAAAAAATTAAAAATAAAATTCCAATTCTAGCCACATTTTTTTTTACTTCAATTCTTAACAATATCTTACAATATATCTAATAGTAACTGCAAGGATTTACTAGAGAAACATATTTTGAAAAATATAACATCATTTTTAATTTAAAATCTCTTTAAGATGAGATTTCAAAAACAAATTAATTTGTCCACGTATTAATTTATTCATGTATTTTCTTCCAGTACAACAACTGATTTTTTGTAAAGTAATTATAAATTATAGATAACAAAACACTCCTCTAGAATAAATGGCTATGGCGTGGTGGTAAACCACAAACCCACCCGTGCTATCTGTAAAGGTCATGATATTTACTCGTATGAGTCCTATTTATGTGGATAATTTTTCATCGTATGTGGGTTGCTCTCTCAGATATATGGTTGCTCTTTTCTAGGATTTGATTCTTAGATTGTGAATCAAAATCGAATCAATAATTAGTCTCGATAGAATCCTAAATAGGTCTTGGCAATAAAAAAAAAAAAAAAATCGGCTGGGACTAAACAAGTTTCAATAAAAAAAAAAAAGAATCCTCCGATTGCACATTCTTTTAGTCACAGATATATAATAATAATAACAATAGTAATAATGATAATTTTGCAGATACAACCATTTTTAAATAGAAGTTTCAAAACAATTAATTCCACTCACTTATCAATTGATCCTAACCATAATGAAGTGATCTAATCTTGAAAAATATATCACCATTGTACACGTGTGTTTTCTTCAATTGTGGCCAAACATTACCAGATGTTCTTAAAATGCTTTTAATTATTTAAAATGCTATGTTTTTCCCTTTTTTTGTTAAAAAGAAAAAAAAAACAATTTAAAGTGCTTTCAAGGAAATAAAAAACATGACTGTAATGTAATGTCTATCTTTTCAGCGATATTAACGGGAATGACGTTTGCTTGTTTTGGTGTGATGCGTCAAGAAGAATTCTTTGTTGATATATAATATAGATTGAACAAAACATAAAGGAAGAAAATTATATGGAGGCTGAAGATTGCGGGTAACAGAGCTAGCTAGGTAGACGAAGCTGTTGTTTTGGAGATCTCAGGTTAGTGGAAATCCATAAACATTTTCTTTCTCTTCTCAATCAAGTCCAAGCAGTAGTTTTGTTACATTTTTATAAAAATTTGAAGGCCAAGTTTCATTCAGTTGTCATTCAATTGTCCATTAATGCAAGTGTCCAGTTGATATGATTGTGCAGAAAATATCCTTGCAACTCTTATTAAAATAATCTTCTATATAGCAAAACTATTTACCTCAGATTTTGTTTTCTGTTTTACCAATTTTCAATTGAAAACACAAAATCTTAATTTTATATTTTTAGGATTCGAAATTGTCTATAGTAACAATTATTAAAGACAATATTCTGAAGATGTGTTCATTAGCAATACTGAAAGATGGAAAATATTGAGAATTAAAATGATTTAATACAAAATCCAAATTTTCCTTTATTATTTTTATAATCTACCAAAAAAATTGATTCTATCTGGTATAGAATCATACACTTTATTCATTTATTTTTTTTGAAATACACTTTATTTAATTTTACAACATCCAAATCTAAGAGTTTAATTATATAAAAGCTAAATAAATTCCAGATGTCACTTTACTTAACAAAAAATTATTATGATCAAAATCTAATCTAGATTGCATCAAAATGAAATTAAGAAAATGTTACATAACTTGTGTTTTAGGGAATAAAATTTGAAAAATACGGGTGTAATATGATATCGGATCCATCCATATTTATTCCATCAAATAAAGACAAAAAACAAAAAAACTTTGTAATGCAGTTGATGGTAAGAAAGTTGACATCAATTTTGGTGAAAATATTAAGAATATAAATTTATGAAAAATATCATCTATATTTAAAATATAAAAATATTTAGAGACTATCGAAAATATATTAGAAATATAATCTAGTGACCTAGTCGGTGGTTAGCAAATCTCCCTCATGTGACAGTAGAATACTGGAGTGAGGTGCAGATTTTCCCACTTGGCACGCCTCCTCTCCAATACGTGGAGTAATTAGACATCTTAATTTTTATATCACATCATGATTTCAAACTTATAATCTACCGATGAGTGAACGGGAACTCTTTATTGACTATTTATATCACTTAAAAAAAATTTTCGTTTGGCTACGGTTGCATCATGTATTAGGATAAAATATAAAAGATAAAACCACGATTCGAGAAACATTTAGAAAGAATGAGAAAAGGTTATTGAACTTATACACGTGGCAACAATTACTAAGAATGAAAATGATGTTGATGTGATTTATAATGCAGTTAAAACGTTGATGTGATTGACAACTAACACAGCCTGATATTTTATGGAAAATATTGACAAAATATTGACCTCTATTCTGGAACACATATTAAAATTTTAAAAATTTAAAAAAATAAAAAAAGTTTAAATTTACATTTTTGGATATAAAAATTAATATATTAAAAAATATAAATTATTTAATTAAGTCCTAAGTTATTAACACGTGGGCTGCCCTTCTTTTACCGCATTTAATAGAAAGCAACCCCTCCGCTACCACAAACCTTGGTGTCATTGACACCAAAGATTTTTAGTACTCATACGAAAAATGAATTTATTGCGTGCAAATCAACCTCCACTGACTCAAACCTTGGTGTGATTAGCACCAAAGATTTTTGTACTTATTAAGAAAAATGAATTTGTTGCATATATAATATACGTTTATTATTTATATAATTATAATGTTTTAATTTTAAAAATTAGAATAAATCAATTAAATATATTTATTTTATTTGAATTAAACATAAAAAAAATTTATTTTAAGAGAAAGAATGTAATGAATGAATTTGATTTATTCGTTTTAACTTTTTAAAATTAAAACATTCTTATTATAAAAATTATATATATATGTTATTTTAATTTTGAACTAATGGCCTATTTATCTTATTTCTATGACTATACTGGTAAAATCATTACAATAATTTGTTCATTTAGTCAAAATTAACTTTGTTGGGCAAAGGGGTTTAAGATTTAGGCTGAGCAAGCTTTTTGTATTAAAATAAAATCAAAATTTAAGTTCTATTCGGATCAATCATCTACGCTTCCTAAAAAAGAAACAGAAAAAAAGAAAGCGGATGCAATCATCTCAAATATATTGTTATGTAGGAAACATATTTTAATAAATTACATCAAAATGAGTTGATTTTTTTATACAGAAATTTTAAGGGTATTAAGACATCCAAATCTTTTTAGTGAACAGAGAATTAGTTTAAAAGTTTTAATTCAATGATTTTTTGAATGTATTATTTCTTCATAAATTTAAATTTTTGTAAGACCTTTTGGAAATTAAAAAAAAAAAAGTGTAAAAATCTTATGTTAATATTATATTATGATATGAAGTACTCATTAGTATGACAGTACTTCACATTCCAATCATTACACTTTTACAGTAACTCAATAAAAGAAAAAGATATATATTGGATATTCTATCCTTACGACACTTTCTTTCTTTTTTTTTTTTTCACAAGTATATTTTATTATTCTTATTATTTATAATTACTATTTCATCTAAATTTATTAAATTTCCATCAAATTGTTATTACGGTTTTTATGTATAGGGAATATTATACACGATAGAGAACATGTAATATATATACAACATTAACCGCTTAACAAAAGCATATATGCTAAAACTAGTGGAATAAGTGTCTTTTAACAAATGAGAAAAGCAGTCTCCATACAGAGAAGAAAATTATTATTTTATTTACTATATAATAGTTGATTTTTTTCTTTTTAATATCATTTATATTGTAATAATTTAAATATTAATCATTATCAGATTAAATTAAAATTCTGTATCATCAATTCACATTGAATGGTAACAATAGTTGAACAAGATGTTGACCTCATAAAGTTTATGTTTTGTTCAATTTGAAGGTGCTAATTACAAGAACATTTAAGATGTGGAGGCTGAAGATTGCGGAGGGTGGAAACAACCCATATATTTATAGTACAAACAATTATAGGGGAAGACAAATATGGGAATTTGATCCAGAAGTAGGCAGTCCTGAAGAGTTAGCTGAGGTTGAGGAGGCTCGACAAAGTTTCTACAAAAATCGTCACAATGTCAAGGTCAATAGCGACCTTCTTTGGAGATTACAGGTTGGTACTTTGTAGAAATCCATAAACATTTTTCTCTCGTACCATACAACAAGATTAATTAGTTACTCGAAATTTAAGGGCCACTTGGGGCTATATTTTTGTTTATATTGTATAAAAACACAGCTTGTCAGCTTGTGTGTATTTGATACGTGCTTTGTTAATAACTTTTGTAAAATTTACAAAATTAGTGTATAATAAAAATATAATAAAGTAACGGGGTTAGGATGAGTCAGAAGTATTTAACATAAATCTAATCCAATAATAAATTGGATAAAACAAATTGATCAAAATCCGATCCGAAACTTAGTTTCAATACTTTAAGCTTGCCCCAGAAGAATCGAGGTCCTTATGGTTTGAGTCAGATTGGAGATGTTTATCATCCCAAAATTCAATAGTCAAGTTGTTTCAAAATAAAAAATAAAAAGCAAAGGAAATTTTCTTCAGTTAATTCTGAATGTCATTATATCAAATGTTGTGAAGGCATACAAGTTCTTTTGTTTCTTTCAAGTTATATTCTGATTTTTAATTAATTATTATTATTATTATTATTATTATTTTACAATTTCAAGACCACTTTAATTTTCTTTACTTTTCTACATTTCTTTTTACCCCTTGTTATTATAAATATTGCATTGTTCTTCATCATTATTCAGTTTCTTAGAAAGAAAAATTTCAAACAAACGATTCCTCAAGTAAAAGTAAGGGATGGAGAAGCAATTACACGTGAAACAGTCAAAACAGCGTTGAAGAGGGCAGCCCACTTCTTTTCAGCCTTACAGGCCAGTGACGGGCATTGGCCTGCTGAAAACACTGGTTGTTTATATTTCCTCCCTCCCTTTGTGAGTACTCTTTCATCTTATTGTTAAACTCTTAATATAAAGTTGATTATATATATATATATATAGTCTTTCTAATATAAATATTACTTCCAATATTGTGATGTATTGATTATATATAAATGATTAATGTCAAGTATTAATTGTGAAAAAAGTCAATACATCCAACAACTCATAATGTTGGAATATATATATATATATATAGTACTTTTAAAATGAGGAATTTTTAACTTTAAAAAGTAAAGACCAACTAATCAAATTCATCAATTGCATTTAAAATGAGAACTCCCTTACTTTAAAAAGTAAGGACCAACCAATCAAATTTATCTATTGCATTCTTTTTCTTAAAACAAATTTTTTTTCCTATTTAATTTAAATGTAATGAATGAATTTGATTTATTGGTCCTTACTTTTTAAAAAGTAAGGAAGTCTTCTTTTTAAAAACTATATATATATATATATATATATGTATAATCTAATTTAGAATTTCTCATGTTACTTCATTTGGAATCGTAAGGGTGTTGCCATATAAAACCGTTTATCGCATAGAGAGGCTGAAGCGCTGCAAAACCAGGATCCTAGACATAAAAGATACAGGATCTTATACCTGAATGATTATACTATATCAAATTATTTACTCAACTTAAAGTGTACTTCAGCATCTGTGAATAACAAACTATCTTCCATTCTTTTTATCTGAAAATTACAGGTAATGTGCTTGTCCATTACGGGGCATCTAAATACTGTATTTACTGAGGAGCATCGCAAAGAAACCCTTCGTTACTTGTATAATCAGCAGGTATTAGCTTCCAAATTTTTTGGAAAGCCTCCATAGATGTTATTAGATTTGTCAAGCATATATTAATTATCTGGAAATATTTTGTGGAGCAGAATGAAGATGGTGGGTGGGGGATACATTTAGAGGGTCACAGCAGCATGTTTGGAACAGTTTATAGCTATGTTTGTATGCGTTTACTGGGATTGGGACCAGATGATGGTGAAAACAATGCTTGTGCAAGAGCTCGAAAATGGATTCTTGATCACGGTGGAGCAGCTTATATTCCTTCTTGGGGAAAGATTTGGCTTGCGGTATGTAAACAGTTTTATGTGTTTCAGTGCTTTTCGTAGAACGTACTTTATCATAAATTTCTTTCTACAAAAGCAACTAACAGTGCATTAGTGCATTAGTGATGTGGTAATTGATTTGTCCTTATTATTATGTTATTCACCACATCCTTCCATATATTTGGATTATACAGCATTACTGCAGTACTAATAATGTTTTGTGGGAGAGATAGTAACAACTCCCTTTCCGAAGTACTTTATATAACAGCAGTTTATATATAAAAATGATTATAGAAAAACACCGCCAAGTGTAAACAAAGACTCCAGTTAAAAGTGTGTGACAAAAATGAGGGAAAAACTTAGTTGTGGAGGGTTAGGACGAAAATGGAAAATCAAGCAAAACTAACATAAACGAAAAATAAAAGATATGCAAGATTTTTCACATGTCCTAGGAAATTTTTTACGTCCATGAAAAACATTACTATATGATAGTATTTACAAACAGAATCTCTCTCTTTCTCTGGCCACACAAAACCCCCACATACGAGGATATATATATAATAACTAAAGGATTTAAATAAATATATTTTTAATTAATTTAAAAAATCTTCTTACCAAAAAACAAACTTCTTTCACATGATGTGTAATTCCTTCTGGGGGTGTTGTCCTAAACACCCCTTCGAGCTGACCAGTAGCTCAACAATTGCAAGCTCTTTGGGAAGGTCATCCTTTGATGTGACTACGCAGCGTTACAATTTTGATTTCAGACTCCAAACTTCAACATAGAGAACCCTTTAGTGGCTGCAAAAACAGGGAGCTTTTTATTATATACTTTCTTCGTATAAGTTACTGGAAGAAGACAACTATTTGTATACATGAGAGACTTTTATCAACAGCTGACTACCTTTCCTAGATTCCCGTAATTTCTCTGGATTAATGGGAATAAATTACATGCGTGCTAACACAAAATAAGAGTCACACGGCAGTCATATGTTAGCCACCTCTCTTAACTGTCTCGGTTGACTTATGTTTCCAGAAGTGAACTACACTCACCACTTGACGAAACGTGATTACTTCCAATTAGTGTTTGATATTGTGAAAGCCTTGTATCCATGATAGAGGAGACGTATATAGGAGCTGAGCCCACATATTAAGGTTTTATTTGGTACAACTTCTTTAAATAGATATTTTAGAATTAGATTTTTATAAGTAGAGTTTTAAAAACAAATTATTAGTTGTTTGGTTGTTAATTAAAAAAGCTCTTTTATATTATAAATTTAGCAAAAAGGATAAAATAGTTTTAAGGGTATAATGATATTAATAGGACTATATTAAACATTTCAATTTTTTTAAAAGTTCAAAAAATCTAAATGGAAAAACCCAAAATTTCAGCTTATCTAAATAGATATTTTTTAGTTTTTTTAGTTACTCAAAAACTCTATTGGAATGATAACCAAATGACGAAAAAAAAAATCAACTAAAGCTTAGACATTAAAAAATACTTTTGGTCAGTAGATAAACTGTACTAAACGTAAACTAAGTCTTGACTGTACATTGCTTAAATGCAATTTATTTTTTAATAGAAGCAACAATGAAATGCACACATCACTTATTAACAGAGGTGGTTGTTGAGATTCTATAGAATCATTTGTGATTATTTCCTTTCTTAGTATGATTAATTAATTGATTGATTGCTTGCTTGATTTTATGGCTGTAAATAAGAGGGATGATAGGAATTGCATAGCATAATTTGTAGAAACTCCTCCTCTATATATTGGTTTTATATTCACAGAAAAAAAAAGGTGAATGAAAAAATATCATTCATCACTTTGAAGTTCGTATATATCGGAGCCTCATCAAAAAGAAAAAAAAAAAACTTTCATGATCAAATATTTTTTCTTTGAAATCCTGAAGATTTGTTGTAACCAACCAAGAAATCCAAAATCTTTGTCTTTTTTTTTTTTTTTTCTTTTTTTAATCAAAATCCACAAAATTCTTAGAATCACCATCCAAGAACTTGATGATCCGCCTCACAACCTAGAAAATGAGCTCCAATGCAGAACTCTATTTCACATTTTCAACCCTGAAAATGAGTTCATGCCTCCAACACTTTTATAACCCAGAACTTAGTTTCACAATCCACAGAACGCAAAACCTCCACGTTACCAACGAACACCACCTATTAACCTCTGTTTCGCAAACCTAAACACTATTTAAAACTGCCGCGTCACACGACCATAATCGTATCGTACCCAACATTGCCATCAATCACTTTTCCGCACACCTCTATCCATAGCGCAATATACACCTTTGTCTATAGTGCATCAAGATAATGGAAGCAAACCGGCAATGACAATGGTGGTGAATATCAAAGTTCTAATCTTCAGTGGTACCTAGCAGTACATGGAATCATTCATCAGACCACTTGTTCCAATATACCCTAACAGAATGGACTTGCTGAACGAAAAAATAGACACTTGTTGGAGGTTGTTTGAGCTTCCTTAATAGCAGCACATATGCCGATATCTTATTAAGGAGAAGCAATTACCTTTGCTGCATACTTAATCAATCGGCTACCTTCCAGCTCACTTGACTTTCAGACACCTCTCCAAGCTTTGACTGAAACTGTAGTTATCCTAACAGTCCCAAACCTGCCTCTTCATGTTTTTGCTTGTGTGGCATTTGTAAATCCTTACAAGCATAGCACAACAAGTTAACTCCTCGTGCTTTGATGTGTATTTGTTGGATATGCCTTACACCAAAAAGGATATCGATTCTATTATCCTCCCACTCGATGAATGTTTATTACAATGGATGCAGTTTTTTATGAAGATATAATGTATTTTTCCTTTGAGTCTAAACTTAAAGGGGAGTATCATCAGGAAATTCAGCCACTTGATTATGATTATCATATCTCTGAGGAAGGTGAATCTAAACAATCCAAACCAGTGAATCAAAGAGTGGGTAAAGTGGACTTGAGGGGAATAACTTTGGAAACAAGTGATAATGAGCACCCAAATACTAATGAAATGACAAAAGAAGAAGGAGACGGTATAACTGAACCTCTACTATCATCTAAACAATTTGGGTCCGAGGATGCATTCACTGATATACCTAACTAATCGTCATATATTAAGGATATTCTTAGTTTAGAGTCTGAGCAATCCATAAGATAGTTACCATATCGTCACACAAAAGGTATTTCTAAACTCACATATGAACCTAAATTGTCTAGTAAAGTCAGATACCTTATAAGTAACTATGTGTCTAACCATTGTTTGTCTGAATCAAATAAATCATATGTAAGTCAAATTATCTACTGTAGCTATTTCTAAGAGTGTACAGGAAGCCTTAGCTAATCCAAGATGGAAAGCAGCCATGAATGAGGAAATAAAATCATTGTAGAAGAATGAGACATGGGAACTCCTGGAGTGTTCACAGGAAAAATGCCAAATAGGTGTTGTTGGATTTATACTATGAAATACAAGACAGATAGTATTGAATGTTTTAAAGAAAGATTGGTAGCAAAAGTGCACACTCAAACTTATTGGATCAACTACATAGAGACATTTGCACCTGTGGTTGAGATCAACACAATTTGAGTATTACTATCTTTAGCTGCATGCCTGAATTGGCCACTATAATAGTTCGATGTGAAAAATGTCTTTCTGTATGGCAAGTTGTCTGAAGAAGTATACATGGATCTTCTACCAAGTTCTCAAAGAAAATATCCCTTAGATCTTTTAAAAGAGATTGGAAAGTTAGGATGTCAACTTGTTGATACACCAATAGAATAAGGTCTGAAATTATGGGCTAAGCCTAATCAAATACCCGCTGATAAAAAAAGATATCACATACTTTTGGGGAGATTGATGTACTTAGCTCTTATAAGGTTAGATCTTGCTAATGCATTAAGTGTGATAAGTCAATACATGCATAATCCTAGAGAACAACATATCAATACAGTCATGCAAATTTTAAGGTATTTAAAGAGTGCTTCAGGGAAGAGAATCATGTTCACAAAAAGTACGGATTACTAGCATATAAAAGTATATACTAACGCTGATTGGGTCGGTGTACGGATGATAGGCAATCTGCCTCTAGTTACTTTACCTTTATAGGAGGCAATCTTCTAGTATGGAGAAGTAAGAAACAGAATGTTGTTGCTCGCTTAAGTGTAGAAGCTGAATTTAGAAGCATGGCACTGGGACTCTGTGAGGCATTATGGCTAAGACTTCTCTTACAGGATTTGGGTTACCTATCTAGGCAACCAATCTGACTGTTTTGTGACAATAAAGCAGCTTGTGACATTGTTCATAATCCAGTACAACATGATCATACAAAGCATGTCGAGAAGGATAGATTTTTCATTGAAGAGAAGTTAGATGAAAAAATTGTGGAGGTGCCTAAGATAAAATAAGAAGATCAACTGGTTAACATCCTTACCAAAGCAGTCTTCTATCGAGTACTCTTAATTTTTTTAAGCAAGTTGGGTGTGTGTGATATCTATACACCAACTTGAGGGAGACTGTTAAAATTCTATTGAATTATTTATGATTATTTCCTTTTTTAGTAGGATTAATTGATTGACTGATTGATTGACTGATTGACTGATTATATGGTTGTAAATGAGAGGGATTATAGGGATTGCATAGTATAATTGTAGGAACTCCTCCTCTATATATTGGTTGTATATTCACAAAGAAAAAATATGAATGAAAAAAATACCATTCATCACTTTGAAGTGTGGTTGGACACCTTCTTACTTACTAAGGCATTAGGTGTTAGGAAATAAATTAAGAGCAATGATAGCACAAATCAAGGATATACACAATGCATGAAAATAAAGAAGATGCAAAATTTTTACATGGTTCGAGAAACTCCTACATCCATAGAATGTATCGGCACTCTTTCCACTATTAAAAACTATGTTTACAAATGAGAGCTTCTCTCTCTCTCTCTCTCTCTCTCTTACACACACATGCTTGTGATTCTCATTTATAACTAGTCTCTCACTCTAGAAAACCCTTACATATATAGGTTTTATAATTTTAGGGATATAAATAGTAATCGCTTGAGAAACCTACTTGCACAAGACTTTCTATCCTCTCTTTCTTTCTTTTTTCTTTTTTTTTTTTCTTCGAATGTGGTTGGAGTCATGCAAGCTCCGGTGCGACTTCAGGTCGCGGTATCAGGTTGTGCCACATATTGGTAGCTTCAAAAAAAAATTTTCTTTGTTGAATTGTGACGAGTTCAACCCCCAATGCATTTGGGTAACGTTACAATATTGATTTCAGGCTTCACACTCCAACATTAGGAGTTCAGTTCTTATTAAGTGTATTTTAAAATTTGTGTGGATGATTGTCTCCTATTTATAGGAGTAAATATCTCTATCATGCAACTAGTGCTTATCTTGGCAAGTCTCATTCTCTTGCCCGTTGGATGTTAGGTTGAAGTGTTTTCCTTAAAAATACTTCAAGTGCTTCAAGTTAAATGTTTAACATATGCTTACGTGGGGACTTTATCAGAGAGTAGTGTGAACTATCAAATACAACATAATTTAAGGGAAAGGGTCATGATTAGTTCAATGACCATATATTATTATTCAGATGTTGACATGTTCTAGATTATAAAGCCCAAAAGCAAACCTGTGTACAAAATGATTAATTGTTCATAATATTTATTATGTTTTGTTGCTTATATTACAGATACTCGGCCTGTTTGAATGGTCTGGAGTCAATCCAATGCCCCCTGAGTTTTGGTTGCTTCCTCCTTATCTTCCAATGCATCCAGGTTTGCACAAAGATCTTTAGAATTTTAGAACATTGCAAACTTTTAATTTACTTCAATTATATTAAGTTCCTTCGTGATGCCACAATATTTCTTCTTTCCTTGGCTTCTAAGTACTCTATTGTCGCATTCACCGACTGTGTTCGAAAATGGCACTTCCACTTTAAATCCTAATTATTTTTTCTAATTGAGTTCTACCAACCAATCTTATAGGCCAGCACACTTGAGCTTAAATTAATGCCTAACAAATATTTAAACTTTAAAATATTTACAGACTTGAATTAATTAAAATTACACATTTATCTGACTTTTATTCGCAACCAAGAACATCAATCTATTACTTATTTAGCAAAAAGTGGTCAAATATCGCTCACCTATGCTGTGGAAGTAGATATCAAATTATGTATGTAGTGTTTGATTTTAGCAGAGTTGAACAATAATTTTTAAATTCATTCGGTATTACATTTCAATTAAAAAATAAGTCCTCAATTGATTTATTCATACGTTAATAATATCTCTTTTACAATTACTTTATGGGCAATCTATTTTTGGTTTTTTTTTTTTTTTTTAATGCAGCAAAATTGTTTTGCTATTGTCGGTTGGTTTACATGCCCGCCTCATATTTGTATGGGAAAAGATTTGTTGGTCCAGTCACGCCACTAATCCAACAACTGAGGGAAGAACTCCACACTCAATCTTACAAAGAAATCAACTGGAGGACTGTTCGTCATCTATGTGCGAAGGTGATTTTAAACCTGCTTTATTATTGTTTTACAAAATAATTTTTTTTGTATTTTATAAGTTAAATGAATAGGAAATCAAATTTCAAAATTTCAAGATTCAATAATGTCTTGAAAGGGTTCACAAAAAATAATAATGATGTCTTGATTTGCAACACCTAAGCCTAGAGTAGATATAGAATGCGTTTTCTTTAAATAAGTTTTTGTAATTATAAAATAGAAAATAAATTTTTAAATGGCATTGTTATTTGGGACAGTCTTTATTATTGTTTTACAAAATAATTATTTTCAAATAGAAATAGAATATTAGTTTTCAAATGGCATTGTTAACTAAGACAAATTATTTTTATTTCAGGAGGATCTGTACTATCCACATACATTCATACAAGATGTAATTTGGGACAGTCTTTATTTATTTTCTGAGCCTCTCTTAAGTTGTTGGCCTCTAAACAAATTGATTAGACAGAAGGCCCTTCAAACAACAATGAAGTTCATTCATTACGAAGATGAAAACAGTCGATACATTACTATTGGATGTGTGGAAAAGGTATAACTTAATATTTAATCTAGAACTTTTCTCTTAATAATTTAAATTAGTTGAAAAAAAATATATGGGAACATAACTAGTGATTTTGTCCATACTTTTTAGGGAATTTTTAGTTATGACATTAAAATTAGTATGAGTTTAAAAAATGACAAAATGACCCTGAATTATTACATTTAGTTTTTTTTTTTTTTTTTTGTGACACCATCAATTACTACAAATTATACCCTTTGTTTGTGTCCGTTGTTCATAAACAAAGTGAATAGTTCATGAACAAAGGACCTTAAAAGATCATAGTTTACATCCATTGTTTGTGAACTATAATCTTTTGTTTGTAAATGATTGTTTGTGATGAATTTTGATGAAAAAGAAAAAAAATACTCATCTCAATAGTTTGGTGCTATTCTCTGGTCACCCTAATTTTAGTGTTATTTGTGGGAATCTTCTCTACTTCGTATATATTTATACTCGTGAACTTGAGAGTCAAATGTTAACACTTGATCAATTAAACAGCCATTGTGTATGCTTGCTTGTTGGGTTGAAGATCCAAATGGAGATGCTTTTCAAAAGCATCTCGCTAGAGTCTCAGATTACATTTGGCTTGCAGAAGATGGATTGAAAGCTCAGGTAATTCAGTATTGCTTTTGAAACCCCTACTTTTCATGCAAATCAGAAAGAAAATGAAACTAGTTTCAAAATATGAACTTGATTTCATATCCTTATTCAAGTTGGGGAAAACAAGATTTAAAAATAGCATATGAAACTCTTTTCACATTTTTTATTCAAAAAGAAGTACCGGCGCATTTTCATTCTCATATGAAGTTTTTGAAATCAATTATCATCTCTGTATAACTTTCTATATTCAAAATGTATATATTATGTGATGCTACCAAAGTAAGAACTGAATTATGATTATTAAAATAATTATTACTATTGTTATATTAGAAGATTTAGAGCCTAATATATGTATATATACCCGTAATTTCTTATGCAGACTTTTGGCAGTCAATCGTGGGACACTACTCTTGGCCTTCAAGCTTTGCTTGCTAGCAACATTATTGATGAAATCGGACCTACGCTCGCTAAAGGACATGATTTCTTGAAAAAATCTCAGGTTTTTATCTCGTAATTCTAGAGCATTTGATTAGAATGGATAAATTACTTAAAAATAAGAAAAATATCTAAAAACTTTCTAAATTGAAAAATAATATCACTAAACCCTATTTTTGAACCTTACAAAAGGTGTTTCACATTAATTTCATTTTCAAATGGTATTTTGATAATATCCATAAAATTACTTTAACGTGCATGCTAAAGTGCACTGCAAAGACGGGGCAATATGTACTATCAGTGAGATGGTACTGAAAGACGTGACTGTACCTAGTAGTTTCTTGGTAGTTGAATATTAAGTAACTGCTGATAACCTTAGGTTAAAGGCTTGTACATAGTACGCTTGTGGCTTTTTGCATGTCACTAAGAGCCTTACAGTGGCTTGCAATGCCTACAGCAAAATGCAACAAATTCTACAAGAAATAATATCTTTACTTATTTTCAGAATCTTGCTTCTTTTCCATTTTTCTCCTACATCAGTATTTCATCTCATAATTGGACCTTTTTTCTTTTTTTTTTTTTCTTTTTCTTTTTTAAGATCATTGATAATCCTTCAGGAGATTTTAAGAGCATGTTTCGACACATATCAAGAGGTGCGTGGCCTTTCTCAGATAGAGATCATGGATGGCAAGTTTCAGATTGCACCGCAGAATGTTTGATGGTAACTGATTAACTATTTTATCATTTCTGGCAAGCATCAAACAAAACTATTATAAGATAAAAGAAAAATGTGTGCATCAAGCCAAGTCGTGATCGTTTTATTTTCTTGTATTTGATAGACCTGTCTACAGTTCTCCATGTTGCCAGCTGAAATTGTTGGTGAGAAAATGGAACCTGAGAGATTATTTGATGCTGTTAATTTGATCCTCTCTCTTCAGGTAAGAATCAACTTTCATTAAATTGTGTTTCGACAAGCTTGTATTGTATCTCCAGATCTACAATATCTTGAATTTTCAAACTAATTAAATTCCCATTGGCCTTGCTCAAGTGTTTTGTTTTGTCAAAGATTTCTTTAAACTTTGTCAAAACTCTCACTGCAAGAATCAAGCTCCACTTGTACTTTGGCCAGACCTAAGAGAAGACCATGAACTTTTATTTATAATTAATTTTTTAAAAAAAATAGTAGAATCACATTTTATGATTTTTTTTAATGAGCTCTATCTTATAAATATTGTAGAGTAAAAATGGCGGTCTATCAGTTTGGGAAGAAGCCGGTGGCCTCGCCACTTTTGGAGGTAGCTACTTATTGATAAAACTGAGCTTTTGAGAGTGTTTGATTCACTATCTAGCTCAATTTTTGAAAACAATAATACAAAAATTTTGTTTAATTGAATTGGATAGAAATACAATCTCAAAGATCAGTACAAAACATTAAAATAAGGAAAAGGACTAGTTTTTTCAGTTTTTCATAGGGATAGTATCCAAACCATTTTCCATTACACGAAAATGTATATCTTAGCTTTTGAAAACTATATTTCAATTGCGAATCAAATACCTTGGAATTCATGTTCACATGTATTAGAATCTTCTAAGGATACCATGTTAATCTTTTCCAATTTAGTGGCTCAATCCTATAGAGTTTCTCGAAGGCCTTGTTGTCGAATATACCTATGTTGAATGCACTGCATCAGCAATTCAGGCCTTTGTTTTGTTCAGTAAATTATACCCACATCACCGGACGAAAGAGATTCAAAATTTCATCACAAAAGGTGTAAAGTACATTGAAAATGAGCAAACTGCAAATGGTTCATGGTACGCATATGTTTCTTAATTACAAAAGAAATTGCAAAATTTGTGTATTCTTTTTATTGAAGTAGTAGAGAAGTTAACTAATTTGACAAATATATTAATAGGTATGGAAGTTGGGGAATTTGTTTTTTATACGGTACAATGTTTGCTCTTGGAGGGTTGGCTGCAGCCGGGAAGACTTACAATAATTGTCAGGCAATTCGTAGAGGAGTTGATTTTCTGCTAAATTCACAAAGTGATGACGGTGGGTTGGGGAGAGAGCTACCTTTCATGCCCAAAAAAGGTAATTGCGTTTGCATAAAGGAATTTCTATTGAGTTTTTGTCACCATGCAACTGAGAAAGATAATTAGTGGAACATTTTGTGTGTTGAAAGTAGCTCAACAATCGTCACATAAAGAGTAGGGATATTGACAATTACCTCAAAATGAAATTAAAGCAACTATCCATTTTTCATGTTAAAAAATAGGTTCGTCAATGATATTATTTTTCATTTAGAAGGTTTTAGATTTTTTTTTCTGTATATAATAAACACCGCCTCAACCAATAACATAGTAAAACGACAATATGTAAAGCAGAGATCTTAACTATTTTCTTTTCTAATCAAAAGATTCGAAACTCATATTATTCAATAAGCAATCAGTCATATTATTCAATATTATTCAATAAACTCATAATATTTATTTATTTATTTTGTTAAACTTATTAACAAAAATGTGCATTTAAAAGAACATAATGAGTGTTTACGTAAAGCCATATAACCAAAAAATCAACAAGTAATAGCATAAAAAATGCTATAAAAATGATTCATATATGTTATGAATATACAACAAGATAGTGAAGTGCATTGTGATGCTGCAAATAGTAAAAATCATTATTATTGAATCTAAGTCATTAATTTCAACTTGTTTTTCAATATAGACAATCATGCAATTTGTAAGAAAACTTCGGCATATGTCCTTGCTGCAAAGTCATATACTTATTTGTATGATATTAGCTGTCAAATAATTTTAAGAAGGCAAAAGAGGTTATATAATCTGAAGTTTGACAAATAATGCGATTAGTGTTTAATTAGGTTCCAAATTAATTTATGAAGTTGATCTAACTTAATAATTTCAATCTTTTAATACAGAGTCTACTTTGAATCCAAAATGTTTCTTTTTTTTTTTTTTTCCCAAAATGTAATTTAATATGCACTATAAGAAGGAAGACCAACAAAATTAAAAAGAAAAAAAATCAAGTTGATTATTATTATCCTTCATGAACATATTATAACTTTAAGCTTTAAATACTATAGTTGAGTCATTTCCTGTCGGCTCAAACATTTAGGCCTAGTGGTAATTAACATTATTAGAGTTTGGAGATCCCTAGTTCAGACTCTCTCTCTTCCTTTATATGAAATTTTTTTCGTTACACATGTTATACAGTAGGAGCGTTTAACGTGTGTTTAACATCTGTTATCTATCTATGTTACACATAAGAGGGCGTGTGTCAACTTGTCATTACCTCAAATTTTAAATATTATAGTTTAACACACATTAAACGGTAGAGAGTGTGTAGCATGTATCCAATATTTATCATCTATTTACGTTGCACGTGAAGTGAAGATGAGTTAGCGTATCATACCCTAAAGGGTGTTAATGTATCATAAGTTCAAGTATTAAATATTGTCATTTCTTATCGGTTTAAAAACTTTTGAATCTAGTGATAACTAACATCTTTAATCATCCTTAATAAGAATTTGCTCTTCTTGGTGATGATACAGATATACACACCTCTCGAAGGAAAGAGATCAAATTTGGTACAAACCGCATTTGCTGTGATTGGTTTAATTCATTCTGGGCAGGTGAGCATATAGCTTTCAACCGCATTCAATCAAAATTTATAGGATTTGGCTAGTACATAGGACTAATAATTGTATAGGGGTAGTTACAATAAGGACATTAATTATCATTTTTAATAATTTTAACTTTTATTTTTTTTTAAATTCCTCATTTTCTTAAATCAATGGATTGAAAATATAATGGAATGAACCACTTTGTATTGTTACTGAAATTGTATATAGTTCACTACAATCCAAACTTATCAATGCTAGCTTCTCTCCATAATTTGGATGGAAAATTAAAGATTCTAATTAATTTATGATAGGCTGAGAGAGACCCAACTCCACTTCATCTTGCTGCAAAGTTGTTGATCAACTCTCAGTTGGAAAATGGAGACTTCCCTCAACAGGTAATTATTACTTTATTAATTTGAAGTATAATTATCAGGATAAAAGGTTAATTCCATAGAATATCTAATCTTAAATTAAGCCTCTGGAATTGTACCCAAATTTAGATTATTCTAGTTGTTTCTAGAATTCATAAACATCTCTCTGTTTATGTCAACTTTTCAAAAATATAAGAGATGTTAGTAATTTTTATTGGATAGAGTTTATCTTTTGCCCTTAGAGTATAAATTAATATCCATAAATAACCAATGAATAAATTTAAAAGAAAAAAAAAGGAGAGAAAAAAATGTGAATTCATTCATTTATTGACTAATTGTGGGATTTTTCCTAATTTGCTAAGTGTTGATATGTGTCATTAATATACAAACGAATGCTACCATTTGTTTTTTAGAGAGGGCATTTTTACAAAATTTAAATAGTTAAGATAAATAATCCAAGATTTTTTTTTTTGAAATAAATAATCAATGAATTTTGAAATCAACGAGCCTACATATATTTTAGGGTTAGATTAAACTTATTACATCCTAGGTGTGCACGAAGACCGATGTGTAAAGAAATGGCTCAAGGGCCAGAGAAAATGGAGAGCCACAATGATCAAAATTTTAAAAACTGATTTATGTTCTAATAATATAACATTCTGTGATTATTACTTGTTATTACTTTTATAATAATGATTTGCTAATATTACTTAGATATTATCATTTATTTTAAGCAATAATATTCACTATAAAAATAATATTCACTATATAGAGAGAGAGGTCTAATCTGAAGCTTTAAACAACTCATACTTTTCAACATGTTTTTAATACAAAACCATACTTTTTCATTATTTTTTTTTTTTCATTTTTATATATCATATCTATTATCTACAGCAAATGATCAAGATATGGTTAAAATTTAGTGTCAAATATTAATAAATGAGTATACTAGGTTGTTTAAATTTTTACCCAAACAAGATGGTATGCAGTTGTTAATATTATATAATTCATGAGTAATATGATAATTAATGTAGTGTTGACAATTCATATATCACATCATTTAGATCTTAATAATTAATGAGATGATATGATCAAGATTGTTATATTTTTTTTCTTTCATACATCATTCAAACTTAATTTCTCTTCTAAAAAAATTAACACCATATCAATATTAACAAGAATTCTTACTCTTTCTCTCTTAAAATGGTTTATAATAATTGTCCAAAATTTATGTGGAAAGTCAGTGATATTGACCATAAATATAGAAATATTACAATTTATATGCTACTAATGACTAATTATGTATTTATGGTAGGGAATCTATGGGAGTTTTCATGAGGAACTCTATGATCACTATGCAGATTATAGGAATATTTTCCATCGCGGAGCTTTGGCGGAATATTGCAACAAGGTTAAGTGAAAGTATTGAAGTGTTTAGATATTAAAAGTGATATGGACTTTGTAATAAATAAATTTGTATTTATTATGTAATATATATATATTATATATAGCAAATCTACATGTGACTTGAAGACCCTTATATCCCTTTTAGGATTGTGAGTGTTTAAGTCCCACCATAAAAATTTTGCAGCACATATAAAAGTTTACTCCTTGTTGATTCTAAATGTCTCTCAATTGCAGAGTATGTATTCGGGGCTACACAACTAATATTAATCTTGGTAGATTTACTAGACTTTCTGACTTATTTAATGTCACTTACAAAAAAAAAAAAAAAAGAAACTGTCTTCTTAAGTCCAAGGAACTTTGGCTTGGTTGTGATGTTTTCTAACTTTCAAAACTCTTACAAGTATTTTTGAAATCTCAAATATAGAGTGGTTTTATGAATGTTTATGTATGCATAAAATGGCACGGAGGGCACAAACCCAAAAGACACTCCAAAAGGCTAAAGAAAAAATATAAGCCCACAAGATCTCATGACTATGAAGTCCAAAACAACTACCACTCAACAACTGCCATGTCGATAGAGCATTAACAAGACCCAAGAGAACTTAATAGGCAATAGAGCAGCTCTGAATGAGGAGCTTGCAATAGAGCAGCTTATGTAGCAGCAATAAGGAAACTTCCTTATCTTCAAAGGATCCAGAGAAACATGAAATAACTTCAATTATGAAATTTCTAGAATTGGAGTTTGATTCGATATCAACATACTTAATAAGGTTTGATGTAAAATATGTGGGATGGAAATCTTAGTCTTTCTTATACTCTAATAACCTAATTCTGTGTAAACAAATAACTCTAAGTACTATATAAATGGTCTTTCACATGTACACATCACGATTCAACACTACCTTAATAGAAACTCTATTACAAATTACCCTTCTCAGAAACAATAATAACCATGGCCATAGGCTTAGCTCTTAAAGCCAAACCACATTTAAAACTCTGTGTCTTTTCTCTTTTATCTTTATTGTTACTTTTTATTTCATAATCACTCATTTAATTTATTCAATTCATACAATTCACATTAAATCAGATGTTGATCATTTTAATTGTCAACATTAAATAGTGTAGGTAAGGAAAATAATGTATAGCATGGTTCTTTTTATAGGCTACCAAAGTATTTGTTGCATATACAGGGTTAAATAAGGACAAAAATAACAGTTCTTCATTTTCATAAAAATGGTGAAGGGCAAAATTGATTTTTCCTCCGTTGCATGTGTTTGGACAACAACACATTTTTAGTAAAGCAATAGTGGGTAAGAGAAAAATGGCCATTGAATGAAAGAAGAGGGGAGAAGTGACCATTTCCCCAATGTAAAACCCGGAATTTCGTGAATAGTATTTTCAAAGGAATAATATTTTCGAATGAATAGTATCTATATGAATAGTAGTTTTTTGGAAAGTGGACCCTATAAATCAAAAGCTCTGGAATGAGTACTAGAGTTTGATGAAATTGGAACGGAGTGAAAATGAGTCCGTTTGAATTGTTTTCAAGGGCTCCGAAAGTTATTTACGAAAATACCCTTCCAAAAGGAAATATGGATATTATTGATCGAAACTCTATTTGAATTTTTGAAGTATTGGATTGAATGTTAGGGCACCCAATCAGATTATTACATGGTCAATTTGATGACTAGATGACCATGAATATTTTAAAATTTATTTAAAGATAAATGAAAATAATTCTGAATCCAATCGAAATTTCGAAAAGATTTCTAATTCAAAAAATTTTGAAAGTCATCTAAATAAGTATTAAGATACTCAATAGGTCATTTAGAAACTCAAATGACCATTTCGAAAGAAATTCGGATTTAAACAAAATCAATCTGGAAATAGTCGATGACGATTTAGTGATTCTATGGAGAGTTAAAAACCGTCATGAAATGACTTTTAAGAGTCACCAAGACTACTTGGAGTATGTACGTAATCCGGATATAGGTCCCGGAGAATTTTGCAAAAACTTCAAAAAAGTGCCGGAAAAGTTGAATCCGGGCGTTCCGGAAAGTTCGAATAGATAAAGATAAGAAATGATAGACATGTGGGGCAAATAACTATAGAAAGTGTTATACTTGGCAATGAGATAAGGATGAGGACACTTGTCAAGTTTCTAATGGATGACAATTTGGTAATTTTAGGAAAAGTAAGGACAAAATGGTCATTTGGAGGGTTATATAATAAATTGAGCCATGAAATGAAATGAAAGAAGAGAGGATTCAGCCAAAGGAAGCATAACTTTGGAGCAGCCATGAGAAGAAAGAAAAACCGAGAGAAAGAAAAGGAAAAAGAAAGAAAAAGAAGAAAGACAGAAGAAGAGAAGGAGGAGGTTTCAAGGTGTCTCCATCAATCTCTTCTCCTTGTTTTCATCAAGAAATAGCCATGGAAAAGTGAAGAGAAGTTATTGGTAAGTGAGTTATTTTATTGTTAGTTTGATGGGTTTTTAAGAATTTATGATCAATTTAGTTATTGATGAATTTTATGGTATATTTAGGACTTGATTAACTTCAAATTGAGCTTAGAAAGCAAAGGGAGCTTCAAGGAGTTGTGATCAACGAAAACTAGTAAGGTAAGTTTAGGGTTTTAACCATAATACTATGAAATTTAATTGATTGTGATTTTAAAGCCTTAGTTGATTAATTGATGTTTAATGATGCATTTGGATATGATTTTTGAGCTTGAAATGAAGAGAATAGATTGATGGTATGATATACTAGTGTGTGATCAAAATGGAGAATATGGTGTAATTGAAATATTTTTAATGTATAGATGGATTTATAAGAGGTTTTATATGATATTGAGATGATTTATTAGAAGAAAAATTAAATGTATGAAGATTTAGGTTGTAACTAGTTAGAGTGTTTATATGTATATGTTGTGTTGATTTTGATGCTTGAATGAGTTGTATGATCTGTTGATATGAAATTAAAGTGATTGGAATAAAAAGAATATACAATGAAGTTGATAGACTTAAGGGTGTGTTCGGCCATGACTATGTAATTTTGTTAGATTATGGCTTTTGAATGGTTTTGATGGGTTGATTGATCAAATGTGATGTGTCAGATGACGAAATTAATGTGAAATAGAAAGGAAATCAAATGACATGACTGGATAGGCATGCATACTAGTGTGTGGCCAAGTCATGTTTGTACATGAGCTTGAGTATTTTAATGTGAGATATGGTTTTATTATGTTTTGACAAAATTTAAGTTATTGCGTATTCAAAGGAATGAAGAAAATGGAATAGCAAGTCATGGGTTAGTACTTGCCATGCCATGAAAAGTAGGTATGCAATTGCCACTTGATTGTTCTAATATGTTTTAGTGATGTTAGTAGATGTTTGAGCAGAATTGTGTAAACGAATCAAGAAAAGTGGATATTAGGATGTTCATCTAAAGATGAGTCAAGAATGAAATAGTATGTACTATACTTGTTAAGGATGTATTTAAGTGGTAGTTATGATAACTTTCATGTTAATGTATAGCTTGTAGGGGGAGGCGAGAGCACGAACGGAGCCTTTAAGGGATTGCTCAAGTGGTGGAAAGAAAGTAGTAAGTGGAAGTTTTATTTAATTTCAATTAGTTTCTTATCAAGTTTCATATTGTATTTTTGTGAGTGGTTATTTTTAAAACTATTTTTATAAGTTTTATTACTTATATTTGATTAATTTACTTGATGAGATTTGAGTATTTCGAAAGTAAAGAAAGTGATTTTAGTAATTTCAAAAGCATAAGAGAAAGTTTTTAGATTTTCAAGCGAAAGAAAATGATTTTAGCATTTCAAAAAATAAAAAATAGTTTTTCAAAGGCCAATGGACCACCCATGTTAGAAAATGTGAAATTGACAGAAAAGATATAAAAAGAAAGTTAAAGACCCTGCCATAGAGTCCTATGTGTTGTGGGCAAGTATGGGGGGTCGTGGTCACTAGTAAGGGGAAATGAATGGCTCGTTCCACCCAGAGTTGTCAGAGTTGGGGTTGAGTTTATCAATACTTTTCCACACATGTAGTGTGATATCTCACACCATTTATAAGATGTAGCATTCCGCTTTGGTGCTGTAGGAGGTCTCGTAGAGTCACAGTGAATGGCGCTAGTTTAGGTCACCATGTGATGCCACATTGCACGCGCTAGTTTAGTCGGCATGTGACTAGCTTCCCCTCACATCGAGCGACGCTAGTTTAGTCATCATATGAGTTTATAGCTTCATTAGGTCCAATTGGTGCATTTTAGAAAATAGCCAAGCAAAAATAGCAATAGATTTTAAAGCTTAAAGATATTTTAGTATTCGTACCTTACATATTTTCTAACATCACAAATGATGTTTTCATATTCTTATGTTTGGCCCGAATGATAGAAAATTGATTTTCATTTTTATTAAATTGTAGATTTTATAGATCCGAGAAGAAATAGAACGTTTGCAATATTAGAAAATTTTATGATTATTCTAGTAGATTATACCTTTATGTGTTCAACAGCAAATATGTGATTTCATTATGGTTTTTTTTTTTTTTTTTTTTTTTTTTTTTTTTTTTTGTTCTGTACTTATGAGTTTCATAGAAGTTACTTATAACGGTGTGAGTTCGTGAATTTTAGAATGTTATACCTATATGCCTTATATATCAAGCATGTGAAACTATATATTTATTTTTTGCACTTGAGTTTCATAAAGCTAGTTGCGAAATGTATGAGATTTACGAATTTTAGCAAGTTATTGAAAGCTTTTAATTTTAAATATTGTGGGAGGGTATTTGTATGAAAAAAACTATTTTTAGTAGTTAAAGATTATTCACCACTCACTGAACTCTTTTAGCTTCACATTTTCACTTGTTTGTGAAAACCTCCCCAGGTGCAAGAACCAAATCTCAGAGCACCAGACCTCCTATGGTGGATTATGTAGGCAGTTTTTGACAAGAATACTTTTGCGAAACCATTTTGTATAAATTGTGTAAGATTGTTGAAGAAATAGTATATGATATGTGGTTATAAAGTACAAATATGTCTTTTGGTTCCAAAATATATTATGTACACTATCGTTTTTGATATTATTAAATATTTTTATATTTATACTTAGAAACGTATCTCCAATTTGAATTATTTTTCTCGAATGATTGTGTTGGTAGATTTGATGAATGAAGGCTAGAGGCCCAGAAGTTGAGATGATTTGTATAGAAGTATATAAAACTATTTTGAACTTTTGCAGAACGACATGTTTAGAAAGCAGTCGTTATGCTATCCGAATTTTTATAAAACTATTTTGTAGAAGTGTTAGATTTAAAAAAAAAAAAAAATTTCCCCACGTTTCCGCAGTTTAAAGAAAGTTTAGTAAATTATAGAAAAGATTTAAAAAAGTAAACAGTTAACTTCATAAGAACTTTTTCAGTTGGATTAGATATTCTTGGAGAGCTACTGTGAGGTTGCCGGCAGGTTGCCTATGGAATGGGCTTGTCACCCAAACTAAAGGGGGATTTATAAATTTTCCATAATTATTAAATGAATTATTTTTAGGCATTTATATTAAGTTGAGGATCTAATAAGCAAACAACGCAGGGCTTTAAAATCGTAATGAAACACTATAAATTTTTACTTCTAGTGACTGGATAAACCTTACAATACTAAAAAACTCTAAAAGACACAATCAGAGCATGTAAGACCATAAAGAAGTTGCGCCTTTTTCAGTTTGCTATCCTTCTTTCTATGTTTTTTTCTTTCGTGAAAAAGAAGGAGTCCTTAACCTCTAATAATTTGTTTATATTCAAAGAATCAAAATAAAGAATTTCGAATCTCGAAGAGTGAAAATGGGAAAAAAAGAAAATACATGTCAAAGGGGCGCAACTAGGCTAGGGAAAGCTTCATCAATATCGTTTGAGTCATAGACGATCAACTCTAGGTAACTACGTCTTCTATCTCTATGATTTATTCCTATTACACAAACCTTATAGATTTCCATGGTTATTTGTTCGAGTTTATAAGTTGATAAATCTTTTAATAGCTTAGCAGAATATCGACTGAGTGGCTTGATAAAAATTCTAACTTTAGCTCAACAAAGAGGCTGGACGATTTGATTAGGAGAATTTGAAAAAGATCCAACATGTTGATTGTGCATATTAATATGTTGATTAGTCAATAAATGGTGTCACCATTGTCTATTGATGTCAGTGGAGCATGTTGTCACTGTTACGTCAGCATATAGATGTCAACACAAATTATATGTATATGTATATGTATATATACAAAGTTGTATTTATTAAAAGAATAGTTTGCTCCTTTTTAAACATTTATAATATATTAAGGGAAAAGAAGATGTCCTCAGCTCTCAACATTTAGCGTGTAAGTATGAGGGACATACCATTAAACCTACCTTATACTGTTGATTTTTGCTTTGATACTATGTAACAAATATGATGATAATGATGATGATAAAAGTAATAACAATAATAAAGAGCTTATAATTTGTGTTGGGCTGCACATTAAATAATACATAAGGATTTTATTTGTTAGCTAATTATGAGATTAAATATAGTAACGTTAATTACTTGCGTTGGAAATTTGTGGAGATTTTATGATACTGATCATAATGAATTTGTTAAGAGTTACTGTTCAAGGCATCTGCCTAAAATTAGAAAATAAGCCAACATATTGAAAACAAATATGAGTGGAAGGCAGTCCTGAGGTTTCTCCCACAAACAGCTCACTTCAAAGTCAAAATTTAAAAATCCTCTTAGGCTGGCACACAAGGCAAATCTTATCTTGGTTTATTCTTTTGGTTGTCAAAACACTGCTCACCACTTTCTATTCTTGGCATTTCATGCCCACCTTAGCACCTATCTCTCTCGCTCTCAATCCTCCATTTTTTCCTCCTAAAACAAAAATAATAAGAAAAAACAAAAAGCTCATGCAACCAAAACAGGTCACCATCCTCCTCAAACATTTTTTCGCCACTGGTGTTCATTCTTGTTTCATGAATGCCAATGGGCGTGCACGTAGCCAGGCATGCGCGCACATCCACCCTATTGTCTTCACTATTTCTTCTGGCCCTGGCATCATTTGTTGGAATAGCCTTTGCTGCTGTATCACCAGAAGCTGAAGCCCTCTTAAACTTCAAGGACTCAATGAATAAGACAACCGGCCTTAAAGGTTGGAATCCTTCCATGCCAATTTGTGTTGATGATGATTCAAATTGGAGCGGTGTTCTTTGCTTGAATGGAATCATATGGGGTTTGAAACTCGAAAATCTTGGGCTGGAAGGATCACCAATTTTGATTCTCTTGATAAGTTGCCTAATTTGCGTACAATAAGCCTCATGAACAATAATCTTGAGGTACATTGCCTAGCATCAAGAATTACGTTCCTAAAATCTTGTATTTGACAAACAATCGCTTTTCGGGGGCATTCCAGATGATGCATTTTTCGGGTATGAATACTTTGAAGAAAATTTATTTAGGGAACAATGAGTTTTCAGGAACAATTCCTTCATCTCTTTCAACATTGCCTAATCTTAGTGACTTGAGGCTTCAAGGCAACCAATTCCAAGGAGGTATACCTAACTTTACAGAATCTCAGAAAACTATAAAGATTATAAATCTATCCAACAATGAATTGGAGGGTCCAATCCCTGAAGCCTACAGCACTTAGATCCATCCTCATTTGCGGTAATTTTCTTTTTTCATTTTTTTATAATCATTTGCATATGTTTTTTTACATATCATCGTTAGCAGGAGTCATTGACCTTTTTGTTTGATAAGAGGTCAAGGTTCAAATCTCACACTTGTTATGAATTTAATCTCTTCTTCTCCCCCCACCAAAAAAAAAAAAATCTATATATGCTTTTTTAGTTTTTCTTTTTTTTTTTTTTTTTTTGAATTTTAATTTGTTATCATTAGAGGAAAATGGATTTGAAAACCAGGATACAAGGTTGATTTCTATGAAATATCTTTGATAGTGACGAAAGATAAGAAAAAAACTTCTCTTGAAGTCGTATTTTCCATGTTCAGTCAAGTTCATTTGAAAACAAATGATTTATAAAGTTCATATAAAATAAATTCCACAAATATTTCTGTAACCTAATTGAAATTCTTGGTAATGCAGGCAACAAAAACCGATGTGGACCGCCACTACAGGGCGAATGCAAGGCTCTGGACGCTGGCAACGATGATAAAGGCAAAAGGGTGGCGGTGGCAGCAATGCCACTCCCACCAGCAGTGCGGAAGAAGCAGGTTTCAATGCTAAAATTGTCGTGATAGTGCTAGTTGTAGGGGTACTATGAGGGATCATTGCTGCTGTGTCACACTTTTCTACTGGAAGAAACGCAATTCACACATTGGGCGAGCTCACTGGCTTTGGAGGATACAAACATTATGCCTACTTCATATGAGGCTGAAAAGAAGGCACCAGTGGTAGAGCCAGAAGGGACCCGAAAGAGGAGTGAAAAGTGGAAAGTTATCATTTTTAAGGGATGACATAGAGAAGTTTGATCTTCAAGATATGCTTACATCTGCAGCATAAGTGCTTGGAAGTGGAACTTTCGGTGCTTCCTACAAGACTGTGATATCAAGTGGTCGAACCTTGGTTGTTAAAGAGATATAAGCAAATGAATAATGTGGGAAAGAGAGTTCTTTGTGAGCATATGAGAAGGCTTGGGAGGTTGCAACATCCAAATTTGTTGTCTCTCGTTGCCTTCTACTACCCGGAAAGAGGAGAAACTCCCTTGGTTACTGAGTTGTGGAGAATAGCAGCTGGCTAGTCTATTCATGGTAATTAAGTTCTTCTTTCATTCTTTTCTTCAGCGATTGATGTCTAGTTTTTCAAACAGGATATGAATGAATCTGATTGATTATACAGATTTTGGTTATCCTACTAGTTAGGTGAGGTTACCTATTCATAACAACTTTAAATATTCTTTATAAACTATCCTTACAACCAATCTAAGGATTAGGAATGCACCTAATATCTTGAAATATGAAAGATCACATTTTACATTAAATACTCAATAGTCTTCATTAACATATATCCTGAGAAGGACATTAACAATTATCTGCTCACTTATAAGATGAGGCATCGTCTTTTTCTCCTAGCTTTGTATTGATCTATCTAGTGCTTTTGAAATAAAAGAAAATCGATCTATGTTGATTGCATAATGTTTGTTATTTGTTTTGCAGGCAACCATACTCGAGGGCTTGATTGGCAAACCAGACTGAAACTTATTAAAGGAGTAGCCAAGGGTTTGGCATACCTCCACAAAGAGCTTCCTAGCATAGCGCTTCCTCATGGTCATCTCAAAATCATCCAATGTGCTCCTAACCAAGTCGTTTGAACCTCTTTTATCAGATTATGCTCTAGTACCAGTGATCAACCCAGACCAAGCTCACATGCTCTTGGTGGCCTACAAGTCACCAGAGTATGCAACAACAGGCAAGATAACGAAGAAGTCTGATGTATGGAGTCTTGGAATTTTAATTCTGGAGTTGTTAACAGGGAAGTTCCCCGAGAATTATGTAACACCAGGTTATGATAGCATGACAGCATACAACTTGGGTGAATCAAATGGTCAAGGAGGGAAAGGACAAGGTGAAGTGTTTGATGAAGACATGGGAGAGCAAAGAATAGTAAGGGTGAAATGATAAATCTTTTGAAGATTGGGTTGAGTTGTTGCGAAGAGGATGTGGACACAAGGATGGATTTGAAAGAAGTTGTACAGAAAATTGAGCAATTGAAAGAGGGTGATGATGATGATCAAGACCATATGAATGAAGGGTATGCCTTCAGCTATGTTGGGACTGAGGACGAGTACTCCTTCTCAAGAAATGGTTGACTGGCAACAATGAAGAGAATTCTTGTTCCCAGGGGATATTTCATTAGAATTTTGTTAACTGTACTATAAAGATACTTATTAAGAAAATTTGTTACATGTAAAAATTCAATAAGAAGATAATTTTTATTCTTTTTAGATATTTAAGCAGTTTAAATGATATTTATAGCTGCAGTTGATATCTTAAAAGAATAAAAATGACCATTAAACTTGTAATGATAAGAGGTTTTCTCAAACTGTGATTTTAAAATATTTGTTAACTTAATCTAATTAAGTCTTAGAATTAATGGAATGTGAAGTTGGGAGTGAGGGTGATTGAGATTGGCTTTGGTATAGATTATGTAAATCTATGGGAAAAAATTGATAGAGCTTTGTCTTTTGTTTTTGTTTTCTTTCCTTTTTTTTTTTTTTTGTGAAATTTTGAGAAAAGAAAAATATATATATCAATTCTTTTCTTAATTCATGATTTTTAGTTTTTTCTCCCTAATATAACTAGTTTTAGTTCCTTATATTAGACATACGAATACGAAGATATCGATAAAATTCATTAATTTTGTACACAATTTTTTTATGGATGATTAAAGTATAATTGAGAATGCTGAAAAATATCTTGGCCATTACCACACTAAAACTATATGTTTTCAATTTTCAATATAAAACATTAAGAAAACAGAAAAAAAAATAATTTCAATTTTTTTAAATATTTTAATTTTTTTCTTGAGTTGATTACATTATTGTTAATTTATTACCATTCAGAAAAGAAAGTTTCAATCAATTTATTAAATTTCATCAACTCTTCAAATCTTTATGTAAGAGATGCCGAACTTGAAACCATAGTTTAAAATTGATCACTATATATCCACAAACATTATAAAGAAAAAATTCGTAATTAGCCCTTCAAGTTAGCTTTCCACTAAAGTGTTTTAACCACTTTTGAAAATTTAGTCATTTTTAACCAAACTGAAAGTTGAAAGTAAGCAAATACCCCTACTATAATTCTCACCAAATACCTATCATGAAACATTATTGAACATAAATATGAGAAAATGTTAGTTTTACCATGACAGATTTTTTATTTTTAAACAAACATAGGCCAGAATCAATAACAATACTTGTTTATATATTATAAAAAATTAAATATGCAATAAAGAAATCATGCAAATAGCATGGTTTAAATACAATAAATACATTTTAGAGAGAAGCACATAATTTTCAAATTAATTACAAAAAATTGTAACTTCAGGTCAAAATTTCATAATTTCGTCAGTTTCTAACTTGAAGGTCAAATTTTCAACTTTTACTCAGTTTTTAAAAAAAAATAACCATCTAATTCCCTAAAAACTTAATTAATATACTAACCTTTATCAACACCAAATTAATTCTTCAACTTTTCTTCATGTTTTCTTCTATTCAAAACTAAATTTAAAGAAAAATTAGTTGTTGTTAGAGTAAAATTGATATGGAGGATGGATTAATGTGGGTTGATGGTATTTATTTGATGATGTGTTTTATTTATTTTCTTATAGTTTAATTATTAGTTGGTAAATAATTAATGATTTGTATTAATGAGTTGGTTTTACTTTATTAGGGGTATTTTGGATAACTTAGGTTAGTTTTGCAATTTTTTTGAGTGAGAGGGTACTTATGTAAATGAGGCGCCAAAAAAGGATAATTTTGCTAAATTCTCTATAAAAAATGAAATCCCACTTGTTTAGGAGTTGTAAAACCATCAAAACAAGTGTTTATAAATCCTATATAAGTGGGACTTCAATGTGAGACCCACATGGGTGAAGGAGAATTTTCTTTCCCTCCCACCCTTCTCCAACGATGATGGGGAATTTTTTGTACCATACCCACAAGATTTCCCGTGTGTCAAACGTGACCTTAAGGTTATTCTCAATGTTTGATTGGATTAAAATAATTAATTGGATGTTGAGTGAAAAACAAATGCAACTCTTCATGTTTACTAATCATAAATGAAATTAAAGAGAATTAATTAAGTTCCATGTGAAAGTGAATCAAGGAAAGAAAATTTGATTCCTTAGGTGGGAGGGGGAATTCAAAATTTTTTTCATAGAAGTTTAATTCCTTACTTAAATGTGGGGTTACTGTAATTTGATTCTCTACAGATTTAGTAAATTATGAAATCTCAAATCAAGAATTAAGTTTTCTTTCCTCTTATGGTATCTTCATTAGCAAACGTGTTAAGATCTTAAATCTTAAGGTTCAGTAGTATATATAGAGAGGATTAAAGTGTCAATTGTTCATTTTTAATTTTCAGTAAATGAAGGTAGCCTTTTTTTTTTTTGGGTAGCAAGGTCTCTTCATTCTTTGATTTTGTGGATTAGGGGACTTGAATCCTTATCATAAAGCTGCTAGGGAAAGTGCTCAACCAATTCATTAAGAATGGATGTCCCATCTCATTTGGTTTTAATGTGATCTCAACTGTCATCATTTTGAACTGTTAAAACTTAATCACATTATAATGGTGAGTCATAACAGAAAAATAGAATTTTCAGGTTGATAATGGTGGAGAAGAAAACAACTACAAACGGTTAAAGACAGATAAATTTTATTCATTTGTTAAATACAGTATAATTATAATTAAAGTAGTTATTTTTGCTTTTTCTAAGTCCATTGATATTATCTTGGAATGCTATACAGATAAAATGATCTGTATATTGCTTTAAAAATAAAATAAATGTTGAACAAGAATATTGAAATATAAATGATTAAGCGCAAGTTTTAATATATATTTATTAAAAAAAGGATTTAGGCTAATTAGTTTTTGGCTGATTATAAGTATTTTGTAATAATAAAAAAAAAAGTTATACAATATAATATTATAGGATAAAAATGAGAATTTATTATCTTTGAGAGGATAGATTTGGAAGAAAATAGTTACATAATTAAGTGTTTTACATCGCCCTTTAGTAGAAGTGGTTGAGCACTTCTATTGATCCAAAGAGGTTAGGGGGTTTCAAGTTTCATCTTTATCCTAAAATATAAGGTTTGGGTATTTTTCTTTAAATTTAATCCCCCTCCCCCAACATAAAAAAAAAAAATAAAAAATAATCAGTGATTTGGAATTAAGCAAAAAATCAATATTTTGGACTTTATATTTCGATTTGTTTTGAGTTTTTAAGTTATTTGACCACTTTTAAGAACAAATAAAACATTTTAATAGATCTAATTAAGAACCTATATCTAGGAAACAAAAGCCTCTTAAATTTTTTTTTTTTTCAAATCTATCATATCAAAATAATATATTTCAATTTTATCCAAATATTATAGATATTATACTTCAACATGTTTTTCTAATTATAACCTAATAGTTATAATAAACAAAAACTAATTACTCTAGCCATTGTTTTTGTAATAGAATAACGTGTAAATTGTGCTTAAATATTAACAATTCAACATCATCGTTGAGAGTTTGTTTATTAAAAATATAAACCATTTCAACTTCACTTTTTTTTTATTATTTTAATTATGGCTAACATCTTATAGATGTTTGCATAAAAATGATGTAAGATTTATTATATTGTTTGATTTTATTTATTTGTCTTATGTTGAATAAAAATACAAAATACCTAATACTAAAAATTATATATATGTCAAATTAATTGTTATGGGGAATTTTATTTTATAGTGCAAAGAAATTGCTAACACATTTAGGAGTAAAAAAGAAAACAAACAAACAACAAGCGTATCATTAGGATTCAAGTGTCAGTCTCTATATAGTATATCTTGAGTAAAATTCAGAATTGTTCAATCTTAAAAAAAATAATAATCATAAAATAAAATAATTTATACCTCTCTCTTACTAGTATATGAAATAAATTGACACACTAGATATGGAAGAGTTTCAAAACGAAGAGACAATTTTGTGACGTTGTTTGTTTAATTTCTTTTTGCTTACCACTTAGGTTTACAGGCATATTATACTCATGCAACATACTCATACAATGTAACAATGTCACTAGTATTAAAATTATTTTTAAGCTAATAACTTGACCATTGAGTAAAAAAATAAAAATAAAAATAAAAATAAAAATCCTTTTGTGAGGTACCTGTTTGACACCCAAAAATAGAGAGAAAAACCAGTGAATTCGTAACAGAAAATGAAATAAAAGACCTTGGTTAAAAGTCATGAATTTTTGTTGTCAACATCAGGAGAAAAGTGAGGCTGTTTAGATCTCTTTGTAAACAACATTAACAGCTGGTGGGAATAGGGTTGAATGTATCATAATTAACAATTCTGAATCAACTTGAATTGTTTCTTCAATTTATAGTTTATTCTACTTTTGCTTTTTTCGGTTTTAAGATTTTCAGTTTGAGTTTTGATAAAGAATTGTCAAACAAAGATAAAAAATATTAAAAAAAAAATGTGGCATCCAAAGTCACATATGGTGAAGAAAGGTGCTGGAAATGGGCTGGTTGCAGTAGCTGTAGACAAAGATAAAGGGAGCCAGCATGCATTGAAATGGGCAGTGGAAAATCTTCTCACCAGAGGCCAAACTGTTGTTCTAATACATGTTGTTCACAGATCATCACATTCACATTCAAGTTATTAATCTCTGTTTGTTTTCAATTTGTGTTTCCTTTGAATGTTTTGCAATGTTTTTTTTTTAATTAATTTGATATAGTTTTATTATTTCTCTACGTTATTGCATGCAGATTATTCAATCTCAAAATGTCATAAATTAGGGACCAATCCCTTCTCCAATTCAAATGAAATAATGATCAATGTGCATTCATTTTCGTACAAGCTTTATGATCTGATTTTTTTATTTTTCATTTTATATTCTTTTGATTGTAGACCACAGCCAGTTTCTGACGGCCAACGGTGGTACATTGTCACATAAACAGCAATGGAGCAGCTGACCAAGGATCTGTTCCTCACTTTTCGATGCTATTGCACCCGTAAAGATGTATGTTTAAAATGGTTAATCTAGTTGATCCCTCCTCGATGAAAATATATAGATCCATAGGTGCACATTTGAAAGTATCTACATCAATGCAGCTCATAAATATAGATCGATGCAGCCCTTATGTGCCTGCTATTTGTTTTTCGTTTTCGTGATTTCTCTCTTTCTTAATGGTTGTTTGAATATGCAAATTTGTTATGTTCAGGTACAATGTCATGATGTGATACTTGAAGACTCAGATATCACAAAAGCAATAACCAGAATACATTCCCATACTGCAATGAGAATTTGGTGCTGGGCGCCCCTTCTAACATGGATTTATCAGGTTTGATTCTTTTCCCAACTCTTATCAGAATTCACTTCAACAAATATCAGGATTCTTATTGGAAAAAAAAAAAATTTGATGATTGGTACTGTTAATGTAAATACTCTTTGGTTTTTAAATATTAAAGTTGAGTAATTTTTCATCAGCTTAAGGTTTTGAATCCAGCTGTAACTAATATAGTATCAAAGTTTAAAGGTTTTTATTTAAACTCTCTCTTCCTTTTATTTGAAATTTTTCTTGTTGCACATGTTATACGGTAGGAGGCGTTTAGCATGTATCCGATATCTATCACCGGTTTCCACGTTACATGTGAGGGGACGTGTAACATATTATAATTTCAGTTTTAAATATTATAGTTGAGTCTTTTCTATCAGTTGAAGTTTTTGGATTGATGATACCCAATAGATATGAAATGTGGTAACTGAAGTGGTTTCTTTTCACAGATTTAAAGCAGATGTTCCAAGTTGTGCATCAAAAGTGGCACCTGATTTCTGCACTGTGTATGTCATATCCAAAGGGAAGGTATCTTCAGTGCGACATGCTTCGCGTTCAGCCACCATTCACCTCCCCACTGTTAGAGCAACTACAGAACAATGATTCACATTCTGAAACGCATACCAGAAATAGCATGAGTTTAAGAGGTATGCTTCTTCAAAACATGAAAGCTTTTTTTTATATGTACCCTAAAACAATAGTGTTTTTCAAACATTAACTTGGGGACAATATTTTGGTCCTGCATATGCTGCAGAGAGGGCATCATTCAAGCCACATACCCCATTTGAAGAAACAGTCAAGTAAGTGTCTGTATGATAATTTATTGAGTGAATGTAACTATAAAATTTTCAATTGGACTGACACATTTCGCCTTTTTGGGAAACAGGTCGCCGTTTTCTCGAGGCAGAGGAGGTTTGCTTGGAAAGTCATTCGCGGATTTCTCAGAATCCGAATCTGACATATCATTTGTCAGCTCTGGGCGGCCTAGCATTGATCATAACTCGACCGTGTTCCTGGACTTAACTGATTCAGCGCCAAACTCGCGGTTATCAAGTAGCTCAGACCACAGCATTGGATCAATGCGTTGGGAATTAAGTTCACTGACAAGAATTCTCTGCATGATTTCTCTTCAATTTCTGAGGATAGTGCAAGAACATCATGTTCATGCTCATCACAGAACATGGTAAGGTCCACAATTTCATCACTTGGCATCAAAATTTGCAATGAAAATTTTGTCCATTCTTGCTAGTTATCAATCAATCACCCTCGAAAAATTCTGCTAATGTGTACTATAAACATAGGATGATGTAGAAGCCGAGATGAGGAGGTTGAAGCTAGAGTTGAAGCAAACGATGGACATGTACAGTACAGCTTGCAAGAAGCACTTACAGCAAAGCAGAAGGTAGGTTTTATGATGCGGGATAGTTTCTAGGCAAGGAAAACTCGCTCTGAAAATTATCTAAAGTGGTTTAGATAGAGTTCTACAGGACTTCTAGAGGATAAACAAACTTCAAACTCGAGTTTACAAACACTGGATTTGATTGATAACTGAATTGTTTCAAACTGCAATTTATAAGTCTATTTATAGAGTCCAGAAGTTACAAATAATGCAACAAATCATTATATAAAATAGACTCACAAATGCAGTAGTTAATTGCTTCTGAAACTGGGTTTGAAAATGATAATGAGAGTGGCTGGTTACTTCTGTAATTGGTTTGAACTGGCTTGAAATTGATGAGAATGGTTGGTTGCTTCTGCAACTGGTATGAAGTTTGCAAGGTAGGGTATGTGAGTAATAACTAATAGGTGTACTGCAACCTGCTCCTGCATCATTTTAACTCTTTTTATTTTGATAGTAAGGAATCTTAGAACGATTTCTAAATGAGATACTTACTACAGGCGATGGAGCTACAGCGTTGGAGACTAGAAGAAGAGCGAAGACTAGAAGAGGCGCGGTATGCTGAAGAAGCTGCATTGTCACTTGCAGAGAAAGAGAGAACGAATGCAGGGCAGCCATGGAAGCAGCAGAAGCAGCAAAGAAAATTGCGGAGCTGGAAGCACAAAGAAGAGTAATGCAGAAATGAAAGGTGGTCATGTGGAGAATCAAAATCATGATCATCATCTCAGATATAGGAGATATTCGATAGAGGAAATTGAGAAGGCAACAGACAACTTCTCTGATTCTCGTAAGATTGGAGAAGGAGGTTATGGTCCTGTTTATAAGTGTTATCTTGATCATACGCCGGTTGCAGTCAAGGTTCTACGTCCAGATGCTGCTCAAGGAAGGTCACAGTTTCAACAAGAGTGTGAGAATTTCATCGAATAAATGGTTGCAAAGCTCAAATGCTAATTTTTCTTTTGCAGTCTGATTTTGTTTTGATGATTGTGGTGTGTAGATGAAGTGCTTAGCTGCATAAGGCATCCGAACATGGTACTCCTTCTAGGGGCCTGCCCAGAGTATGGAATAATAGTCTATGAATACATGGCGAAAGGAAGCTTGGATGATTGTTTACACCAGAGAGGGAATTCCCCACCTCTACCTTGGCAAATTAGGTTCAGAATTGCTGCAGAGATCGCAACAGGCCTACTTTTTCTCCATCAAACCAAGCCTGAGCCACTAGTGCACCGCGACCTCAAGCCTGGTAACATTTTACTAGATTACAACTACGTTAGCAAAATCAGTGATGTTGGACTAGCCAGACTTGTGCCTGCTGTTGCTGAAAATGTAACACAGTGCCGGATGACATCAACCGCTGGAACATTCTGCTACATTGATCCGGAATACCAACAAACAGGAATGCTTGGTGTAAAGTCAGATGTTATTCACTAGGTATTATGTTGCTGCAAATCATAACTGCCAAGCCACCATGGGCTTGACACACTACACTGAATCAGCTATCGAAAATGGGACACTCCAAGACATGCTTGATCCATCCGTGCCTGATTGGCCAATGGAAGAAACCTTGTCATTTGCAAAGCTAGCACTGCAATGTGCAGAACTAAGAAGGAAGGACAGGCCAGATCTTGCCAATATTATCCTGCCAGAGCTAAATAGATTGAGAGAATTCGCGGAAGAAAGCATGAGCCACTTCTACTTTGGTGGGGGCCTAAATCACTCCCACAACAAGGCTAGTGAGACACAGGCGAGTTGACAATAATGCATATTCTTAGATCATGAGCCAATGCTTAAACAAACTTGCCAACTGCATATTAAAGATTTTCGCTCCATAAATAATCTTTACAAGCTTAGTGATCTAATGCAGTAGATGTATTGCTTGAACTTTCTTGCAGGATGTGTTGAGTGATTCCTCAGCTTGGACATTCAGGACTAAGCTCAAAATCAAGTGCATCATCAATTATGTGATGAGCGAACTCTTGTCATCAAATGCATCACTAAATTATGTGTACAAGTTTTGGTCTACTTTAAGTATACATATTTTAGGGTTAAACCTGTGTTCCGAAACAATCCGCGAGAGGTGAAGCATGATTGCACAAAGTCTGAAATATATAATATCTATTTGGTGAACTTAAACTATTGCGTGCCTGTAAATTGGAAAGCTTTCCATGTTGTAATATTATGTTTTTTGTTTTTTATTATTTTTGCCTTGGAGAAAAAATTTATGAAAGCTTTAAGGCAATCAGATTTCAGTTTTCTTGAGCCAAACTTCATTGCAAGAATCCTTCCACTGAGTCACAAATTCATCCTCTGAGAAGGTGTTTCAAAATTTTCAAGCAATTGAATTATTTGTTGTTGATTTTTGTTGTAAATAGTTAGATAAAATTCAAATCTATATACATATATACAATACATACTTCATTTGATGTTTTTTGTGTAATGAGCAAGCTCAAAAGCAAAGATAGAACTGAGTGTGATGTTTTTAAGTTTGGTTGATAAAAAATGTTCAAACATAGGCATGATATTGCTTGCGGCATGAATTTCATGTTTGTTGTAAACATGGGTAACAATTCAAAATTAAGGATGTGTTTGGATACGTTTTTAAAATGATATTTTTGAAAATAATGTTTTTGAAAACGATAATACATTTGATAATATTTTTAAAATTACATTTCGAAAATAAAAAATAATAAAAAGTTATTTGGTACCATTTTTAAAAATAAGTAAAAACTGATAATGTGTTTGGATGAATATGTTTTTAAAATGATAATATAACTGTTAGAAATGAATATTTTTACTTTTTTGAATTTTACTGTACAAGAAAAAAAAATAGTTTTTAAAATTGATAGAAATGAAAAAAGTCATTTTTTATTTTATCTTAAGTTTTATTGTACATTTTTTAAAACGTATTTTTCATTTCCAAAAACATGTTTTGAAAACAATTGACAAACACATTTTTTATCGTTTTTTAAAATAAAAAACAGTTTTTAAAAAACAATGTCAACATCACCTAAATGTCGCCCAAATTGAAAAGCAAGTCCAAGCCCACATTTGAGATTCAATGGGCCTGAAAACCAATCTCCATGTAATTTTCAGCCAATTAAAAGCCCAATGCATATTGGTTCAAGCAATTTTGTTTATGGGCCTGTCTAATAATAGCTCACTAATGTCATTTTAAGACTGTTCTTATGGTGGCACCCAATAATTGTTGAATGAGTACCGATATTTATACATCTTTAAATTATCTAGATACCCCTTTAGTAGATAGATCCCATCAATTTAAATAGAAATCAAAGTTACTTAGATTGTTATAGGCAAAAACAAAAGGTTATAATTTAACAATCACAAACGGGATTATCATCCTTCATGTAATAACCAACTAGCACTTTTTTCTGCTCATAGCTTCATTCTCCTAGCTAAATATGAAGTTATATACAATATGGCTAGAGCATTGAACTTTACAAACATACGTCCTATGCCTCATCAATATGTTGAAATATATTTAAAAGAAAAAAATTACCAGTTTAGACGAAATCGGATAGTTCTTGATTGGAGTTCTGGCAATGCAACCATGCATCCAATTATTTACACGAATAGGTTTTGGATCTTCAAATAGTACGAACTTTTCAATCTTAAAATCCTTCTAGTAATGTTGCCAATGCTTATTTTTTCACAATTGCAACATTTTGCATCTCTTGTCCCCATTCTCTTGTAAAAAAAACATTACTTGCTTCATAGACATCCTTGATAATGAATAGGTAACTAGTGAGGAAAAGGTAGAAGGGTGCAGGAAAGAATCTCTCATTCATTTGTTTTCTATTTAATCTACCGGATTTAAAGTTTCTATTGGAAACCATAACTGATGCTAAATTCAATTTTCACAACTTGCTTCATATTTCAATCCAACACCTTTTGTCACTTCACCTCTTAAATTTGGAGCCACATAAACTAAAACTTCTCCTCCCTTCTCTCCTAAAAATCTAAACGGCTTGCACTGAGTGATGGGAAAATAACTTGCAAGGATTGGGCGCTGTAGGAACCCACAATTTTGGGTGAGGATTGGGTTTCAATTTGGTAGAGATGGCTGGGATAGGGATGGAGACAAAAACACTAAGACCAGCAATGGATGTGGGTTAGGGACAAGTTTTATATTCCCTCATCCCGTACAGTCCTACTTAAATATGTAATATAATTTTTATATTTTTATTATTTAATTTTTTTGAGAATGATAATTAAAAATAAGACTATGTAGTCGTAAATATATATATTCATATATATATATATATAATTTTAATAAGATAACTTTAGCATTTTTATAAAATTACTTGATATATTATATGAAATATATCAATCGTAAATAAATAAGTTTGATAAATCGGTACCGAGGCAGGGATGGGGAAAGCGTTGCATGTTCCACTCCACCCTGTCCACCTCGCTTCATCCAATATAGGCATTTAATAGGGTATGAGCTTTTGAAAAATAAATGGGGAGGGGTACAGAGAGGGCCACCCCGACCCAACCTGCCATTCTTATAATTGCACTTATATTCTTGTATTACAAATCCTGAGTAAGCAATATTGTAACAAAAACTGCATAACAATGAGGGTGGTACAGCTACTACATCCAGAGTCAAAATTTCCAAATTCATAAGGGAATGAGAACAAACATATTTTGAGTTTATCTGAGTGAATAAATTCTTAATAAAGCATAACCAAAGGGGAAAAAATGAAGCAAGTAGAACAAAAGAAGGAAGGAAAAAACTGGTAGAAGAAAGAAATAATGAACAAACATAACTGAAATGTTAACAATATGCAATTTATAAACCTATTGTAGTGCTAAAATGTGAATCACTTATGACGATCAACAAATATAATTGAAATCTAACTCCTTACCTCATTCACCAAAGCTAGATCTATCTACTTGTCAAGAAGAGAAGCAACACCTTCAACTAGGGGCGGATCCAAAATGGGTCACATACTTCCCTGAGATTTGGAAAAAAATCGAAAAGTTAAAAACTTTTGTAGTACAGTGTGCACAAAAATTCTAACCTTCCGCGTATATGTATGTTGGTTCTGATCTTCTGTGTTTTGTTTCATGTGAATAGCTGTTGTTTTCATTAATTATTATTATTTATTCTAAAAACTTCTAGTGATTACGATTATTTATTAATGTTTATAATGATTGTTTAACCTTTAAAAGCGGCCACTACTTCTTGTATTCTTTCCTTTTTCTTTATTTTTTTAACACTATTATTTATTCTTCTTATTTCTAATATAATTAACTTCTTTATTTTTATTAGATTTATTATAACTAGTTTTCCTAGTTCTAATATTTTTTCTACCCTTAGTTAATTAATATGTTTCTTTTTACAATTTTTTCCTTTTAGTAAAATACATGTTCTCTCTTATATATAAGTACTATTTACTTCAACTTTTTGTATGCTACATAAACTCCATTGGTAAATTTGTAATTTTACTAAACAACTTTCTTTTTTCTTTTACTCTTCATCTTCATTTGACATCTTTTTATCTTCACCTAGCATTATATCACATACTAGGTTAAACTACTAAATTGATTACTTTTTTTTTTTTAATAATTTATATATAACATATATCTCATTAATAAATCCTAAAATCTTAAATTTTAAATTATTGCATTAAAATTGTTCATGTATTCTCATGATTCAGTTTGTATTTTTGTATTTATTTTTGGTCTATTTTATAGTTTAACTTTATATAGAATTAAAAAAAAAAATAGAAGTTTAAAAAATTCAGAACATGACTTATAATATGTATCAATCAATTCTTATTGTATAAATTTATTATTGTTCATTATAATATAAATACAACTTTTTTTGGTCGTAAAATTATGACTTATAGGATTTCGGAACTATTTGCTTTGCTTAAATATTCTGTATGTTTTTATTTAATTTAAATTATATAGTGTTATCGAATATTGTTTTATATAAAACATCATATATTTAGTATATTTTTAATTTTCAATGTTTTATTATTTTATTCATGTACCCCTATCCAATAAATTTTCTAGGCCCGCCGTTGTCTTCAACATCAAGAAGTGTCATGGATAGCCTATATTTTTGCATAGAAACCTTAAGCTCACAAAACCAAAGTAGGCAAGCATCAACAAATAGTATGCACTTTCCTATACATCCATTAAATTTTCTTTTCTAGCTATCGGTAAAATAATTAAGATTTTTGGTTGCCAAATCTTCTCATATTTAGTCAATTTGATAAAAATCCAAAATAGGGAATGACAATTGTCAGCAATTCCATACAAAATACATGCATGTTCAAGTTGCCTCCTTTGTAAAGGGATAAGGCACAGTGTGACGAATAATAAATCGCGAAATTTGAGATTTAATCCATGGCAACAACCCGACCCCTCATCATCTTTAAATCTGCAACATTCATACTCATATAGTGGCCATCATACTTAAGGCTCCACAACACATCATCCAATTCATGCTCAATTACACGGAATATAGAGAGATGAAATTATTATAATCAACAATGGCTGAAAAGTTGGATGATATAACTCTCAGACAAAAGAAAAAATTCAAATAATTTATTATACATAAGTATTACATGGCCATAAACATAAATTCAATGAGAAACAGGAAAATAATGGAAAAAACTATTGATTATCAAAGAAAATAAAGCATGAATTATTATCAATGAATTCGAACGGAAACTAAATAACAAAACAACAACCAAGCCGAGCGGAATTTGGTATATTGACAAAGAAATGAAAAGTGAGAGAGTTGAGAAGTCTTAAGTCTGCTTTTAATCACCCCATCACTTTGGCAGTTGGCATTTCTAAGTGTTAACGTATCAGGTCTGGTGATAACCAACTTGATATTAGATTTTGAAGATTTCTAGTTCAAATATTTTCTTTCCCTTTTATTTGTCATCTTGTTGCATATATTATATGATAAGGAGCGTTTAACATATGTCTATAATCTGTTATTGGTTCACATTATATGTGAAGGGGCGTGTTAATATATATCACTACAACAAAACAGCTCATCCATACCGGGCAATGCCCGGTATGGATACGGATGGTATGGATAATTCAATTATCCATACCGGGCATCGTCCGACATAAAATATTGTTATCCATGTCGGGCATGTGCCTAGCATGGAAATTTAATATCCATACCAGGCCTTTAATGCCCAGTATGGATAATGATTTTCCATGCCAGGCACATGCCCGGCATGGAAAATGATTTTCCATGCCGAGCATGTGCCCGGCATGGAAAATATTTTAATTGTGAATTCAATTTTCATGATTAAAATATATATAATTTAATATTAAAATTAAAACTATATATTCCAAAAAACCTTTAACCAAATTTTACATTACATTTAAAATATATTTATAAATATATATATATGTATTACTTAAAGTCAGATATACATCATTTACGGTTACTATGTATATGATGAGAATATAATTCTAACATACAATATATTTTATTGGTCAAGCAATAAATGAGTGTAATGTATGTTCTAAAGTTTGTAGCTCGTTGGTAGAGCACGGTAGCGGAATACTAACTAGTACTTTCTTCATAGAAACGCGTCAATAATTTGGACCAAACTTTTCGTGATGAACTTGATCATAGGGGTCCTTGGAGTCAATTTCTGCTTCCGCCACCACTGTTCTTATACCCAACCAGTTTAATAACTTGCAATGGTTTCCACTCGATCCACCAGCTTGACTTGTAGAACCCCGAGAAATAGACTAAATTTGCATAAAAATTTAATTAATTACTCCTATAAAAAAATATTATGAAAATACATTTATATATGAAATTAAGTTGAAAGAATAAATAATAGGAATTTTATGAATATTTACCTTTATTGAAGGTTCAGTACATGCAACACTCTTACTAGCTCCCATTGAATTTGAGCCACTTGAATATTGTGTCTATGAAAAAATAAATACGAACTAAACATCAACACTTGAACATTGTAATATAATGTATATGTATAAGAGTATGCTGACAATTGACAAGTGAACAGCCTTGTACATACTTACTTTAATAAAATTTTATTGGCCTTACATGGTAATGTCAGATTTGAAACTTGATATTATTATGAAAATTTCAATAACTCCCAACTGTGTAAAGTAAGCGATTACAGCAGATCAGATACGAAGGGAAGAAGGGAAAAAAATGAATTTTTAACCAATTGATGTATAACCATTTAATCATATTGTTCTTGATCTCTGATCCACTTTGTTGCCACCCATTTCTCTCCGATGATTACTAGACAGCTCCCGTGAAGCGATGTCTGCAAAAACCATCCAACCAACACCATTTTAAGGAAACCAGTAGGCTAATGTTATTGTTAAAATAGTAGTAGGTGCAGCGCCTGATTTTGACATATAATTAATGATTTTATGCACAACAGACTCTGCCCGCCAACACTTATGCATAAAAGAGCACTTACAGGATCAATTGTATTATTTGGAAACATTGAAAAGAACAGAATTGCATCCCCTCGCCGTGGCTTCACTCTTAGACCAATGCATTCCTTGTAGTCATAGTTTCCATCCATGTTCATGCCATTCTACACATCAAGATTCAAAGCATGGGACGAAGGCCAATTATGATTTTCTGATAAAAAAAAAGGATTAATAAAATATGGAGAGGATGAACAGAGGTGCCAATCTTACCTCAAATGGAAACACAGTTTCCCCACCATTTTCAACATCGCTTATATACAGCAGGAAAGTGGTGACCTATTTAGGGAGGTTAATCAATATTTCAGTATTGTTGGAAAACTTTTAACTCAAGTTATGGTCACAATCAAGAATTTATAACATACAAACTATAGATACTTTAGACACTCCATCCAAACGCATAATTTTATAGATAGTTGTAAATTAGTAATGCTAAGTAAGAGATGACTTAATCTAAAAGAAATCATTAAAACGAAAGAAGTTAGAAGGAAATACTGAATGTGCAAACTTGCCCTTAGCCTATTGTACTTGCATTTCGGAATTGGGATAGAAATGGGGATTTTAAAGGTTTGTGATAGGTATGCACATGTGTGTGTACATGTGAGCAATTTCCTTCATAACAATGGATTGCATAATTTATAAAGATAATGATAAAACTAAAAATGAATAAATGTTGAACCTTAAGATGTACCCTGTGACTCTTTTGCGGGCCATATTCGTCAGGACTAAATGCATCATAATGAGAATCATACTTTTGCCCAAGCCGATAACGCAATACATTGAATGCTTGAAACATGGTGATTTCCTCAAACAATTTTAATATTGGCCTGAAATGAAATGTTAACTAGTTCAACAAAAAAGACTAACATTCAATTCATAACTATCACAAAATTTTGACAAAGCTTAATAACCTAAAAGCTAGGACTTATGAAAACTGTTTAAACATATTACAATACCCTTTCCACAAACAAGGTAACAAATCATCTTTGTTCAGAAAATAGTGGAGTGAAATGTGTCATCTTTAATTATGTCTACAAAGCCAAAGGGATGATTCATAGATGGCCGGCATTCAAGTAAAATATATTAACACAGATGAAAATGGAGAAGTTCCCTGCAGATTAAAATACTTTTACAATCGATCCAACCAAAACAACGTCTTTCCATAAGTAAATACCCAAACAATATATACAATTCATCAAACTAATCAAACACTGAACCAACAATTGAATTACAAATTTATTCAAATTAAAAATAAGGCAAGCAAAGTTTACCTCAGAGTAGCTAATCTGGTACCGGACAGCAATCAGACTTTGAATCACAAACAGAGAATAAAGCTACATTTTTAATGTCAAAATTTATAGCTTCATATTAATGTTTGAAAGACTAGTTTCAAACTGAGAAAAAAAAAAAGAAAAAAAAGTAGAAGGCAGAGGGGGTAACTTGAGCAGAGGAGGAGAGAGCATAAAAGCAGAAATATTGGAATGGAAACTGTTTTTTCAATAGAACCCATTTGAGCACCACTGAAACTGACCTTCTTCTTCTTGGATTATTACTGTTATTATTATTATTACTTTCCAAAACTGTCGTTCCACCACTTGAGAAATCACCACTGTTGCCCTTCGATCCTTGCCTCGACACCGACCTCTCTCATCTCACAGTCCCTCCATCACCACCACCACTTCTACTGCTGCTTCTAGGTTTGACGACGTCATGATTTCTCGCAGCCGACCTTCCTCTATCAGTAGAGGAGTCAAAGAGCTCAATCGCGAGATCGTCGAGGCTGATCTCCGGGAACCCCAAGCCTTTCACCTTGTTAACGAATCTCCCTCTAGGCATTGACTCATCGAAAAGCGTATCCTGCTCGGGCAATCGGTGCGAGAATCGACTTAGACTACACAAGAGCCGTTGCACGGTCGGACTTGTTTCGACCGGTCGCACGGCGGTCAGAAAAAGAAGAAGAATGGAGAAGAAGAAGAAAAAGAAGAAAGAGAGAGAAGAAGAGAACAAGTAGAACAAGACCCACTCTTACTAGATCGGTGCATGACGAGGTGAACGGCGAGCTCCCAGAGCAGTGACTGGTCGGCAAAGGTGGAGATGCGTCGACGGTAGGGTTGGGAGAGAGAGGATGTAAGAGAGAGAGAGAGAGAGAGAGAGAGAGAGAGAGAGAGAGAGAGAAAAGAAAGTGAAAATAGGGGAGCAGGAAACTGGGTCGCAAAAACCCAGATTTTCCATACCGAGCGCGACCCCGCCTGGTATGGACAATCAGATTCCTTATCGGGCACGACCCACCCGGTAAAGAAATTGGGTTATCCATACCAGTCGAGTTACGTCCGGTAAGGATAATCCGATTTCCTTACCGGGCTCGACTCGCCTAGTAAGGATAATTGGATTATCCATACCGGGCAGTCACCCGCCCGGTATGGATAATATTTTTAAATTTTAAATTATTTTTATCCATATCGGGCGGCAACCAGCCCGGTATGGATAATCATATCATCCTTACCGGGCGCGACGCGCCTGGTAAGGATTTTGGATTATCCATACCGGGCGCGATCCGCCCGGTATGGATAACCTGTTTTCAATTTTTTTAAAATTCAATCTTAGTATCCATACCGGGCCTTTAGTGCCCGGTATGGATACTCCGGAATAGCTAAGCAATTTTGTTGTAGTGATATTATAACCTCAAATCCTAAATATTAGAGTTGAGTCATTTTCTATCAGGTTAAATTTATGAGTGTGGTAGTAGTAACTAACACTAAGGTCGTTGGTTTTGCAGTTGGATGGCCTAATTGGCGACAATCACCTTTTTAAAAGAAGCAAAATTATCCATCAATGAAGTTATGGTGCTTCTATGAAAGCCGATATTATGGTTGTTGTAAATTATCCATCCATGAAGTGTGATGGTCATCCTCCATCTTGTTGTAAAATACCTGTAGTTATACTCAATACCTGATGAGCAAGTACAAGGGACTTTGAAAAATAAAATAATAATATTAATAAAATATTAAGCAACCCCAACTCCGCTGTCTAAATCAAGACCAAACTCAGTTTTCATTTAGGCCTTCACGTTCGTCCTGCTCACAAGCATCAACAATGCACCAATTATCGATTTGTTTAAATAAGATAATGAATACATTCCATCTATATAAATTAATGTCATTGTAAATCCAGATGCAAATTTCAACTTCACAAGTAGAGAGAGATAAAGAGAGAAAAGGATTTCATAAATATCAAAAGTAAAGAACGCAACAAACACAAGTTAAATACCAATGGATCTCATTTGGAATAATTGCTATTTTGGCTCTTGCTAGTTGAAGGGGTAAGAGAAAAAAGTGAACGTCCAAACTTTTCCATTATTATTTAGATAATGCATTTCACGAGAATATTTAAAAGTACTTGGCTGGAACATTTGAAAATCTTTTTGAATTGTGATATTACCTTCTTGAGCTTTTTTGACTACGGTTAGTTGAATTTTTAAAATATCTTTTGATTATGATCTAATTATTATGTTCTAATTGGAATATATAATCCATATAGAATATTTTTTATTTTAGATAATTTTTAATAAAAAGGATAATTCAATTAAAATAAAAATGAATAATTAAACTAAATTTAAAGATATAAAAAATAAACTAAACAAATAAAAACATGAGAACGTTAAAATGTTAAATGTAGTTTTTAAGATAAAAACTAAAATGATGAGATAAGTAGATAAAATGGCGAGTGGTGCATATATATATATATATATATATTGAAGCAATGGAAAAAAGATTGGAGCTAGATTTGCTTAAAAATAAGACAGAGGTGAGACGACAAAAGAAAGGAAAACAGATATGAGAATGGAAATGAATAAAAATGAAGATGAAAATGCATTGAGAGCAAAATAAAGGAAGGTAAAAAGAAAAAATATTAGGTTTTCGGAAGTCCGCTGTAGATGTGGTAAGAGATGGATTTGGTTGATAGATGATAAGATTTTAAGTTAAAAAATATTTTTATTTAATCATATATATATAAATATTTGCATTTAGTTAAGTAATAATTATGCACATGACTTTGGTTGATTATTTTTTTCTTTTGTTGATTTATTTATTTATTATTCTCTTGTATGATTTGGGTTAGGATGTGCCTAGAAATTGGAAGGGGAGATGAGAATATATGAAATTTCGGTTAGCAAAGAAAGGGGAAAAGAAAAGATATGGATGAAATTTTGGACTTGTTATTGATTAAGAAAAATTATAAAATTATCAACATAAAAAATTCATTGCAGTTATAAATGATTTCTCGCATTTTGTAGGAAGGTTTTCTCAAAGAAGCCAATGAATCTGGTATCTTATGGAAGAGTTTCTGAAAAACTAGAAGCTATTTTAAAAGACACCCAACACTTTCAAATTCTGCTTATACCTTTAAGACGAAAAGCTGACTTTTAGAAACCATGCCAAATAGGGTCTAATTATAAAGGTTATAGACATATTTTCTCTATCTTGACAATTACACTTATACTTTTAATTTGATTAGACACATCAATAAATTTCTTTACATTATTAAGCTAAAGAGTATTAAGAGCACTTCAAATTTTATGCAAGAAAATAATAATAATAAGGAAAAAAATTCATTTTAATCTTTGAGGTTTCGAAAAATATCAAAATTTTAAACATCTTTTGAAAACAGTTCTTTTAGTCCTTAACTTTTCTAAAACTCTTCAAAATAGTTCAACTGTTAGTCAACTAACGGTCATCAGTGACAGAAAGTTTGGATAGAAAGGGTAAGATGGTCTTTTCATAGAAGAGGCTAAAATTGTGACACGTGAATGCCTGAGATTTTAAACCTATAAAAAATTTAAAATAATTTTAAAAAATCAAAAATTACTTATGAAAAAAATTTAAAAAACTGAAAAAAAAAATCTGGAAATTTTTTTTAAAAAAAATGTGGATTCAAACACATGGTTTAAACTCAGAATGTGTAAATTCAAATCCTCAAAATAATTTGCCAAAAACAATAAAAACAAAACACTGAACAAGTTCATCAAACCACAAATCAGAACAAATATGCAAATCCATATCTTCAAAACAATTTAAAACAGAAAAATAAAAACAAAAAGTTAAAATAAAATAAAAACTCAACAGATTCATTGTGATGGGTAAGAAAAGCCTTCCAGATCCAAGCAAGAAATACAAGCCTTACCGGTGCTTTATAGAGATGGTTGCCACTAAAATTGAAGATGTGAAGATTGCTCTAGCATAAGCTAGTTAAACTTTTTGTCAATGAATTGAGGTTATGTTTGGGATTGCTTCTATTTATTAAATAATCACTTATAGTTTAACTTATGAAATAATCTGCTTAAAATATAAGTAGGTGTTTGGTAAACTAACTTTTCAAATTATCAGTTTACTAACAAAGTAAGATAGATGTGCTCGGTAAATTTTTTAAGAGATTATATAAAATTACTAAAATGGATATGATTGCTAAAATGTAAGATACCTTCTTTCACTTTTTTTTTTTCTTTTTATTTAATCTTGTTTTTTTTTTCTAGTTTTTTACATAAAATAAAATAAATAAAGAAAAAAATAAATTAAAATTTAAAAATATATCAATGGTGGCCACCACTGCTCCATCATCAGAGCCTCCTTTCAAGCGAAACAGTCATTAGAGGAGCCCGGTCCTCCTCTAAAGATGGAAGAGATTGCCTCCTCCATTGCATGAAGGAGCTCCAATTGTTGGAGGAGTTGATCGGCTTTTTTAATGCCAGACAAGATTGGTTCCTGCTCTAGCGATATTGGTTTCATTGTCAACATTATCGAAGGAGGAATCAACCTTCTCTAACGATGGAGATAGTTTTATTTTTTTTTAATTTTAATTAATTGAAATAAAATTATTTAAATAAAATTAATAATTACATTAAATTTTGAATTTTTTTAGTTTTTAAAATTATTAGAAAAGTGAGGACGTTATTGATTTTTCATTAAAATAGGGAGGGTATTATAGAGATTTTAAAATTTTAGAATTAACTTCTCCAATAATCAGTTTCTAAAGACAACCCCTAAGCAACTTCCCAAAAGTTGATTACATGAATAACAAATTAAGAAATAAATGGATTATTGAATGTCTCTCAAACATATTCTTGCTCCAAACTTATGAAATAAATGATTATTTTATGAGTAGAAGCAATCCCAAATGCACTCTTAATAAACATTAATCTCTTTCGGTAGCACTTATCAAGGACAATTTTTATTGACTAGTGTTTGATGATCATTTTATATAATCTGAGTTACGGTCAAATTCAATTAGGAGTGTCTGATTCGTAATCCGAAATTATTTTACAAAGATTGATACAATCTTACATCATGTTTTTCTTACAAATTGTTCTCTTTAGTTTGACAACTTAACTCAAAATAGAGTGGTGATGTTTCCACCCCTCTAACACTGTATGTACACCCCAATATATAATTATTTTTAAAATTCCAACATTATCCTTCTTCTTAAATGGGCAAAAAATCATCACAATAAACAATTCGGAAAAATTGAAAAATTAAGATGAACTAAACTAAATAACATTATTGATATGCAGTGATATAATGGAACACTCATTGTTTTTTGATTGCATGACATTATAATGCCATAATATCATCATTTTTTGATTTCATAACATGGCTTACTATTATGATGGGCAATCAAAAACAGGCTTGGTGATGAGTCTTTGGACGTGTTGAGTATTTGATGAACTAAACTGAATAACTCATCACCAAGAATAATGGGCAAAATCTCATCATCAGCATGTTAATGGTTAAGTAGCTAAGAAATGAGAATCATTTATCTTCTTTTATTTTATCATTTCACAAAATATAACAATGCCATCACACGTTTTTTGACGCACATGAATTTGAAAGTCAACGCAGACAAACATAAACATAAAAACAATATATCAGTCACATCGCATTTAACCTTTGAAAATTCAAGGTTTGGTCAAAAATTCAGAAATCCTGAACCGTAAATTCATAAAATCGTTGTTTTAATAAGCCTCTATATTTTTTTTTTCATTGTAAGTCATAGAACTAAGTGTTGAATTTTCAGAAGATTTATGCAGAATGGGGTTGAAATTTTGTTGTTGTTTTTGCGTGAAAAAGTTACAATTGAATATGGAATTGGTTTGAGAAACAATAGTATCGATCTGACCGTGTGCATTAGATGTGCAAGCAAGGCGGACGTTGCAATCAAAGGACTGAAATTCTGGGTTGTTGACGTGGCTGGACAGAAACTCGAGTGACGACTCTGTGGACTAGTTTTGAACCAGTCCAATTTGCATTTGGGCATGACTGGTGCGGCTCTTTTTGAACCAACATGAGGCATTGTCAAGCCTATATAATCAATGATATGCACTGGTTTGGAGAGCATGATGATGATAGTGGTGGATATTAGGAAGAAGAAAAAAGATATATTAATAATTCACAAGATTGATTATAAATTTTTAATGTTTTAACATAAAATTAATAAGAGTGAACAAACAAAAAGGAGTGCACATACAGTAATTGAGGGTTGCCAATACCGCCACTCCTCAAGGCCCGTATCTTATAATGGGCTTTTTTGTTTTTGTTTTTTTTCAGTGCTACCTAATGTTTTGTGATTTTTCGTTTCTGACAAAGTTTTCATTTTCAGTTCCATGGTCTCTACATATTATAAATTAGAGAGAATTACTGAGAAGTCTCAGAATATATGTCTTATTGTAATTGAAAACCACTTTTACTTTTTGTAATAATAACCTTTATGTACTAATAGTTTGACTACGTTGACTATTTAAAATGGTTTAAAACTGACAAAATAAAGTAAAAAGATGAGAATATCATTGACTAACTAATTAAAAATAATTAAAAATGATTTTTAAATTATAAAATAATTAAAATTAAAAAAAAAAAGAAATTTAAAAAATTAGATCTACATCATCCATCATGTTGATGGACGATAGTGATTAATTTTAAAAAACCGAAATTTAAAAAAAAAAATCTTTTATATTTTAAAAAATTAAAAAAAAATCAAAGAAAAATGGATGGAGATCCAATCTAGAGAGATTTGATCTCCATTTATAAAGCCAACCACACCCGACCACTTCAACTTCTTCTTTCCCCAATCAGTGATCGTCTCTCTATTCTCTCTCTCTCTCTCTCTCTCTCTCTCTTTTTCTTTTTCTCTCATCTTCTTCTTCTTCTTCTCCTCATTTTTCTTCGTCTTCTTCAACCAACCCTGATGCCTAGATCGATGTCTAGGGACTAGACTTCTAGGTTTTCAGATCAAAACCCATACGTCGATCTAGGTTTTGATATGGAAACTTAGACGTCTGAGTACCGAGCGTTCAAGTTTTCAGATTGAAACCCAAACATCGATTTAGATTTCCAGGGTTTCTGGAAACCCAAATCAACTTTTGGGTTTCGATCTGGAAACCCAGAAACCCAGACGTCAGTCTAATTCTAAGATGGAACCAGACCGTCGCTCGCCAGCGAGGATTTAGTTCTAACTTGGAATAGAGTTGGTTAAGTAAGCAGATCGGTGACGATCCGATAGTGTTACTAATCTGGTATACTTAATCTCATTTCCCTCTCTATACTCTCACTAGGATTGTTATTGTGTATGCATTTGATTGATAATGATGACAATGGTTTTTTATAAAGTTGACATTTAGTTTTTGTTCATGTCGATGATTGATGATTATGAACTCTTGTTTGTGTTGATGAACCATTTGTTTGTGTTGATGATGGATAAAGATAGAAGTGATTTTTGTTTGTTGATGATTGATGATGGATCCCTAGTTGTGTTGACTTATTTGCATTAATGATGTTCATCAACATTTGGTTTTCAATCTTTTTTTATTTTTTATTTTTTTATTTTTTATTTTTTTCAAATTAATCATGACCGTCCATCTTTGAGATGGATGACTTAGATCCATTTGAAAAATTTTTTAATGATTTTTTATAATTAAACTTTATTATTTTTTTAAAATTTTAAAATATTTTTAAGTTTTAAAATTTTAAAGTATTCCAAACAATTTATTAATATTAATTAATTAATATAATTTTTAAAAGAAAAATAAAAATAAGAGAAAATGACCAAAACACTCTCACTACAGTTAACTCTCATTGTCAATTATGATCAAACCGTTAGTGTAAGAGAGGTCATTATTACAAAAAGCAAAAATGGTTTCCGATTGTAATAAAGTATATTTCCAGAGGCTTCTCAATAATTCTCTCTACAATAAATTATATAAATTTAGTCCATTTAAATATTTTGATGTGTTTACTTATAGAATTAGGAAATGAGTATGATTATACGTGTTTGCTAGTTTTAGATTAATCCATAATGAGAATGAAATTATAAATTTTACACAAATTTAAGATTGTAAAATGGGATTAGCATTCTCCCTGCCCCTTAGAATATCCAATCCGATGACCTCTTAAAATTTAAAAAGTCGTTTTAATCCTTATCTTAAGATTAAAAAAAAATGAAAAAACTATAAATAAAAAAAATTTTGAGAAAAAGCCTATTTTGACATAAATAAGACATAACCCAATAGTTTATTCATCCTTGTTATTTGCTTTTATATTTATGAACTTGTAATCGGTAGCTTTTATATTTATGAATTATATAGTAGATAACATTGAATTATTATTAGAAAAATGTTTACTATAACAAAAAATTTAGCAAACATAATATTCTTATAATAAAAATACATATATTTCTTTATGAAAAAAGAAAAGAAAAGAAAATACTAATGTTCTTTCAATGATGTTCATGAAAAATATAAGTTTAATCAACGATAATTTTATAACTTTCAAATAATCCATTCCTATTTCAATTAGATAAACACTTCAATGAGAATACTATTTATTCAAATCATGATTCTTATAATTAAAATAAATAACTTATCTTGATTTCGATAAATCAATTTGATTTAAGGTGATTTCGATTAGATCATCAAAAACTGTTTAAGGAAGATATTTCTAAGGACGTTTTCAGCAAACGTTTCTGAGCGAAACCTTTCTTGAGAAACGCGTTTTTTAAACGACAAAGGACACCGAAGAAGCAACTGTGCAGTCTGAAGCTGAACAAAGCAGGGTTTTAGAACCCCAGAGAGAGAGAGAGAGAGAGAGCTAGGGTTTAATGACCAACCATGTCCATGTCCATGTCCATGTCAATCACCACCACCACCAAAACTCTCTCTATTCCCACAAATTTCACCAACTTCCCATCCCCAACACCCCATTTCCACCTCTCTTTCCCTCCTAATTCTCTCCCTTCTTCTCTCCTCCACCACCACCCCACGAACAACAAAACCTCCAAGCTCAGCCCCCTCTTCGCTTCCCACCACCCACCGGAAAGCCAGCTGGACTATCCAACGCTGACCCGCCAAGCGCTCTCCGAGTTTCTCCTCCAACTGGGCCTGCCCAATGTGGAAGTTGCCTCCATTTCATCCAATTCTCCTAAATACGTGCAGATGCTAATGGACACCGTGCTGGAGCTGGAGGAGTTGGCTTCTTGGAAGAGTAATGATAATGTGGAGGAGGGTTTTGTTGGGTTTAAGGAGAGAGTCATTAGATTGGCCAAGGAGAAAGGTGATAATGGCAAGGTTGCCTTTTTGGAGAGTCTTGGATTGACTCTTTCCTCTGCTTCCAGTGTTGCCAGATACTTGTCTGGGGAGTCACTTCCTGCTCTTATTGATAAAGTAAACATCAAACATCTAATGGTTTTCGCTTAGTTTGAACAGAGTCATTGGATTGTTTGGCTTCAAAATATAGAATGTGGGACATTTGTGTTTTGTAGTAGTTGAACTATGTCGTTTGATTTATTCGGTTTGAAAGATTGAGTGAGGGGTGTTTGTACTGTATATTTGTGCGTTGTTTTTGAAGCTTTTCTATGTTTTTTGCATGATTTGAATAGAATTTTTGGATTTATTTTGATTGAAAGATTGAAGGTGAGACATTTGTGATGTGTAGTTGTAGTATGTTGTTGGTTGTACATGTTTTGGTTGTTGGGTGGAATGATTGCTTATTGTTGGATTTGGTCTTTTTAGGTTAAGTATATGAAGGAAATATTCTTTTCTGGTGGCAGTAACGGTGAAGGGCTGGTTGGAAAGAATGCTAGGCGTATGATGAGGCACTTGTCTATTCCTGTCGATGATGATGTGCAACAAACATTGGCCTTCTTTGAAAAGGTTTAGAATATCATTTTTATTTTTAAATCTTTGTTTCGTGCTTGTGTTTGATATTTTGATTATGTGGCATGTGCATTTCATGAATGTATGTATTATGATGATGTTTATTTATTTATTTTTTATTTTTTTAAATTTTTTTACCGTACATTAAATTTAGTGTGTCATATTATAGATTGAAGCAAGGCGTGGAGGTTTAGACATGTTGGGTTCTGCGGATGCTTCTTTCCGATATCTCATTGAATCGTTTCCACGTCTTCTTTTGTTATCGGTTGAATCCAATTTGAAACCTATGGTGGAATATCTTGAAAATAGCGGAGTTGACAAGGGGCGCATGGGTAACATATTTTTATTATATCCACCCATTATGTTCTGCGAGATCAAGGATGTTAGAAGAAAACTGTTTACTTTTGAGGAGGTATCATTCATATTTGAAATCTGTACATAATCTATTCTTATAGCTATTGAAGCTCTGGCTCTCTCTCTCTCTCTTTACACACACACAGACTATAAAAAGAGAGAGACAAAGAAAGAAATTATGGTTTGTATCTCCTCATATAGCAAGAGAATTTTCTTTTCTCTGGTATTGCAGGTTGGTGCCATGGATAAAGATGTTGGTAAAATGTTGCTAAAGTATCCATGGATCCTCTCAACAAGCATTCAAGAAAATTATAAAGAGATTCTCTTGTTTTTTGATGAAGAAAAGGTATTGTGTCCTCTTAGTTCATATTTTCGTGCCTAGTCATTTATTTTTGATAATATAATTAACCATATGTCTCACGTGCATATTTTGTACTTAAGATTGCTTTCCTGTTGTTTTGTAAACTACTGCATTTTAGGGAATATTTATGAAGCTTGAATACAGCAGTAACAATTTAACAAGGAACTCGTGTTATTAAAAGTTCTTGGCTTTGAATATTCTGTTTTAGTTGTCCATAAGGAACAAAGCCTCACACCTCGCAAGGTGGTGCGAAGGAATTTTTACTTGTTTTGGCTTCATACCTTAATGGGACTTTGACGGTTGAAAGCTAATGCATATTGCCCATAGCAAGTGTTGAATTGTGATATAGTGAATGCTGATGCTAACTTATCTCAGCTTTTTGTTTGGTTTGAATTCTTTTGGCTCTGTACTTCCTGTTGAATCATGGTGTAGCTGGACACTACCTGTGATGCCCTATCAAAAGCATTTCCCTTGTAGCAATAGCAGAAGTAACTTATTTCTCACAAAATAAAATAATATAAAATAGTGAAATTACAGAGCTCACAATTCACTTCTTTTTCAGCTGAAATGTAGAGTAGCGAAGTGCATCACATAATGATTGGAATGTTTTGATCTGAATTATAAAACTGAAAAAGTTTCCCATGAAGACGCTTCATTTTCAATTCAAACTTGCTCTTACGTGCTAGGAGGCTACCTAACAAGGAGGCAAATTTAACCCCATTATGGTTTCTTCCTCTGTTAGGTCCTATAAAAGAAAGAATTGATTTAAGACAGGTAGTAAAAGGACAAGCCACTTATCCTCCTCGTCTTTTTCTAATAGTGCTTAAATGGTCATTGTCTAGCTGACTGGATGGGCTGGACTATGGAAACTTTCGGTGAAAGGAAGGTTTTGGCTAATGGTTGGAAGTTCAGCTTGGAAGTTGAACTTATTTTTAAACTAAGGAGGATTACCACTCAAGATTAACATAGTGATAGCTTAATCTTTTATCCAAATGTCATAATAAAATTTGACATTTTGAAATTCAGATAGTGTGAGCTTTAGTGCAGAGCTCATTAGTTGTGCTCCGATTAAAGATTAATGAGCTCAACTTAGGGTGGGATGAGTTTGGGCTGACACATTCTTGATATGTGATCAGAGTGCAGGCCATCACATTTTCCTAATTTACCCCTTTTTTTTCCTGCTTTTCAATTACTTTTGGTTCACTACCTGGATAACTAATCATGTTCTTCACCAGGTACCAAAACTGCGTGTCGAACATGCTATCAGAAGATGGCCTCATATACTGGGTTGTTCAACTGGCAAGCTAAAGTTGATAGTGGAAGAAATCGGTGAATTAGGAGTTAGAAACAAGAAGTTGGGTCAGTTTATTGCTAAAAGTCCTCAATTGTTTTCACGGAAACCTCAAGAATTCCTCGAGGTATATTGCATGTTAATTTTCCCCTTCTTCAATTGCCATTACTCAGTGACTTCACTATGACCTTGAAATTTAAATCTTTTTCTTCAGCGGGATATTAAAAGTTTGCAGGCTTTTAACTTGCAGTTATACAGTATTGCAGAACTTTTGTTTGTTTACGTATTAAGTTAGAATTGCACACTATGTAAATTTTATTTTTTTCCCTCTTTTCTTTTTTATTTATGTTTTTGCTGAGATTGATTTAAGGAATTTTTCTTCCAATATTTTGTCTTATTAAGGATTCAATCTTTTATGTCGGTTGTTGAGATCTTCGGTCGGTCAAATGTGAAAAGAGACACTGGTGCTGGGATCATAGCTAATTCTATGATGCTTTTAGCACATATATATCTGGATGACCCATTTCCAATCTCTATTTGAAGACAGCAAATATTAGAATGACTCAAGGGTCCATCTTAGTATAATCGCTATTTGGGATTGTGACTTATTGAAGTATAAGTTTTCGATGCCAAAGCTTCAGTCTTTTTTTGGCCTTTTCCCTTTTTTTTTTTTTTTTTTTTTTTTTTTTTTTTTTTTTAAGTAATTTTTTTTGGCCTTTTCTTAATAGACTTGGAGATATATTGACATGTAAATTTGATGTCTATAATTTCTGATAATCTATTTGCCCAAGAACATAGTGTTGAAGACTCTAACTACATCAGAGGCAGAAAAGCCTTGTGTGCTGTGGGATGCTCCATGTATCTCCTGCTGTGACCCTGCCGTGTGGCAAATTTTGCAATATTGCACAATTGCAGCAGGAGAAGTATGTGCATCCTGCTTGACCCAAGTTCCTCTCCTCAGAGACTTACCCAGGTGCCCCAGCTGCATGATTAAACTTAAAGCTTTTTAAGGCAGCTGTAACAAAACTATTAAAACTGCATTCTATACCCTTGAAATTGACTGATTTGAATTTTATGTTGTTTCTTGAGTTTCTTTCAAATGTTTTTACTGTCCTTTTCAGGTGGTTTCATTTTTGGAAGATTTAGGATTTGATAATGAGAATGTGGGGAAAATACTTGCTCGCTGCCCAGAACTTTTTGCTGCTAGCATTGAGAAAACTCTGAAGAAAAAGGTTGAATTTCTATACAGCATTGGAGTTTCTAAAGACCACATACCTCGAGTTATCAATAAATACCCAGAGCTTCTTGTTTCAGACATTGACAGAACCTTACTTCCTAGGTAATGCTTTTCCTTTTTAGAAAAGATGCAAAATGTTTGATAAAGTCACATTATCTCTTAATAAAATTTTATCTAAATCTCATGATACCATGAATAGGATGAGTTATTTGATGGAGATAGGGTTATCAAAGAGGGATATTGTGTTCATGGTCCGAAGATTCTCTCCTCTGCTGGGGTACAGCATTGACGAGGTATTACAACCGAAGGTAGACTTCCTGGTAAACACAATGGACAAGCCACTAAAGGAGGTAGTGGATTATCCAAGGTATTTTAGCTATTCGTTGGAAAAGAAGATAAAACCCAGATTCTGGGTGCTAAAAGGTAGAAATGTTGAATGTAGCTTAAAAGATATGTTAGGTAAAAATGATGAGGAGTTTGCTGCTGAGTTCATGAATGTTTGAAAGATTCATAATAATAGTTGACAAATTTAGGTTTTTGTATCACAATAGCAACTAATTTGTACATACAAAAGAGACTAAAGAAGAGACCATATATATGGTGCATTTTTTTATTTTCTTGGAAGGAATATAGATATGGTGCATTGTAGATCAACTTTTGTAATTAATCTCGAGCTGATTGATAGTGAAACTGAAAGTTTGTTAATATTTTTCTTTATTTTAGTATTTTTCATTTGTCTATTATTAGGTTCTAAACTAGAGACTACCATGTGTCGTTGAATTGGAGTGGTATACTAATATTGGTTGGTGTGATATTCTAATAACAACGTGATACGTGATATAATTTTTTAAATGAAGATTTTCTCGTAAAAGAGAAAACAAATCAATATTAATTTTTATTTAAAAAATTATGTTATGTGTCACATCATTATTGGAAGGTTATATTAACATCAATATATCATATCAACTTAGTGTTTTATAAAAGATTTTCTCGTGTCGGTGAGCATATGAGACTATTTGTCATGATTTATATAAACTATTTTAAAACTAGAAAAAACCTAATTCAAAGAAAGCACAATAAAATAATAATAATAGAAAATTACAATTTTGCAAAGATAATGGTAATTTATACATATGAATTGCTTTGAAATATTAATTCATGTTGCTAATAAAATTTATGGTAAGCCATTTAGCTTCTTAATCATATTTAATTACATTAAAAATATATTATTTTTCATTAAATAGAAAATAGAGCTGGTATTTATAATTTTCTTATGTTTAACAAATTTTTAATTTAATATAATTGTTGTTCTATATTATAAATTATTATTATTATTTATATAAATTTATATTGTAGAACCAAGTGTAAATACGTCTTTTAGCTCTAGTTACATATGGAAATGACATTTTTAACGGAATTATGACGCTAAGGAAAAATATACAATATGAAAATTAGACGGAGATTTTGATAAATATAGTAACCGACCAGGGCTCTCTGGAAATAACCCAAACTAAAAGAACCACACGTTGGGCCGTAAACGGAGCCCAATTCAATAAAAGAAAAAGTCCAAAACGACCATTTTGAGAATACTTTCTTTGGAAACCATTAGAAACCGTTTTTTATTCATGTTCTGGTCTCACTTTGTCTTCCTCTCTAGACACCGCAACTCTGGTTTCGATTTTTGTTATCAATTTCAGGTTAGCGAACATGTTTTGTCAATTGGATTCCACTTGTTTTTCATTTATCATTATATGTTGATTTGTAGTTTCTTATTTTTATGTAACTTTATTCTTGCTGTTTCAGTGATCATAGTGGGACATTTGAGTGGTAAACGAAATGACTGGGAATTTTGTGTAACAAATGGGAGATGTTATAAGTAAAGCTGCTAATAGCATTGGAAGTGTTCTTGGGAATGCTTTTGTGGCACCTTTTAAGGCCATTTTTAATGAATCATGCCAGTAAGTTTTTTATGCTTAGTTTTGGTGCAACTTTTGTCTAATTTTTTAGTATTATTTGATTTTTTTTTTAAAAATTATATCTGTATTAGTCTGTTGCGTTTTTGTGTTAATTGTTTACTGTGTAATGATACAAAAATTAATGAAGAATGTACCGTTTTTCGGTTCAACATCTGTGAAACATAGAAAGATTAGTATTCTCTAATACAGTAGCTTTACATTTCGTAATCAATATAATTGCTTTTGTTGTGAGGTTAAATGATCGGAAATTGGATTCTTAGTAAACAATAAAGTATGATGTATTTCAATGGATGAATATCAGGCAACAGCCATCACTGCACAATTAAACTCAACACTTACCACTTATTTATTTGTTGTTATGTGGTATCATAGTATATTGGACCGAATTTTGAGATTAAACTCTATTTTGAGATTGCAGAATGTATATATTTTAGATTTTAATTGTTAATCCACATTTGTTAATATTTGTCATTAATTTTTTTTTTACTACAGTTGACACTGATGTTTAACTTTTATTTGGTACTAGATACTTAACATTTACCTAATGTGACTGCCGAGGTTGTTCATGTATGTTGATCACGCTTTACGGGAGATGATCTCTTAGAGTTCTGATGACTTGTTTTAACTCTGCAGGGATGTTTGTGCAGGACCATGGGACCTTATTTGTTTCATCGAGCATTTATGTGTCTCCAATCTGATCAAACTGCTGATGATTTTGGGCCTTTGCTACATTAGTAATCACATCCTTCATTGTTTATGTTTTCTCTCGTCTCCATTAGTCCTACATGATCGTTAGTAGCCATAGAAATTTATGAAGTTTTCTGCTTATTAGTTTGTTAATATGATGCTTTTGTAAAAGGTAGAACCCCCAATCACGTTACACAGTTTTTATCCACTGTTTTGGCTCATTCAGTCATTTTCCATTTTGGACCTTTCTGTTTTTGCTTCAGTCTTCCCAGTTACTTCACCGTTATTACAACCTCCAATGTGTCAAAATACAGTTTTACTATCCCACCCACTACAGTAATAGTAAAGTTGAGAAACTGTTTTCCTTTGTCTCTCTTTGTTCGTTTTAGACATGCTATGATCGTATTATATAAATTTTGTTGGCAATTGTAATTTTTCAGTTACAAGAAAATTGTACAAGTGACACCTCTGTTCAGACTTATTTTGATTGTGATTGTTGTTCTTCCGGTTGTAAGTTATCAACATGAACATGTACTATTAAAAGGTCAAAACAACTTATTCTATTAAAATTAATCATTTTCAGTAATGAATTTTAGGGAATAGATACAAAAACATTTCTCTGAAATATTTTTTAAATTTATAGTGAAATTGATATCTATTTTGTCATTTTTCCTTTCAGTCTTGTTGTTTTGCTACCTGTTATTCAAAGTGGGGATCTGCCAATGCATAGGAAGAAGCCTCTGCAAGATGTGCTGGGCTGCATGTGAGATATATTGGTATGCTTTAGAAGACAGCACATGTTTCTTGTGGCACAAGTTAAAGAACACCAAACGCAGAAACAGTCGCCAAATTCGAGACATTGAATCAGGGTATAGTTCAAGTGATGGAATTTATTTTTCAGACAAGCATCGTCACTTAAGTTATAGTAGACAACGGTATAGAGAAAGAAATGGAAGTCATCATCACCGTCACCACCATCATCATGTTAGGGGAGGATCAAGAAAGTCAAGAAGTTTAAGACGGCTTCAATTGATGAAAGTGAGAAATCCCCATAAAATTTCTAAAAGGCGGCGATTTAGATGATTATAATGCAATAAGAGTTTGGTAAATCTTTTGTATGGATTTTACGAGACTGTTTGTGATTGTAATTAGATATGTTGTGATAGTTATACAAGTTGAAAATTTTGTGCCAAGAATGGCTAGAAGCTTATCAGATGCTGGTTTTGGAATGCATTTTTTGAAGTCTTTACATGACGTAATTTATATTTTTTTTCCATCATCTTCATCATGAAGCTGACATGCATATAAGTTAATTATCTGAAATCATGGAACTATCTATTTCAAACACTTGCAAGTTGTACACTGAAACATTGCAAACTGTTGAGAATATAGTTGATATGGTATGATATGGTAAACTATTCTAGTTACCTTAGTATAATATATGATTGATATAGTAAGATATGGTCAACTATTCTAGTTACCTTGTACATACTACAGGACCCTTGTTTAGTTGCGTTAGTATCTAATTGTATATTTTCTTTCCTTATTTGCATGAACCTTGACTATATATGTTCTTATGCAATATTGTAATACAAACATGTTGGAAGTTTTACCCAATATCAAATTTCCTCATAGTATCAGAGCAACACTTTACATAAAAACACAAATCAAAACCCACTACCTTTAGACAACAACATGACGAAGGAGACAACAACCGAAGACAGCAACATGATGAAGGAGACAACAACCAAGAACAAGATAGATGATTCTCCATATCTCATTCATCCCTCAGATCATTTAGGTTTGATCTTTGTACCAACACCTTATAGTGGTGACAATTTTACAACATGGGAAAGTTCCATGGAGACAGCCTTATATGCAGAGGGCAAGGGTGGTTTCATTGATGGAAGTTTGCCTCAACCAATGAATACCTTGGCAGATTTCCAATGATGGAAGAAAAACGACGCGATGGTGAAGACATGGATTGGAAACTCTTTGGGAAAAGAGATCCAAGAGAGTGTGTTGTATGCAGAGACTGCTCGTGATATATGGAATGAGCTTTGTGAGAGACATGGGCAAAGCAATGCCCCTCGCTTATATAAAATTCAAAAGGAATTCTCAAATTTGGTCCAAGGAGATGAGGAATCATTGACTCAATATTTCACCAAATTTAAAACTTTGTGGGAAAAATTGCAGATGTGTGATCCTATGCCAACTTGCACTTGCACTGCCACAAAAGATCATCAACGACACCAAGAGACAGAAAAAGGCACATCAATTTTTGTTGGGATTAAATAGCAACTTTGATCATCTTCAATCAAACGTTCTATCCATGGAGCCAACACCAACCTTAAGCAAGATATTTTCTTTGGCCTTGCAAGAAGAATAGACAATTACATAGAGACAACAGCCTTTGCCCATATTCGAAGGTGCAGCCTTTGTAGCGAAGAATGATCGTTCAAGGGGACAAACCAGAGAAATTGGAAATAATTATCAAAAGGTACATGATCATTGTGGGAAGAATAAGCACCTTAGAAGGGAGTGTTTTGAAATTGTAGGCTATCCACCAAATTGGAGGACAAATCAACCAAGGGGATATCAACATGGACATGGTGCAGGTCCAAGTAACCAATACACAGGGGCTAGTCAAAATACACAACAGAAGCAAAGACACAACAATAGTATAATAACTGCAGCCAACCAGCAAAACACTAACTTGCAGAGAAGCACTGTCTCAAATTTAGGACTAACGACAGAGCAGATGTCAAAATTGATGGCAATGTTGGATTCTCAGCAAACCAATGGTAATGAGACCTTGGCTAATTTCGCAGGTAAAAGTGCCTCTATGACTAATCCTTGAATCATTGATAGTGGAGCCTCAGGGCATGGTTGGTGATAATAAACTGCTTGTTTGCGCTAGATGTGCTTCCTCTCACCCTCATGTTAAAAAAACAATGGTACAACACTAGAAGTATCACAAATTGGATAAACTCAGTCACACCCAACATCAAATTAAAGGATATGATGCATATACGTGGCTTTACTTTCCATCTTCTATCCATAGCCAAAGTTACCAAAGACCAAAATTGTTGCATAACCTTTTTCCCTGATTTTTGTTTTTTTTAGGACCTACATTCAAGGAGGCTGATTAGTGTGGTAAGCTTCAACATGGAGTGTATCAACTAGAGAAAGGGCACCAAGTTGCAAGTCAAAGCACACTTCAGTCTGATCCAATTATGTGGCATCAACACCTAGGCCATATACCTTACAACAAATTGCATGGTTTACCAAATTTTCCTTTCCTAAATAAAGTTGATAACATATGTGATGCTTGCCATAAGGCAAAGCAAACTCATTTGCCTTTTCCTTTAGTTCATAGACGTTGTATTAAGCCTTTTGCTTCTATTCATGTGGATACTTGGGGTCGATATGGTCAACCCTCATTAAGTGGAGCACATTATTTTTTAACTATTGTTGATGACTTTTCTACATGCACTTAGATATTTTTCATGAAATTCAAATCTCAAACTCGTGACTATGTGAGCATGTTCTATAATTTTGTTGAAACCTAATTTGATATCAAGATACATGTTATTTGTAGTGACAATGGTATGGAATTTTTGTCCTTAAATGATTTCCTGGCAACATATGGTATTGACCATCACACGACTTGCGTTGGTACTCCATAACAAATGGCTGAGTAGAACGCAAGCATCGCCACATACTTGAGGTAGCTTGTGCATTATGTTTTCATGCTTATCTACATTTGAAATTTTGGGGGGAATGTGTTTTAACTGCTGCCTATCTTATTAACTTGATGTCCACATCCATTTTTGATAATAAAAGCCCCTATGAGGTCCTTTTTGACAAGAAACCCAGATATGAAAATTTGAGAGTATTTGGATCTTTGTGTTATGTTCATAATAAAACATATGATAAATTCTCACCTAGTTCTACAACATGTATTTTCCTTGGATATCTGTATGGTAAGAAGGATTTTAAAATGTATGATTTAGAAAAATGAAGAAGTTTTGTATTAAGAGATGTTATCTTCTATGAAAACCATTTTCCTTTTCAGTCGAAACCTTCAATAACAACCCAGGAACCCATCACAATGAATAGTCCAACATTATTAGAAAACCTTGAGCAGTTCCTGATACCCACCACAGTAGAAACACAATCGCAAGAAGAAGTTCCATCCCAAACAATCACTCAACCAAGCTAGGAAAGCTAAGTAGAAACTACCTTGCATCAACTTGACTCATCCACATCGAACAATATAGCCTATACCAAACCACATAGCAATCGATAGGTATCCACCAAATTGACAACTATGACTATGAACTATTGCCTTTTCTGGTTCGACCTCCTGAAGCTCATTTACCAACAGCCAATTTGGGTAAAGGCTATCCCCTTTCACAAACTTTATATTACTCTCGCTTTGCACATTCACATAAAGTTTTTCTAGCTTTTATTTCTTCTATAGATGAACCCAGGAATTTTAACTAAGCTGTCTAAGACCTAAGATGGAAACACATTATGCAACAAAAAATTGATGCACTTGAGCAAAACTAAACATGGAGCCTTGAAGAGTTACCATCAGGGAAGAAAGCCACTGATTCAAAATGGGTCTATAAGATAAAATGCAAGTTAGATGGTACAGTGGAGCGCTTCAAAGCATGTCTAGTGGCAAAAGATTACACCTAAATTGAAGGGATTGATTATCATGATACATTTGCATCCTAGCCAAGATTACAACCTTGCGAGTCCTTTTGTCCCTAGTAGCAATATGTCATTGGGAACTACATCAATTAGATGTGAATAATGCCTTTTTACATGACGACTTGGAACAAGGTTTTGCAAAGCTTGGAGACAATCGAGTGTGTAGTTTGCGAAAATCTCTCCATGGATTAAAACAAGCATCCCGAAATTGGTTTTAAAAGTTTGCCACTACTCTTCAAAGACTCAGATTTCATCAATCCAAAACGGACACATCTCTTTTTACTCTTATGAGAGGTACCTTCTTTACCACTATTCTTGTTTATATAGATAATGTGGTTATTACAGGAAATGATCCAATCACCATACAAAAGGTTAAAGATCACCTCAATAATGCCTTTAATATCAAATATTTGGGAATGTTGAAATATTTTCTCGGTCTAGAAGTAACCAGGAATAAGGAAATGATTGTAATGATTCAACGTAAATATACTTTAGATTTGCACGATACTTTAGATTTTCTCGGTCTATACTTTTGATTCAACGTAACCAAGCACCATTTAACGGAAGATGTAGGAGAATCGATTGAATATGTAGGCCAATATAGATGACTTATAGGTTAGTTATTGTATCTCATTATCACAAGACCAGATCTCATTTATCTAGTACAGGCACTTAGCCAATTCATGCATAATCCTCGGACACTGCACTTACAAGCCAAATATCGTGTCCTAAGGTACTTGAAAGGTGCACCAGGTCAAGTAATTTTTTTGTCCTCATCTAGTTCTCTTCAATTAATTGCATACAATGACTCTGATTGGGCTAGTTGTCCAAAGACACATAGCCCCACTACAAGTTATATAATTTTCTTTGGACATAGTCCCATTTCTTAGAAGTCAAAGCAGTAACCTACAACATCTCGTTCTTCTGTAGAGGCTAAATATCGTGCTATGGCTAACACAACTAGTGAATTGTTAAGGCTTCGGTCTCTATTTGCAAACTTGCAAGTTCGATTTTCTAGCCCAATGTCTTTAATTTGTGATAATCAAGTTGCTCTTCACATTGTTGCAAACCTAGTTTTTCATGAGCGCACCAAACATATCGAGATTGACTGTCATTTCATTCGAGATCGATTGCTCACCAAAGAAATATGCACTGCCCACATTCCCTCTTTTCATCAAGTAACCGACCTTCTTACCAAAGCTTTAGGAAAAGCTATAGTTCTTTATCTTCTTAACAAGTTGGGCATTCAAGATTTTCACACTCCTACTTGACGGGGGAGTGTTGAGAATATACTATTGATATAGTATGATATGGGCAACCATTCTAGTTACCTTAGCATAATATATGATTGATATAGTATGATATGATCAACTTTTCTAGTTACCTTGTACACACTATAAGACCCTTGTTTAGTAGCTTAAATATCTAATTGTATATTTTCTTTACTTATTTGCATGAACCTTGGCTGTATATATTCTTATGCAATACCATAATACAAACGTGTAGGAAGTTTTACCCAATATCAAATTTCCTCACAAACACTTTTTCATTATCACCCATCTAGCTATATAGTTTATGAATTTTGAATGAAGAAACTTCATTTGAACAAGCTTTATTTGAGGCCACAATCATCTCTTCTTGATTGATCCTTGCATTGCACGTGTTAGCTGTAGCTCTTGTATATTTCTTTCCATATTTTGTTAGATCTCCACATTTTAACCTTTCTAGAAAAATCAAGAATCATAAATAACTCATTAGTACTTACATATAAAATAATATTTTAGTTGCTAAATATATATTATCACAAACTTTTTATAAAATTGTTAGAAACCTAGTAGAATTCTGAATTTCCAAATTCACAAGAATTTTTAGGCCTCGTTTGGCATGCGGGATTGGATTACATTATTTTCGTGAGATTAGATTGAGATTAGATTGGATTAAGTAGCGTTGTGAAATATTTGATGTAATATGGGATTGGATAAATTAGAATTGTGATTTGTTTAGTACAATATGAGATTGGATAAAATCAATTTTAAATAATTAAATTACACACACACCACTTAGATCCACCTGCCCACCAACTGTCGCTCTGACCATCAGACCCATCAAACCCTACTATCGTCTTTGTCTACCATCCACTCTCACCGCTTTAGTCCACTCTCCTTTCTCCTTGGCCATCATTGCCTCTCTCGCCGCTTTTTTCTCTCACCATCGTTGCTTCTCTGATCTTCTCTCTCGTCATTCTTTTCTCACACTGTCACTGTTTCTTCATGCCATTGAATTCTCTGTCCAATTTAGCGGCTTCCCAATGGCTATAGCCCTTTTGACATTTGGGTTCAATTAGTTGAATGTGTATTTGCAGGCTAGGTCAGACGTGTGTTTGCAAGCCATGAAATCCAATGCAACAAGATAAAATAGAAAGATGGGATTGGTTTTTCCAATCCTATACTTTTACCAAACATGGGTTTGGACTAGATTTTAACCAAACCTAATCCAAACCCATGTAACAAACATGGCCTTAACGTTTACCATTTTCCATTAAAATGTAAAATATGAGTTAAATTGAAACTTACAAACATCTTCAACCAATCATGCTCTCTACTAGGTCGAACATATATTAACAAATATGATCTATTTTTCTGCCTGGATAATGATGTTGCAGTAAGAAAAATTGTATGATCCATATATTGTCTGTGAGAAATTGCTTTGTTCAGCTTCCTTTTAGCTTCAAGCTTTTGTTGCAGACTACAAAAAATCAATGTAGTAAAAATCGTGATTTTCCTGCAATTAATCATCGAAAAATCGCTAGGCAGTTTGCCGTTGTGCTGATTTCACTAAAATCGACGGTTCTAGGTTGTGAACTGCCTAGATCCACCTAAATGGCCTAATCGGTCACATAGATATCCTCATTTTTTTTTTTAATTTAATCGAAATGCAACCATTTTGGAGGATCAAAACGATATCGTTTCATGTTAATTAGTGTAGATTAAAGATGCAACTTATTAACCTTTGCCGTCGTCAATCACCCCTCTCTCAATAAACTTCAACCTCTCTCTCTCTCTCTCTCTCTCTCTCTAAATATTGTTCCTCAAGCTCCGCCTAACGTTGTTCTCTCCAACATTGTGCTCTCAACAAAAAGTCGATGCCTCTGCCTCTCTGTCCTCAAGCTCAGCAGTAGTGCTACTTTGCCCATGCCTCTCCGTCTTCAAGCTTGATGGCTCATGGCAGCCACCGACTCACCAGTCACCAATTCGTGGCAGTTGCTATATGTTATAATTATTGTGTTGTAACTTTTTTTTGTAAATTTTTTACAGTGTTATTTATTGAATTAATAAACTCTGAGTTTGTGTTGTTTGTTGTTGAATTGATTAACTCTGAGTTCGTGTTTGTTGTGTTTGATTATTCACAATTTCTTTTTTATAATCTTTTTTTTTTTCATATTTGACCATATTTTATCGAAGATCCATTGACCACCGATCAAACCGATTAAGAGGCGTCTAGGCGCTAGGCTACCGACTGTCTGGCGCCTAACGCCTAGCACCTTCTGAAACATTGAGAAAAATAAATATAATTCAAGTGAAAATATTAAAAAATGACCCTATAATTCATGTCATTTTTAAAAGTAACTTTAAACTATGAAAATAAAATTTTTAGCACCAATTTTGTTCTCAAACTATGCTTCGCGAAAAAACAAGGTATATAGTTTACGAAAAAAGCACATGAAAAATGATAATTTGTTTACGAACTATTGTTTTTATTCGTAGACTATTGTCTTTGTTCGTTAATAAAATATTGTTGAACAAACTCTTCTCTATGATTTGGTGCAAGTTTTAAAACTCACATTAACTTTAGCACTATAAACAAAAGAGTGAAAAAGTAATGATATCCTAACAAATTTCTACTTAATAACTGAACTTAATTATGTATTGAAATGCATTCTATACAAACATTTAACGAAAGGTGTTATTTGTGGAAATTCCCAATATAAATTGCTTCTGACAGAAATACTTCAAATACTCAAAAGGATAGTATAACAATAATCTAGTCAGTTTATATTGTGATTGATTACGTGGTCTAGAAGAGACAATTAGTCATCATTAATACGTTTTTCCACATGCTAATGGATTGAACAATTATTAAGCGAATCAAGATATTGAAAAAGACTTCAAACAAACATTCAATTTATAATTACCTCATCACGTTAACCTATCTATCAATTTCATCAATAATAACCCTTAGATCTCGTTTGACACACGAGATTAGATTTGATTGGATTGGATAAATTAGTACTGTGATGTGTTTTGTGCAGTATGAGATTAGATAAATTAGTATTGGAATATGTTTGGTGCAATATAGGATTGGATAAAATCAGTTTTAAATAATTAAATTATTTTTGAAAATAAATAAATCTATTTCAATTAATTTCAATCTAAAAGAAATTTTTTTAATTAATACTAAAAGGATCTTTTTATAAACATATTAAATTAATTAAATTAATTTGAAAAATAATATAAAATATTAAATTATATTTTATAAATAAATATAACTTTATAAAATTAATTTTAGAGAAAATAATATTTATTTTATAACTAATTTAAAAGAAAATTATATTTTAGAAATATTTAATAAATACATTAATTTAATTTTTAAAATAAATAATTTAATTTAATATTAGGTTGGAAAAACGAAAAGAAATGTAAAATAAAAAAACGAAAAAAAAAGAAGAAAATAACGTGAAATTAAAGGGGTAAAAAAAAAGACTAAACTGATGTGAAAAGCACAAAAACCACCACACCAGTTTAAACCCAACTGGTGTGGTGGGTTTGAATTAACCCTACCACAACAGTATAAAACAAAAGAGCTTAGAATTGGTTTTCCAATCCCATGTTCTTACTAAACATGAGTTTGGACCAGAAGTTATCTAAACCTTGTCCAAATCCCTATAACAAACAAGGCTTTAGAGTGGTTGTAAATATAGTTATTGAACATTATATCTTTCTATAGTCGGATTGTGTAAACTACAAAACATCTTTTGATTGGATTCAGTATTTGATTATTTATTTTCTCAACATAATTTTAGCAATCCCTCTTATCAACAGACCTGTATACAACCAACATGTTCAAAATATTATTTGTTCAAAACTTTTTAAAAATTAATTTTGTCTAAGATCTAAAGATTTTAAAATTTCTCATAAACAAATACATATATCTGTAATTTAATTTTTCCCTGGATTTCATCCAAAGTATAAAAACCAATTCTTGGATAAAAATGAATGCATAATCCTTTCATTATTGAAAAAAAAAGGAAGATTACATTTTATCTTGATAATTTAACCATCTTTGCTTGAACAAAAAGGAAAAAAAAATTCAAAGAGTGTGAGTCTCGTATTACAAATTACAGATAAAAGCAAAAACGAAAATGTTAAATTAATTGCTACCGTTATATCTCGATATATTGAATTTTTTATCTTTTTTTATGATATGCAACTGCAAAAATGTTCGATTAATAAAAAAATAATAATAAAAAAAAATAAACAGAAAGAGAAAGTGGCATTAAATGATCATTAAATGTGCATTTGTGTTGTGATTGATTACGTGGTCTAGAAGAGACAATTAGTCATCATTAATAAGTTTTTCCAAATGCTAATGGATTGAACAATTATTAAGCGAATTAAGATATTGAAAAAGACTTCAAACAAACACTCTATTAATACTTACCTCACCACATTAAATCCGGAACTTGGTCTGCTAAAATTCTACATTAAAATAGAAATCTTATTGTTCTTCTAACATTACTTTTTATGCATTGATCTCCAATGAATTTTCTTACATCATAATCCTCTCAAATAAAACAAAAAATAAAATAAAATAAAATAAAATCCAACTCTATCCCTAGCCTCCACCGATATATATATATATATATAATAGTGAAACTCATTAGCTAATCAACAACAATAGCCTGCTGAGATCACTTGAAATTAGAAAATGAATTCTAATTGTTTCTTTTATGCAATTCTTTTCTTTCCACTCTTTAGTTCTTTTGCAAAATGTCGACAAATTTCATTTGAAGAAACAAAACTCAACAATGAAGAAACTGGCATCGGGAAGAGATGGGCTGTTTTAGTTGCTGGATCAAACGAATATTACAATTATCGGCATCAGGTAAGTTTTTCTTTTTATTTTTTCTTCACGTTTTTATTGAATATATATTATAAAAAATGTTTTTATTAATACAATATTAATATGATTATCACTGATCAAATAAATATAAGTTTTACGGTCTTCCAGGCTGATATATGTCATGCATATCAAATATTGAAGAAAGGAGGATTGAAAGATGAAAATATAATAGTTTTCATGTACGATGATATTGCTTTCGCAGCAGAAAACCCTAGGCCTGGTATCATCATCAACAAACCTTATGGTCCTGATGTTTACTATGGAGTCCCCAAGGTTCAGTTTCTACTTATAAGCTTTCTTAAGAAGTATACACTATCGGCCCAATTATAAGTGATTTTACAGGGACTGCTTACAAGCAAAGACTATAGTAATTTTCAGAAGCATTTTCAGGTGGTTTTCCCATCCAAAGTATTTTTTCTGGAAGTATCATTAAATTTTTAAATAGCCATCGAAGTGTCTTGTAATTTCAAAAGAAGCCTCATCTTTCTTTTCAAAAACAAATTTGTTAAACAAACTCCAAATTTTCTTATAGAGAAAACATTTTCTTGATAATGTACTTTTGGTTTTTCTTTAAAAAGAAAGTCGAAAGTATTTTTCGTTTCAAAACATGTTTTCTATTCTCAGAATCCTGAAAGCATCTAGTATTTTATGACAAAGTGTGTTAATGAGAAGTTTTTCTAAAAATGATATTTAAATTTAAAACAGCACTTGATCATGAAGTGCGTGCTACTTAAAAAATAACAAATCAAAGAACAATTGATTGGAGATTTCTCAAAACAAGGCTTTAATTAAGTGCTTTTATAAAAGAACTTCAATAAAAAAAATCCTCTAAACACATATTAATAAATACATAAATAGTTGTTTAATTTTATGCAGTCCCTTGATATTGTAATTTAATGTACAGGACTACGCTGGTAAGCATGCAACGGCCGACAATTTGTTGGCTGTAATCCATGGAAACCGAACAGCTCTCACTGGCGGTAGCGGTAAAGTTCTAGATAGTGGTCCAGATGACTCTATTTTTATTTATTATGCTGATCATGGTGCTCCAGGTATTGTTTGTAAGTCACTCTCTCTTACCTAGTACTTCCAAATCATAATTACTACTTAATTTTCAAAATATTTTGTTGTAGTAATTATAAACTTTGATTCCTTTAGTTAACCTGATTAAAAATTTTACTTGAATATGTGCTGTAGCCATGCCTTATGGGAATTTACTATATGCTAATGATCTGATAGCTGCCTTAAAAAAGAAACATGAGGCTAAGGCTTATAAGAGCATGGTGAGTTGTAAATTTGAGTGATTTAAAAATTCATTAATGTATTTATTTATATGCTTTTTCGTTTTCTATTTTCATTTGAAATTTACCTATATTCTTTTAGGTAATTTACATTGAAGCATGTGAGTCGGGGACCATGTTTGATGGACTTCTTCCAAATAATTGGAATATATATGCAGTTACAGCAGCCAATCCAGAGGAGAGTAGTTATGGATTTTATTGTGAAGATGAAAAGTATGGAACTTGCTTGGGTGATGTGTTCAGTATTTCTTGGATGGAAGACAGGTTTAATTATTTAGTTATCTAAATTATCCTTTATACACACAAGCATCACATATCTTTATCATTTACTTGCATCAAAGTTTGTCAATTGTGGTATAATTACTCTTTTGTTTACGTTTGGATTCAGAACCTTAAGAATTGCATTCAGAAATTATTTTAACTAAACAATGCTTAATTTTCAAAATTCTAGTGTCTTTTATTAGAAAGAAAAAGAAAAAAAGGATTTGAATTGCGATTAACCAGTCTTCATATTTTTTATATGATTTGAACTCCAACTTGAAATTTGCTAATTTATTTGTGGATTTGTTTTGGGATGGCACGCACCACGCAGTGACAAGCATGACATGAGTCAGGAAACTCTCCAGCAGCAATATGAATCGGTATATACACAACGTTTTCATGTATTTTTGGTTTTTTTTTTTTTTTTTTTTTTTTTTTTGTATTGCATATAATAGTGTTATTTTTTATATTTTTTAGGAAAACAAATGTTGAAACTTTACATTTTTAGCATAAACCAATTAAACATGAAACTGATACATTATAAACATCTGAATATTTATTCCTTATATTGATATATAAATTAAACTTATTGTTCTTATTCTATAAATTTGTTTTTACAAAATAAATTTGTCAAACAATACTAAAGTACAATTCCTATAAAAGTGAAAGATAAAAAATTAAAACCAATTTTATTATTATAGGTAAAGAGGAGGACAGGATTTGATGTCCCTCAGAGGTCCCATGTAATGCAGTATGGAAATCTAAGTCTCAGCAGTGAATTGCTCAACACTTACATTGGTACAAATCCTGATAATACAAATCAAACCTCTACTGGTCGAGGACTTTCCAGCTTAACCAAAAAAATCAGAGCTGTTAATCAACGTGATCTTGAACTCTTCTACCTGCGCAGCAAGGTTTATCAATTCTTTTCTTTTTTGTTACATAATCAAAAGCATTTTCTATTATCCATTTCTTATTGTTCAACAAATTAAAATAAATTAAAATGGTTTTATAAAAATTAAACAGGCCTTGTAGTGTTTCTTTTTGTAGAAACACTTACTACGTATATTTTCATACAGCACATTTTGGATCGAAAAGAGCACTTGCTTGCAGTACTGCTTTCTACAAAAGAGTTATAGAAAGCATTAATTACTAATAATAAGTTCAGTTGTAAACAGTAACTTGATAAAATATGATCATAAGTTTTCTCTTTAATTTCATTACATGTGTTTTTGCAGTTGAAAAATGCCCCAGAAGGCTCTCAACAAAAGACTGAAGCTGAAAAGAAATTAAACAGCGAAATTTCTCACAGAAAATATATTGATCATAGTATGAATTTTGTTGCAACATCATTACTTGGACAGAACAATGGATCACATTTGTTAGAATATGTTCGATCTGCCGGAAAGCCTCTTGTTGATGATTGGGATTGCTTAAAGATGTTTGTAAGTCAAATTTATTTTGACTCAATTTTCAAATTTTAATTAAGAGACTTCTATTAAACTTTAATGTTTTGGTTTAGTAGGTTCTATTAGGTTCTGGACAAAATTTAGAGAATATGGTTTTAACTTCTGACTAAATAGTTTTGAAAATTTAAAGTAGAGTTTTGATGTATTTCACCTTAGCTTGTTTTTTCTGTACTTAATAACTATCTCTTGATGCTTTTATAAAGGTGAGAATTTACGAGGAAAAATGTGGAGCTTTAACATCATATGGGAAGAAGTATATCAGAGCTATGGCTAACATGTGCAATTTTGGGATCAATGAGCAGCAGTTGATTGTGGCATCAGCCAAAGCTTGTTCAAATGAATTTTCTACTTCTTGGAGCTCCCTTCATGATAGAGTAAATGAGTGATCATATATGTTGCATTGGTTTGAGTGTTCAAATTAGAGAGTACTGAAATAAATAATTCAATGAAGTCAAATAAATAAAAAAACTAGTTACTATGCCAGCTATGTCTCAAACCATGCCAATTAATTTACTGTGCCCAAGTATCATTTAAATTATTTAACATGTAATAATTAAGTCCAATGAATGAATTAACTGTAGTAATAATCAATTTCCTATCTAGGAATTTTATTAAACATCTAGTAAGTAATTCTTTAACAACACTAGTAACTTTCAAGATCTTACTACGATAACTTCATAAATACAACAAGTGATACAAGGCAATCTAAGAATAATATAAGCCATTTTATGTGGTTTACCAATTTGACTATGTCTACGGAGGTCACTTATTTCACTAGATTTAAGAATAATAAGATTGTATAAGAGATTACCTCTACCCAGAAGTTTCTCCCCTCTAGATTTTTAATCCTTCAGCCTCACAAGCTTCCTCTAACAATATTTCTGATAATGACTTAAATTGATTTTTATGTGTTAGGGGTCGTTTGTTTTTATTACTTTTCACTTAATGAGTTTGGCTTGCACCGATTAAGTGATTTTTGTTTTGTTTTGTTTTGTTTTTTTTTTTAATAGTTAAACCACTTAAAACCATTCAAAATCATTAAAAATAAAAAGATATAATTTTTTATTTTTCACTGGATGTCAAATCACCTAATGATTTTTTAAATATATTATTTTAAATCTATCTATAAAACTCCAAATTTTTTCATTTTGATGATGAGTAAAACATTACGGATGAATAGTAGCATTTTCGGATGAATAGTGATTTCGATGAATACTAAATTTTCAAGTTAGACCCCAGAGAATCGAAAATTTGTAGAATGAGTAATTGAGTCTAATGAAACTGAAACGGAGTAAAAATGAGTCCGTTTGAATAGATTTTAAGAGTTCTGAAGATAGTCGGACGAAAATACCCTTGTTGGAAGAACAATGGTTATGGATGATTTTAAATCTAATTGAACTTTTTTCAAAGCTTGGAATTGAAAGTTAAGACACCCAATTAGAGTATTGCATGGTCAATTTGATAATTGGATGACCATGGAATTTTCTTGGAATTTATTTGATAGTGAATTGGATTAAATGTAAAAATTAGTGGTGTAATAGAGATTATATGTGATAAAAACCATTCAAGAAGCACAATCCTTGTGATTATGGATGCACCAATGATAGATTAACATCTCATGGTCCCTATATTGACTAAATATGTGGTGAAGATAACTTAGAAATTGATTAAAATATGGTAGTGGATAATTATGTAATTAATAACCAATGAAAGTGTGATTAGTGTGACTAAAGGATGTGTTTGGCATTTTAGGTGGATCTTAAGGGCAAAATGGTCATTAAGGAAGCTTAGTGTATATAGTTGAAGGACAAATGAAAACCAAAATAGAAGCATTTGGCAGAAAAGAGCAGAAACCATGAAAGAAAGAAAAGAAAAGAAAAGGAGAGGAAGAGCCGTAGAAGAAGAAGAAGAAGGAAGAAGAGAGGCTGATGTTCAAGGGGTTTTTCATCACTCTCTCACCCATAAATCCATCAAGATTGAACAAGGAACAAGTAAAGAATAATAGGTGAATGATTGGATTAATTTTGATATTAGTTTGATGTAGTTTTAATGGGTTTTTATGGTTTGATGATATCTTGAGTTATTAATGGAATTTTTGACATGGATAAAGGTTAATCATTTTCAATTCAAGCTTGAAGGTGGAAGGAAGTTAAAACAAGAGTTGATTGAAGTTTATTCATAAGGTAAGGATGTTAGGGTTTTAATGATTTACGAAAATAAGTTTAAGTTAATTGATTTTTTTGATGTTAAATGTTATTTGAGATGTTGTGGTGATGTTTGATGCAATTAAAATGAAGAAAAGTGAAATGAATGAGTTTATATGATTTTATGGTGGATGGAAAAAAAGTGGGTGTATGTTGAGATGTGATTAAATTTTGGTGTTTGTTGAATTTGAGTGATGATTTTAATGGTTTTGAGTTAGTTGGTGGAGAGAAAATTGAAGAAAATATTGATTATGCATGACTTGGGATTTTTCAAGTATAAAGGGCAAGTGTGTTTTTAGTTGAATTCATGAGAATTGATGTTGTTATGTGAGGTTTGGATGTGAAATAAAATGAATGGAAACTAATGAAATGGAAATAAATGAAGTTGGATGAAGTTGGTGGTGAAAATAATTAATGGAATGAGATTTGAAATCAATATTGTAATTTCTTTAGTTGATGATGTATTGGTGAAATGAATGAGTTACCATCATGCAATAAAGATGGTTATGTGTGGATTCAATTTAAGAAATGGTTAGGAAGGAATGTGGTTATGAAATAAAAAGTTTAGTTAGTATATGGATGGTGGTGAAATTGTAAAATGAATGGTGAATAAAATTGAATATATTTTAGAATGTTATGTGATTGATTTTTGAGCTTGAATTGTTATTTGTAGGTGGTGGATTGAAGTTAACAAGAAATCAATAAAAGGGAGGTAAAAAAAAAAAAGAAGACACACAAATTGAGTGAAAAAGGTGAGTGTAAATCTTATTTTTAAATGATAGTATATGTATGTTTAAAATTGTTGTAATGGTTTTGTAATGAATTGAGTTACATCATGGTTTTCACGGGAAAATATTATTTTGGTACAATTCGATATTTTAATTTGAATATGTTATGTTTTATGCATGAAGTTATGAAATTATGATGTTGGATTCAATGCCTTTCAAAAAGGGTATTTTTATGTGTTACAATTGTGAAATAAAAATGTAAATGAATTATGAATGTTATGATTTTTTTTTTCTTTTTTTAAATGTTCAAACGCCAATGGATAGCCTTAAATGATACAAAAAGGAATTGACGGATTCTGAAATGTTAAATGGATGATTAGACCCGGTCGGAATGCTCCTGCATGTAAGGTAAGTATCGGGTGGGTTTGTTACTAACCCTAGGAGGATTAAGTCTGTCTGTTGAGTCGTGTCGCCTATTATACGCTGGGGGTATTGTTTCACTTCACGTATGCACTATGGATTTATTCCATTACGTGATTGTGAAATGTCTCAAGTATATGGATACTATCACGTGGAGCTTTATGCCAGCTGGGGATAGTGGTTCATCTCGCCCAGTACATGTGACTATGATATGATAGTGACCATGAAAGGTTTGGAATAAATTGGTAGGTTTTTAGTGAATTATGAAAAGTTTTTGAAATAATGTTAAATATATATGAATTTATGAAAATTGTTTTGATATGACATTTATGCATAATTTTAAATTTAAGTTATTTATGATATTATTGAATGTTGAATTTAAATTTCGAAAGCATTTAAGGAATAGAAAATTTCTTTTATAAATATTTTCTGGACGATATATTAGAAAATGGATAGTTTAGAAAACTCTCACACTCACTGAGCTTCCGTAACTTAGTCTTTTGTAAATTTGTTTTAAACCCCCCCTCCCAGGTGCAAATACTAATGGACAAGCAACCCGTTCCCCTCCCTCTGAATAGGCTGGCCAAAGAATCTGATTCTGTGAAGTCATCGTTAATGCATTGCACGAATTATATTTGAAAAGTGTATAAAATTTTTGTGATGTATATATATATTTTGGGATTGCCAAACTATGTAATCGAATTGATCATTTTTCATTTTGAATATAGATAAAGTTTGCCATTAAATTGTGATTTTAGTTATGATGAAATTGATATTGAATTGATTTTATTTAGTAGAAAAATTGTGGCTAGGGTTTGTCTTTGAAATGGATCGGAGGTCCAATAGAAGTTGAGGATGTGATTGAAAGTTTTAGAAGTATTTTCCTTGATTTACAAGGGATTTTGAAATTTGGTAATCTAAAAAAACAGTGGAAATACTACCAAAAGTTTGAAGAAATTTATTTTATAGAAATTGAATTTAATGATTTTAAAGTTATAAATTTTTAAATGATGGTTAAGTTTTCAGGCTTTGCTCCTCGGATTCTCTTTTAAATTTTGTGAGGTAGAATCCAGAAGGGTTTCGTGGGGTGCCAGATGGGCACCTAGGTTCCATAAAGGAAAATTAGGGCAGGTCTTGTTAGGATTGGTATCAGAGCCTGGTTATTGTTCTATTTGTAATATGTTTTTGAAAGTGTTTTAATACTTGATGTACTGAACGACTTTTCTAAAGTTGTCTGAATTTTTAATGTTATTTAATATTGTCATTTGTGCATTGCATAACCATGTTTGTGATTGAACTTCACAGAATTATGCATCGTAGAGGTGGCCCACCCACAAGCAGGGTAGCGGCAGAGGCCCCTACACCTGCTGAAGAAAGAATGGAAGAATCAGTGAATGTGCCTGCAAGTCACGCTCTAGCAGGACCTTCTAGAGCCAGCAGAAGGAAATGTAAATGTGGAATAGATGGCCCAAGCGTTAGCTGCGGCGGCGTTGCACCAGCCGCGAAAGGCAAGGGTATCGATTGAGCGCACCAGGAAATTTGGCTCAAAACCATATGATGGGACAGGAGACCCCGAGCACACCTGGTCATGGATAGAGACTAATGAGGAAATATTCCAGGTGATGAGGTGCACGGAAGAGCAAATGGTCACATTTTTCGCCTTCCTACTGAAGGATAAAGCCAAAGATTGGTGGAGATCTCTACAGAGGTGGAATCCAGATAGGGTGACTTAAGCAGTGTTTAAGAGAAAGTTTCTAGAAAAGTTTTACCCCAAGAGTTATCAAGATGCGAAAGTTGAAGAATTTTCAAACTGGAGAAGGGATCCATGTTAGTAGTAGACTATGAAAAGAAGTTTTCAGAGTTAATCTGGATGGTCTCATTTATAGCTGACAATGAAAAACAAAAGACTAAAAGATTTATGGTGGCCCTGAATCCTAAAATCAAGGCCTACATGTCAGCGACGACTCACCCACAGTATGGAGAGCTAGTGGAAGCAACTATTAGAATGGAGAAAAGTGTAGAGGCTATTCCTAAATCGAAGAAACAATTCTAGAAATGTAGCTGGACAGGTGGATATTCAGAGGGGCCCAATAAATATGCTAGATCTAGAGAAAAATCGACAAGGTCTAACAACCGAAAACCAAGTAGAGCAGCGCAATCAAGCCAAGGCTCCGTGAACGTACCAACTGATTCCAAAGGCCTCAAAGGGAGTTGGCAAGGTCGACCCGCCTGTAAGAAATGTGGCAAACCTCACGCGGGCGAGTGTTTTAAAGATAGTAACAAATGCTTCAAATGTGGGCAAGAGGGTCACTTTGTAAAGGATTGTCCATAGTCAGCTCCATCTAGCCAGTTTGAGACTCGGACTACAGCCTCGCGATAGACCGACGGTGGCTGAGGCTCAGAGCGAAGAAATACCCAGTTTAGAGGGCCTACTTGTACTAGTCAGCCGGGGGGAGGATTTGGTAGAGGTGGTTCATCCAAAGGTTAGCCAGGTAAACCCCGTACATAGGCCTGGGTGTTTGCAGTTACACAGTAAGAAGCAGAGGCAGCCCCTGAAGTGGTTACATGTACTATTTTTGTTTTCGATTGTGATGTATTTGCATTGATAGATCCAGGAACGATCCATTCATTTGTATCTGTGCATTTTGCTGAAACTACCAATGGAAAACCAGAACCCATAAATTGTAGTCTAAGGGTGTAAACCCAACCTCATGCCACCACCATTTTTTTATATTAATAATCTAATTTACTTTCAAAATTATATATAACATAAATGGTGGCTTTCTAAAAAAAAAAATAGATAGAAAAATATTTGTGCTATGTTGAGGTATTTAATGCGGTAACAAGGGATAAAGAAAGCCTGCCACAAGCCAAAAGTGCCACTTTGCGTCAATGAGAAGAGTTACTTCAAATTTTATATATAACAATATATTGATATTTAAATATTTAACAAATAATATCTTGAACTTAATCGATTTTCAAAAAGTTTTAGGAGATAAATTTAAAAAATTAGGACAAACCAATCAAATTTATCGATTATATTCTCTCTGCTAAAATAAATTATCTCTTTTATTTAATTTAAATGTAATGGATAAATATTTTATTGGTTCGTCCTAATTTTTTAAAATTAGGAGATATTAATAGTAAAAACACTATATAAATATATATCAATGAGCATATTTAATTCAAATTTTATATATAAAACAATATATTATATATTAAAATATTTAACAACTATATCTCAAAAAAAAAATATTTAACAACTAATATTATGAACTTAATCGATTTTCAAAAAAAATTTGAGAGGGCATGTGCCTCGACTAATTCTAAGCTAAGTCCACTACTCTATAAATGTGTATATATATATATATATATATATCTCTCATTCATTTCGACTTTTTTTTTTTTAATCTTATCTTCATTTCATTTCTGTTTCTCACGCCTATCTTTTTTGTTTTCTTTTCTCCTTTAAAAAATTTTCGCCCACTAGCCTCTTGCCTGACTCTGCCATCTCAATCTCGTTTCTTTCTTTCGTCACTTTTCAAATGGTTGACTTTGCTTTTGATTTCTGATTCAGTCTCAATTACATAATATTCACCAATTTGAACTTTTATCCAATTGCTTAACATTATTATAAAACTTGCGCTTACACTCAAATTGGACCAATTTATTTATTCTTATTTTGAGCTCAATTTGGGTGTTCAGTCCACCTAGATTCGAGCATTACATTCGCTTCTCCCTAAGCCACTTCCTTTTCTCTGTTTGCTATAGCTTTCATATTACCACAAAAAACCCTTTGTGCTTCTTCGTCTCTTCTTGCAATCGTTTTTTTTTTTTTTTCATTTGTTTGTTTTCTTGCCTCAACAAATTTCCTGATTGTTTGACATATATTTTGGGCTTGGGTTTGGATCTTGAATTGGATCTAAATTTGAATCTTCAATTCGCTTGGATTTTGACATGACAAAACTATAATTTGTTCTCATTTAACACACAAATTCTCGTTATTCCTAATTTAACCAAAAACATAACTAATTAAATTAAAATCAATACAAAAGTAGACTAATAAATCTATATTTAAGGGTAATAAATATATATATATAAATTATTCTCATCAATTATCCTGTAAACCCTTGATTTATATAATTATGATTTCCTTAATGATAGTCTCTAAGTATTGATTTAGACCCTAAATGAGTAATGAAAGTGTCCAAGATTATAAAGAATCTTTAAAAATTGATTTAAACCCAATCGGAGAATAATTAGAAGGGTAAAATGGTAAATGGTCTTAAGTAATTATAAGTGTGATTAGGGACTAAATTGAAAATAAGTTTTGATATTTGGGGTCAAGTAGAATTAAGCTAAAAGTTGAGGGATGAAAACAAAATTTTTCATGACAACATAGTCATTATGGAAATTGTTAGTGGAAAAAATGTGAAAATTTCAGCCCATTAACACAAACTTAAGCCATTTTCTCGCCAAAAACAGAGAACAAACACAGAAGACAAACAAAGAAACCGAGAGGGAGAGAAAGAGAGCCGAGAGACCGAGAGAGGAAGAGAAGGTTCAGCCAAATGGGAGAAGAAGATGATCAAGTGGGTTCAAGCCATTTTCAAGCATTCAACCAAGCCTTCAAACCACCCTAAGGTAGAGAACCAAGTTAGAGCCAAGATCAAGAAGCAAAACGTGAAACCGAAGTGAGAAAGGGGTGTGTTTGGCCAAGCTTGGTGAAAAAAGGGATCTAGTTGTTTCAATTCATTTTCAAGCCTCCCATCAACCCTTCAAGTTCATCTAAACTATAAAACCAAGTTTAGTGCAAGATCAAAGTGAAAACGAGGTTAGTTTTCTTCCATTCAAAATTGTTTATTTGATGTTTGTGTTGGTGTTTTGGTTGGAATGTGATGTGGGTTTTTATGTGTGATGTGAGGTGAGTGTTTAGTGACCAAAAGCAAGAGTAGCATCATGTGAATCCTTAAGGTTTGAGATGTTAGGGTTGTGTTGGAAAAAACTCTAAGTTTAATTTGTGTTTGAGTTGATTTAAATGTGTTGTAGACAAAGTGTTTGATGAAATGTTAGAAAGAATTAACATGAAAAATTTGAGTGAATAAGCTTGGTGTGTTTTAGGCCATGAAAGGCCATAGTGAGGGGTATGTAATGCCAATGAAATTTGATGGTTTTAAGCATGATTCTGTATGGAATCTATGCTAGAAAAACCTATGACAAATGTATAGAAGTGTTAGGAAACAATATGGACAACTTTCTAAAGTTTGGTCTAAATGAAGGCATTTTTGGTTTTCATGAAATGCCACTCTTTATATACATTCTAATGACATAGATGAGTGCTATTAAGTATATTCAAGTTAGTGGTGAAGAGAATTAAGTTTATAAACCAAAAGTGTAAAAGTTACCTTAAAAAAGTAGTGAAAAAGTGAGGTTTTTCTTAGGTTTCGCCACCCGATAGCTGGAACTTTTTAGAATTGTTTTACGGATGACCTATGTGCGAGTTAGGGAGATGAATGGAGTAAGAATTGAGGAAAGAAAATCAAGGGAGAGGGTTGTGAACAGTGTTCGACCAAAAGAGGGTGCAAAAATGTGACTTTTCGTTTCGAGCTCCAGAAAATTATTTTGGGTATATGGGGATGTTCCTAGGTGATAATAAATAAGATTCATAGAAAGAAATCAGAATTTTTGAGCTTTGGTTAAGTAGAAATCAAGTAAGGAAGCTTTTTAGTGAAAAATGCCCTTTTATGGGTTGCTTGAGTTAGAAGTTATTTAACAAGTTTTGTAAAGTTAAATAATAAGCTTATTGTTTAATTGAAAAGATATAAGAAATTTCCATTGTGTTAGCTATTGATTTTGAAATGAATCTTTAGCTTAAAGTTTTAAAAGTTAAGCTAATCTATGCTTCTTGCACTTAGAAATAATATTTTGTGCTTGTTGCACCTAAAAGAAATGAGTTTCAGTGTTTAATGCACTCATAAATGAGTTTTAGTGCTTATGGCACTCAGAAAAGAGATTTGGTGCTTAATGCGCATAGAAAAGATATTTGTGTTTTTTGCACTTAGAAAGTTAAAGTAAAAGAGATTTTCAAAGACCATTAGTATACCCTTAGATTATATTTTAAAGTTTTAGACTCGGCCGGTATATCCCACATTAGTATGACAAAGTTCTGGGGGGATGCGTCACTAACTTGGGGGGAAATCGAGTCTGTCATATCACCTCTACTTATGTGGGATATTATCTTGCGCTATGGTTAGTGATGCAGAATTTCGCACATAGTTGTGAGATGTCTCATATTGTGTCATGGTTGGTGTTAATTCAAAATCGCCATATGACATTGCCACTACGAACAGCGTAGCTAGTCGCTGTGTGGTCAGAACTTTTAAAGGTAAGAAATGGTGCTTTTAGAAAGTAAAGTAAATGTTTGAAAAGTTAGGATGCAAATAAAAGTATTTTTAGATTTTAATGCAAGTGATTTACTTGTTTATCACTTTGTATACTTTATGCATTATCTTCTTTATATGAAGTTATGCACATGTGAGATTTATAGATTCTCTATGCAATTTATGAGTTTTATATCTATTTTGATGCATATATGAGTCTACAGTTTCAATATTTACGCTTTGCGTTGAAATGAGATTTAAAGTTGACAAATTTTCAGAAATAGAAATTTATACTTTCAAAAGTTTGAGAGGAGGTATTTTAGAAAATAAAATTTTAGTTAAAAAATATTATAAACACTCACAGAGTTTTCATAGCTCATAGTTTTCCTATTTTATCTTAAAAACCTCCTCAGGTGTTGGTATGGGTGACCGGAAAGAGATAACTCCTCTAGAAGTATAGGTGGGCATGTCACGACGAAGCTTTGTGCATTTGATACATGGCATATTTTGTAGTTTAAAGAAATCATTTGTAAATTTAATCTTTTGAGTTGTAATGAGTGGTGAATGTTTAAGAAATTTGAAAGTTTGCTAATGGGTTGAACTATGATTTTATGCTTTTGATTTTGATAGAATACAACTATGATTTGAAATGCATGTTTATGGATAAAAACGTTGGGTGATATTTGAAAAAATAGTTAGAAGTGTAAATTTCCTTTTTGTAGGTTTGGAAATGTCAAAAATGTAGTTTAAAGTTTTTAGTTTTGAAAAATGATTTGGATTTTAAATTGAAATAAAATTTTAGATTTTTTTATAACGAAACCAGCTCAATTAGTTTTTAGAAAAAGAGTTAAGTCAATGATTTTTAGCGGAAAAATTATTTTAGTCCCTAACTTTTGGAAAAATGATCAAATTTTTAACTATGCTTTTTTAAAAGAACAAAATGAACTTTAACTTTTCAGAAAAGTGTCAAATTAGTCCCTCTCATTGGTTAACTAACAGTCAAACCTAACAGAAAATGTTAAAAGACTAATTTAACCTTACAACCAATTAAAACAAAAATCATTTTAGTCTCTAACTTTTGGGAAATGATCAAATTTTTAATTATGCTTTTTAAAAGGACAAAATGAGCCTTAACTTTTCAGAAAAGTGTCAAATTAGTCTCTCTCATTGATCAACTAACAGTCAAACCTAACAGAAAATGTTAAAAGACTAATTTAACCTTACACTCAATTAAAACAAATAAAAAGACCATTATATCCCTAAATTTGATCATTTCCAAAAAGTTAGGGACTAAAATGATTTTTTCCCTAAAAAACAAAGCCACTGTTTACCCACACCACTCTCAACAACACTCCACCTCGTTTCAAAGCCCACACCCCACCCCATTTTAGAGACCCACACCTGTTCACAGACCACCGACCACCGACCATCAACCCTCGACCACTCCCGTCACAGTCCGACGGTCAACCATTTGCAACTGTGCGACCTGTTCAACGACCCATACCTTTTCGTTCACCCACTGTCAACCTAAACCCGTTTCGTCTTTGTCAACCCGCACCTCGTTCGCCCACTGTCAACCTATACCCCGTACACCATTCGGTTAACGTTTTGAGCGACGGTGATTGTCTTTATCAACTCAGGTGAGTCTATTAGGGTTTTTAGATCATAAATTTTAGTCTGTTGGGTTTTTTTCTTTTAATTTTTTTGTGGCTTTTGCTAAGAAATTCTAATGCATTTTGAATATACATCAAGACTCTCAGACCAAGTTGAGCGTGCACAAAAATTGTCCAAGGGTAAAAATGTAAATTTATGGAAATTATATAAAAGCTTATTAAGGTATTTTGGTAATTATATATTATTGTAATATTTAACTTTAGTTGGGGGTAAAATGGTCTTTTTATTTGTTTTAGTTGAGTGTAAGGTTAAATTAGTCTTTTAACCTTTTCTGTTAGGTTTGACTGTTAGTTGATCAATGAGATGGACTAACTTGACGCTTTTCTGAAAAGTTAAGGTTCATTTTGTCATTTTAAAAAACATAGTTAAAAATTTGATCATTTCCCAAAAGTTAGGGACTAAAATGATTTTTCCCCTTGAGTGTAAGGTTAAATTAGTCTTTTAACATTTTCTGTTAGGTTTGACTGTTAGTTGACTAATGAGAGGGACTAATCTAACACTTTTTTGAAAAGTTAAGGTTCATTTTGTCATTTTAAAAAACACAGTTAAAAATTTGATCATTTTCCAAAAGTTAGGGACTAAATTGATTTTTCCCTAAGTTTTTAGTTTTAAAAAATGATTTAGATTTTAAATTGAAATAAAATTGTAGTTTTTTTTTTTTTAAAACGAAACCAACTCAACTAGTTTTTAGAAAAAGAGTTAAGTCAATGAGTTTAAAGTGGAAGTTTAGGGGTTCACTTTATAAATTTCTCTTAACCTGCCTAGTAGGGTTTAGGAGGGATTCATTGCAGTGCCTGACGAGACCTTTCCAAATAAGAATTTAGAGAGATCCAGATTGGTTCGTGTCATATCCAGATGGTGATAAGTCCATATCATCACAACAATTTTATTATTATTACTTTTTAGGTATGATAAGATCAATAAAGGCACATTCTAGCATATACCAAGGGTATGAATGCATTTGACAAAAAAAAAAAAAAAAGAAAGAGTAATTGCATTCTAAAAATATGATTGTAATTTATTATATATGATTATAATTAAACATATGATCACAATCAGTAAATATGATCACATTTATTGATTTTGATCAATGTGATCACATTTATTGATTGTGATAACACATGTTTAGTTATAATCACATATATTATATTACAATCACATATTTTAGAATGCGTCGTTTTTTTTTTTTTTTTGTCAAAGTTTGTTGTATGTACGTATATGTTTATATATGTACAAATAAATTTGTGTTAGCATTTAAAATTACGAAATCAAGAAATTAATAAATATGTAAATAAGAAGGAAGAGTTATAGTAAAGATAGCATATTTTGTAATTTTATATAATGTTTGTAATAGAGGTGACCATTTCCGTATCTGCAAACTCTTTTTCATTTGCCCCTTCCACAAGGCTAATTTCGATCAAAGTCATTGATTGACTTTAGTACATGCAAACTGTATGTTGGAGTGTTTTGTTTGCAGGAATAAAAGTTTTTAGTCAATTTGATATGATTATATACAAAGAGACCGTTAAAAAAAAATCATATAATATTTCACGAAATTAATAAATATATAAAAAAGAAAAAAGAGTTATAATAACGAGTACATATTTTATAGTTTTACATAATGTTTGTAATAGAGTTATATTGACTATTTCCACGACTGCAAACTCTTTTTCATTTGCCCATTCCACAAGGCTAATTTCGATCCATGCCATTGACTGACTTTAGCACATGCAACTATATGTTGGAGTATTTTGTTTGCAAGAATAAATCTTCTTAGTCAATTTAATGTGATTATACACAAAGACGACCCTAAAAAAAAATTAATCATATAATACTCCAAGAAATTAATAAATATATAAATAAGAAAGAGGAGTTACAGTAAAGATTGTATATTTTGTAATTTTATAGAATTTGGTCATCTGGTCTTCAAAGGCAGAATAGGGAGAGCCTCTCTACTCTTTCATTGTCATCTGTCTTCAAAGATGAGAATTCTCGCATCTTCATCTCACAAAACGGGCTCTGTCTTTCTAACCAGGCTTGATGACGATCATTGCCATATATATATATATATATACATATATATTAAATTTAGAAAATTAATAATAACATTTCACACGTTAATAGATGGCCTAATATTTATTTTTTATTTTTTTTTAATTGATGCATTCAGCCGAAATTCATCAAAATACAATCTTGTTTTTCAAATCCATGGTCATGGGTGTTATAATCCCTTTTTGTTCAAGATAGCAACTGCAAAATGTGTAACGACAATAAATCAAATGGTATGTTTTAAGACTTTTTGAATAACAAAATCAACAAAAATAAATAAGAAGAGTGAGAAGAGTGATATGACAGATTGCATATGTTGTTTATAGTGTTTTCATTTGTCGAGATACAAATTTATTCAATTAAAGCTTTTTTTTTTTCTTTTCCCGAAAGGCCAATATAGATTTGAATAACATGTTTATTTATACATTATAAATTTTGCTTATAGAGTTGAAAATTACCGAAGAATGAATAGTGACCGAAACCTAAAATCTGAATAAATATTTTTGTTTTCCCCTCAGCTTTAAATCAATTGTAAACTTATTTGTTTTTTATAATTAAAATTGTCTAAAAACTTGTAATTTAACATTGATTGTCTTTTTACTATGAATTTTTATGAAATTTTATTTAATATGATACAGACAACTAAATAAAAATAATTTAACAAATTCTAAAAATACATTTTTGCATATATTATTTATAATTAAAATATGATTAAAAAACATAGTCGAATTAATGATATTTTTATATATTTAAATAAAAATGAAATAACCTCTAAATTGATTAGTAAAACAACTAGAAATAATAAATGTTTAAATTATAAGTTAAAATACAGTAGTCCAATTATAATAAAATTTGGGATGAGATGTATTTATGATTTTCCTTTTAAAAAATATATATTTTTATAAGTATTTGGTAGGAAAAAGGAAATCTATATATAAATTAGTATAAATTTGAAAATATGTTATTTTAGGAATTGTAAATTTAAAACATAATATTTTAAATATTATTAATTGGTTTGCAATTAAGTTGTAAGTTAATAATTCTTAGAGATTGTTTGTTTTTGGCACTTATCATTAATGAGTCTGAATTAGATCCATTAAGGGGTCGTTTATTTTTTGTTTGAAGATTGAATAGTGTTGAAGTCATTGAATCATAAATAGTGACTGAAATCTGAAATGTAAATTACATGTTTTTTTTTTTTTACCTTATTTTTTTCATACAAAAATGGGGTATACACCCAAAGAAGAAAAAAAAAAACTAATGGAAAGCTTACGCTCTCTCAAAGAACTAAGAAGATACTCTAACTCTGAGGGTGCATCAGTAACGCGACCCGAACCGGATACCTCTAACTCTGATCCGATCGATAACGCCGGGCACCCCAACGGATCCCTCTCAGACCCGACTCGTCGGACTAAGCGAAACCCGTGGAGCGAACCCTAAACTCTTTCATACTTTCTGAAACATCGTTGGGTTGGGTTTTCTTTAAAAACTAAAAACGCGTAGGAAAATTTTTTTTTTTTTAATTTTAAATTCATTTTCGAAACTTATTTTTCTAACAAAATTTCGGCAGCATAACGACTGCATTTTTAACGTTCCCGAAAAACCTGTTTACAAAAATATCAACATTTCGACTAAAATTTATCACTAACCCAACTTCTGGTTGCCCGTAGGCCTCAATCATGCATGTAAATTTTCAATTCAACTTAATAAAATCCAAACACAATTTAATAAATCACATTTAAATCAAAAGCAATTTAAAAACAATTATAAACGAATAATTACAAATCCTTTATACATTTTAAAAGAGATTTACATGAAAATCTAACTGATGAGACAAAATGAACTACTCAAATGATGTCGTGTCGCGCTGGCTCACCTGCTGGAGGTAATGCTACTGATCGGCTACCTGTTGAGAGTACCTGAGGAGGTTTTTATATAAAACAGAAAAATAATGAGCTAAAAGCTCAGTGAGTGATAATTTATCTTTTCTTTGAAACTCTGGTTTTCAAAACTTTCTCCTCTAAAAACATTTGAAAACTATTCTTTGTTTCTAAAGCATTTCAAACTTAAATCTTTAAAACATCAACTTAAACAAGAGAATTCATCTCTAAACACATGCACGTATTTAAATACAAATCTTGCAACTGTAAATCATAAATAACTTCAATAATAATTATAAAATATCTTTTATCTCAAATAAGCTTTTCTTTTAAAAGCTGTTTCTCGATATCTTTCAAAATTACCATAGTATCCTTAAATCTGGGGTCTCTCAAGTCTAACGGCTATGTACGGAATTGCCCAGCGCTAACCATAGCTCGCCAGCTCGGAGACATCTAGCGGCTATGTGCGGAATTGCCCAGCGCTAACCATAGCTCGCCTGCTCTGAGACATCTCGTGGCTATGTGCGGAATTGTCCAGCGCTAACCATAGCACACGAAACACTACCCCACATCAGTAATGGCGACTCGACTGACAGACTCTGACACTTATCCCCCCAAGTTAGTAACTTATCCCTTCCCAGACTGTGCCAACTGAAGTGGGATAGACCGATCGGGTCTAAACTGCTCTGTAACCTCTGAAAATCCCTGAGGGGATACTTTCTGGTTTTGAAAACACTTTTCTCTTTTCTGCTTTAACTTTCTGGTGCAAAAGCACAATTCTCTTTTCTGAGTGCGTAAAGCACTAAATTCTGATTTCTAAGTGCCATAAGCACTAAAACTCATTTTCTGAGTGCATTAAGCACTAAAACTGATTTTCTCAATTCAAACTTGAAAACTTAGTTTCTGAAATTTCATTTCAACAATTTTATATATATGCATATAAAATCACATTCTCATTTCAAACTAATGCTCATGCATATATCAATGCATTTAAAATAAACTCAAGCAATTACTTATCAAATCAAATTTGATAATTTGAAATACTTTTAAAATCTTTAAATAAAACTCACTCACAAAACTGATGACTGAAAATAACGCGTGCGGAGCCCCTAATCCTCTCGCCTCGATCCTCGAGCTCCCTCGTCACCTACATAACATATGGAAACGTAAATTTACGTTCACGTCACTTCTGGAAACTCGAAATTACACAATCCTCCCTATTGCGTTACTTCGCTTTTGGGATGGTTTTGGACTGATTTTGGGATGGATCTGAGCTGAGATTGGGCTGATTTTCTTCCTCTTTTCTTCCCCTCTCTTCCTCTCTCTCTTTCCCCCTTGGTTCTGCCGCGGTTCGCCGTCGTTGCTGCCGCCGATTTGCACACACGGAGGGCTGTTCTGGGCGCTGGATCAGCTCTGTTTCAGCTCCGTTCAGGTCGGGTTTGAGCTGATCTTGGTGCATGTTAAGCTGGAGCAGCTCGTCGGCGTTGATTGGGGCTGTTTCGTCGCGGTTTCAGCTCGTTCTTCAGTGTTGATCGGATCTGATTTTGCTGCGGGTTTGTTTTCCGTTTGCGGCTGGATGGCGGCGTTGAACGGCAGTGGTGAACGGTGGTGGAGGCGTCGGTCGGCGGTGGTCCTCTTTCCTTCTCTTCTTCTTCTTTCTTCTCTCTTCTTCTTCTTCCTTTCCTTTCTTCTTTCTTTCTTCCTTTGCGCGAGAGAGACTGGTTTTGCTTTTTATTTTGAAAAGTCAACCATACTTCTTGACTTCTATATTCCTCCACACAAGTCTCATTAATTCCACTTACACCCTAAAACAATTTCATTCTCCTCCCTTAGATTTTAGCTTAATCTTACAACGACCACAATTATTAAAAGTTATTTTCACTTTAATCCATTTCTACCTTAAAAATTATTCAACTTCATTTATCATTTTAACTTCTCGTTTAATCCCCAATTGGGTTTAAATCAATTCCAATGGGTTCTCTATGACCTTAAGCGTCTCCATAATTAATTTAGGGTCTCTAATCGACACTTAGGGACTGTTCCTGGGTATCCGTACAATAATAAAAATAGAGGGTTTACAATCAGACAAAAAATGTCCTCCTTAGATATTCCAAGAGCTTTTTTTGCCAACCAACCAACAACATTATCAACATCTTGAGACAAAAAGGATTTTAACATGTCAATATTTCTTTATAACGTGTTAAATGTCCAAGATTATAGATTTGTAGTAAATGGGAGCAAGATCCGAATGAAGAATTAAATCAATAGCTTTTTTACTATTTGATTCCACTAATACAGCAGGACAGAGTGAATCCCCGACGAGAATAAAGCCTTTCCAGATAGTCCTCAACTTAGCTGCCAAAATTGTGCATACACTAAAAGAGCACATATAACCTCCCTTAAAAATCCTTTGATCATCATGGATTAAATCCACAATCGCAGCTCTGCTAGTAGCTCTATCCAAGGCTCCATCTGTATGCAATTTGATCCAATCAGTAGGACGAAGATTCCAACCAATTTAAATATATAAATTTGATTTACTCTACTATAATAATTAATCATATTTTAATTATGAATAAAAGTATAATTAATATATACATAAAAGTGTTATAATTTTTGTTAAATAATTTATTTGCAATTGTTTATATCATACTAAATAATATTACATAACAACTAATAGTAAAAGGATATAAATATCAAAATACTAGTTTTAAACAACGTTAACTTTTAAAAATAAATAAAATTACTATATATTCAAAGGAAAAAAATAAGTAAATAAACAAGTTGTTCAGATTTTTCATTTCAATCACTATTCAGTTTTTAGTGACTTTCAATGCTATTCAGTCTTTAAACAAAAAATCAAACGATGTTATTGACTTAATAATGGATGACCTATCATTACAATGACTAAAGCAAAAGGAAGAAGAATATTTATATCTCGCCATAATTGCATGCTCTAATCTTTATAATGCTCTCATATGTGGACATATAAATTTAAACAATTAAAGCATCATTTTTCAAAAGGCCAATTTAGATCATTGTTATTGACTTACTGTATCCAATAGTAAGACTTCTATATGTTAGTCAATTCAAAACATTTATAATGGATGACCTATCATTACAATGACTAAAGTTAAAGGAAGACAAATATTTATATCTCGCCATAATTGCATTCTCCAATCTTTATAATATTCTCATAAGTGGAGATATAAATTTAAACAATAAAAGCATCATTTTCCAAAAGGCTAATTTAGATCAATGTTATTGACCTACTCTATCCAATAATAAGTCTTCTATTAGTCAATTTAAAACAAATATAATGGACGACCTATCATTACAATGACTAAAGGTAAAGGAAGATGAACATTTATATCTCGCCATAATTGCATTCTCTAATCTTGACTGTATGTCATTGTATAATGTTCATAGTAAAAATAATTTATACAGTTAAAAATATAGGTCGTTTCTAAGAAAGATCAAAAGAAGAGTAATTTATTCTAAAATTTTTTTAATTATTCTATTTTATAATATTTTACAAACAATTTGATATACAATTCTTTATATATTACCAAAAATTTGATTGTGATACCAAAATACTCTCATAAAAGGCATTATAAATTAACAATTTGTGATTGAAATATAGATTATATATATAATTCACTAGGAAATTTGCTACAACCTGCTAGAGTTTAATTAATTTTGAAAATTAACCCTCTAGTTTAAAATTTGGATTAAAATCCCCTTAAACTCTGTTTGGTGCGTGGGATTGCATTAGATTACTTTTAGGCCTCGTTTGTTTGCTGGGATTGGATTGGGTTTGGATTGATTTTTATCCAAACCCACGTTTGGTGACTCCAAAGACTCTTCACTAAATTATCCCATCTCATTTTTAACCCATTAGTTTGGGATAAATCAATCCCATTGAAACACATGGGTTAAAATAATCCCACTGCATTCACCTGCGACCGACGACCGGCGAACGGCGAACGGGGAGGAAGACCACGAGCGTCGAACAGCGAATGGCGAGGAAGACCACGAGCAGCGAACTGCGACCGGCGAGGAAAACCCAGCGACGGACGGCAAGGAAAACCCAGTGGTGAATTACGACCGGTGAGGAAGACTGAGCGACGACCGGCAAGAAAACCCAACGACGAACAGCAAGGAAAACCCAGCGATGAACGGGAAAGAAGACTGAGTGACAACCGGGGAGGAAGACGGAGTGAACCTCAGTGGGAAAGAAGAAGGAAAGGAAACGAAAAGGAGAAGAACCGGACCGGCGGTGGGCTAATCGGCGACGCCGGAATGAGAATGGGGGGGCTCGATGCGGAGGACAGAGGAAGGAGAGAGATGGTGGTCGACGGTGCTGCGATTTGTGGCCCTGAGAAGCGGCCGGAAATGGTAGAAAATGGCTTAAATCAATAAATGTTTTGCAAAATTTCTAAAAAGACCCTGAGAAATTTCTTAAAAATCCAAGTTTATACCCACTATTTTTAATCCTATCCTGTTTTTACCAAACATGAGATAACATATAATCCAATCTCATTTCATCCTATCCAATCCTATCCTATCCTATCCTACATAAATTATCCAATCTTATCCCGCGTACCAAACGAGGCCTTAGGGATTATAATGGATGGGATAGAAATAGATTATTTTAATGTTTTGATATATTTGGTACAGCTGAGATTAGATTAAAAATAATATTATCTCTTGTTTAATATAACATAAAATTGGATAAAAATAATTATATCTTACATTTGACATAAGTTAGAATAAAATTATATCAAATTGATTTTTGAATAAAATTAAATTATTTTAAATAATTTCATAAAAATAAAATTACTTTAAATTAAATTTTGTTAAAATTAAATTTTAAATTATATAAAAAATTTAAATTATTTTCTTAAACTAAATAAAATTATATAAAATATATTTTATATAAAATAAAATTTAATTGATATTAAAAATATTTTACTTAAATATATTAAATTAAATTTTTAGATATATTTAATGTATAGTTTTTAAAATGAACACATTTAATATTTTAAATAAACAAAATAAACTAAAAGAAGAAAAAAATAAACATTAGCCCCACATTTTGGTTTGGATTTAATTAGTCCCGCAATTGTAATTGTAGAACTATATGGGACATGGGATTTGGATTTTTTTTTTTTTTTTTTGGGAACTGACGTGGGATTAGATTTTAGTCAATCACATATCTTCTCCAAATGTCATATTGGATTGCAATTTAGTCAATCTCAATCCAATCCGGTATCCTAAATAGTTGTTTATTAATTGTATATCAAAACAACTTTATGCTTTTAAAATTTTGTTGAAAACCTCCCTAATAGTGTATCAACAATCCTCTTATAAAAGTTTTTCATCTAACTTAAATTTAAAGTCGTTATCTTTATAAAAGAAAATATTAGAAAAAATTAATAATTAGTAAAATACATTAACAATTTTTTTTTTTTTTAAAAAAACTTAATTTCTTTAAATTTTTTTTTTTTTAAAAAAAAACTTCAATTTCCATCTATTTAAAAAAATAAGACTATAGCCTACAAAGCTTAGTCGAAACAGATGCTTGTAACTTTTCCTCAGTGATGGAGTAAACAAACACATTTTTATTGTCAACAACTGACCTGAGTAGATGCAATGTTACTTTAGTTAGTTTAAATGCCAATATAAATACGTTACATTAATATTAGTAAGAATCTTAATAAAATTCAATCAATTTTAAAAAATTTTGATATAATTATTTTTATGGATGCTCGATAAAACATACTTGTTGAATAGTTGAACACTATAACAATATTTCCCACATATATATATATAAAAGATAATTAGATTGACTTTCTCTCTCAATTTTCTTTTCCTTTAGTGAAGATAACTTTTCATTTTCTCAATTTCACAATAATTAACCTCATTACTAGTTGCCATAAATGCTGAAGGAGTTATGGAATAATATATTACATATTTGTAATAAGAAAAATTTATCTTTTCTTTCGTCAATTTTAATTTAAATCTAGAATAAAATATTCATACATAAATAAAATCTAGGAGTTTTATGAAATGAGAGAAAAGAAAAAAAAAAACAAAAACGAAAACAAAAAAGAAGATACGAATAAAGAAGAAAAGGTCGTGGTTGTAATGAGATATTTGTATTTGTTTCTGTTTTTGCTTTGTTTCTTTTTCTTATCTTTTTCTTTTTCAGCAAAGCATATTTAAAGGTTGGTCTTTTACTAGCAAGTGCGAAGAACGGTGAGATTTTGCCCTGTTTCTATTCATTCATCTTATAGGAAAAAGGAAAAACAGTTGAAAGTACATAAAGCTAGCAGATGTGATATATATATGTGCGTTGGCTGAGCTCAAACATGCATCAAACAATACTGCAAATATTAAAAAAGTTGTGTTCTTCAATTATGACTATGTTTACAATTATGAGTACTGGAAGGTCACCCCACATTCTTTTCATGCTCATAGTTTTATTTTCACTCCTCTCTGCCAAAGCTGTCTCTGGATTCAATTCAGGAGTGGAAGATGACCATATTATGAAGTGCATTGAGAGGGAACGACATGCTCTCTTGATGATCAAACAAAGCCTCGTAGATGATGGTGGCCTTCTTTCTTCATGGGGGCCAGAAGATGACAAAAAAGACTGTTGCAAATGGCTAGGTGTCTCCTGCAACAATCGGACGGGTCATGTCGTCAAGCTCGATCTTCAAGCTTCACCTGATGGTTCCGATTGGCTTTACTTGGGAGGTAACTTAAGTTCTTCCATGCTTGAATTGCAGCAACTGAATTATTTGAACTTGAGTGGGAATGATTTTGGAGGACAAACAATCCCTCAATTCATTGGCTCTCTTAAGAAATTGCGGTACCTTGATCTCTCCGACACTGGTTTTGGTGGTCGAGTTCCTTATCAACTGGGGAATCTATCAAGATTACAATCTCTTGATCTCAGCAATAATGATTTTGAAGGTATGTATGCTGGCAAACTTGGTTGGCTTTCCAATCTCTCCTTTTTAAGACACCTTCGTCTAAATGGTGTTGATCTTACACAAGCAATAGATTGGTTGCAAGTTATTAGTGAATTGCCTTCTTTAACAGACGTGCAACTAACTTACTGCGGTCTTCAATCAGTAATTCCATCATCTATTTCCTTTGTTAATGCTTCTAAAACTCTTTTTCTTCTTCATCTTAGAGAGAATCCTCTATCGAATTCAATATACCTTTGGTTGTCCAACTTCAGTAGCAGCCTTGTCGATCTTGACCTCTCTTCCATCAAGTTACAAGGTCCTATTCCTGAATATGCTTTCTCAAACATGACAGCTCTTCGTCATCTTCATCTTTCTTCCAACAAGTTACACGGACCTATTCCCAAATATGCTTTCTCAAACTTGACTGCTCTTCGGTATCTTGACCTCTCTTCTAACAAGTTACATGGACCTATTCCCAAATATGCTTTTTCAAACATGACCTCTCTTCAACAGCTTGACCTCTCTGATAATCAAATTGCTGGTATAAATCCTGAAGCCTTTACAAACACTTGTAATTTAAAAACATTATATCTATATTCAAACAATCTCACTGTTCAGCTTTCAGACCTTGTCTTCAACTTATTTGTTTGCACCAAACACTCACTAGAAATTTTATCATTAGAAAAAAACATGCTTGGTGGTTCATTGCCGGATTTCTCAGAATTTATTTCTTTGAAAAATCTAGATATATGGAAAAACCAATTAAATACCATCACTCCTAGAAGTTTTGGACAACTTTTTAAGCTTGAGCATCTAGATATCTCCTCAAATTCTTTGGAAGGTACAATCACGGAAGCCCACTTGTCAAATCTCCCTCAACTAAAATATTTGGATCTATCTTCGAACTTATTGACTTTGAACTTTACCTCTGGTTGGGTTCCTCCTTTTCAACTTGAAACCATTAAACTGCAGGCTTGCAAACTCGGGCCTCATTTCCCAAAGTGGCTCCTAACCCAAAAATATTATTCAGAGCTTGATATCTCAAATACCAGTATTTTAGACACCATTCCCACTCAATTTTGGGAACTCTCTCCTAATCTTAATTTTTTAAATCTCTCTTACAACCATATGAAAGGCATTTTGCCAGATTTATCATTGAAGTTCGTCGATAATTCTGGATTAGATCTCAGTTCCAACGATTTTCAAGGCCCAATTCCTCTATTTCCTTCCAAAGTAACATCATTATCTCTCTCTCAAAATAAGTTTTCAGGGTCAATTTCCTTCTTATGTTCAATTAGTGGCGACTCTTTCGAGTATCTTGATCTCTCAAATAACCTACTTTCAGGAGAGTTGCCCAATTGCTCATGGCCCATTGAAAATTTAATTGTCCTAAATTTGGCAAACAATAACTTTTCTGGAAAAATTCTAGATTTGATGGGTCCAAAATGTTCACTTGAAATGTTGAAATTGCATAGTAACCACTTTATTGGAGAACTACCTCGATCATTTAGTATGTGCAATGACCTTAAGATTTTTGATGTTGGAGACAACAAATTTTCTGGGACAATTCCATTATGGATAGGAGATAGCCTACCAAATTTGATCGTTCTTGCTCTACGATCCAATCAATTTAACGGAAGCATACCACTACAGCTCTGTACACTATCACATCTCCAACTTGTGGATTTCTCTATGAACAACATCTCAGGGACAATTCCAAAGTGTCTCAACAACTTAACTGCCATGGTTCAAAGATCGAGTTCAGAATCCACCATTGACATCTCATATACCTATGGTTCTATTGGTGACAATATTGGTTCTCTAGCCAACTATGAGAACACAGCAATAATAGTGTGGAAAGGAATGGATCGAGAGTACAAAGAAAATTTGGGATACCTAAGATGTATTGATCTTTCAAGTAATAAACTTTTTGGAGAAATTCCTATTGAAATTACAAGTCTTGAGGGATTAAGATCCTTAAATCTATCAAGAAATAGTTTAACTGGATCAATCACTGCAAAAATTGGTAACTTAAGTTTGCTCGATTCACTTGACTTGTCAAATAATAAGCTGGTCGGTGAAATTCCTCCCAGCTTTTCTTTGTTGAGTTTTCTTGGCATGTTGGATTTGTCAAACAATAACTTATCTGGAAAAATTCCTTTCAACACTAAGCTACAGAGTTTTGATGCTCCTACATATATGGGAAATCCTAACCTTTGTGGACCTCCACTTCCAATCAATTGTTCAGAGACTAAAACACCAACCATCATCACACCCGACAATAGTGACAATGATGTGATCACAACTCCAGAATTCTATGTTGCCTTAGCGATTGGATTCATCGTAGGATTTTGGGGAGTTTTTGGTTCTTTATTTTTGAATAGATCATGGAGACATGCATATTTCCAGTTTCTAAACCATGTGAAAGATAAACTTTACATTGCAGTGGTATTGAATATAGCCAAACTTCAGAGGCGGCCTATGACTAGAAATTGAACGGTAACATCTAACCCTTTTATATTCTCTTATCATGATTAATTATAATTTGTTTTCTGCAATTTGAGATAATTTGAAGACTTTATCCTTACTAATTTGTGTTTTTCTCACTTGTTTTCTCTATCATGTGGTCATGACAACTATAATGCATTCGATAATGTGTTGCATATGTTCAGGACAACAAATGAGATGCCAAATTTGGAAATATTTGGAGATCAAATTTTATTAAATATCGGTAATAGCAAGTGCCCATTTTCAAAATTGAACTTGTACCATAAATTAAAACTACTATCGAAAATTTGACATTAACTTTCATATTTACTTCCTTTGATTCAGGCAAGTATACAAGACAAAATAAAAATTTGAAGATATTATGTGTTATTTGGAAAGCAACTGGAGTGCTCTTTAGACATCAATGAATGCTATAATTTGGTAGGAATCGTGTATTGAATTTCCTTAATAAATTGTTTTGAAGAATATTTATGTGTAATATAATATATATGCTATGCATCTCTGTTTCTTTACTCCTTATTCTTGGATTTTCTTGTACAAATGAAGTATGATTAAAATACTATTATTCTTGCAACACCTCTTACTTATAGTTAAATCAAATTGTTCCATTATACATATACATTCAAACATACATATATATCACATTTTATCAATACACACACATAGGGGTAAGATTGGCAACCCTTAAAATTTACACAATTTCTTACATAATTTATTGACTTTTGGATTATGATGAGTTGGATGGCTAAGATGCATACATAATTATTAACATTAATCGTATTTAGACATCTTACATAAATATGTTATCACTTCTCTCTTCTTTTATGCATTTAGTTTTTTCTCTCATTATTAATTAAAATAACATCAATTTTAATATTCTCTCCTAGTATGGCCCTTTTTCTCTCATGTTTTCTTTACATATATATATATATATATGTGTGTGTGTGCGCGCGCGCGCGCGTGAGCGCGTACTCTTAGGTGTATACTCGTATATAAATGTGTGTGTAGTTCCCAAACTTGAAAACAAATAAAATTAATTATAATATATTATATATTTCTTAGCATTCATACAAAATATTTCAAAAAATAATACAAGTTTACTCCTGAGAACACACACATATATATAAATATATATATATAAAGAAAACATGAGAGAAAAAGGGCCATACTAGGAGAGAATATTAAAATCGTTGTTCTTTTATTGCTCTGGATAAATCAAACCCCAAATATTCTATTTATCCATCCGAAATTTGGATTTCAGTGGGATTTGGGTGCAAAGGAGTTCTATAATAATTACATGTTTATTTTTCTTTAAAAAAATTCCATCATGTTCTCTCTTTCTCAGGCACAAAATTTTGTCATTTTCTTAAGGTATTTACTTTTCCAATCGTTTACTTCCTTGATGCACTTTGCTTGTTAGATAAGCCTAATATTGGGCTTGCTTGGTGTCCACTAAATTGGTGGACACTCGGCCGAATAACTTTAAACTTTTTTTTCTTTTTCTTCGGCTCAATTTATTTATTGGGTTCGTTTGCATTTAGGCCTTACAAATACAACAATGACTTTAGTCCGTCCAACAATAAGTCTTTTTAGTCATTTTAGCTTTTTCGGTTTTGAAATTTAATATCAATAGAGTTAGAAATATATCAAAATTTAATGAGATCAATTGTTCTAAACATGACCTAAAATTACAACGCTCACTCATCAAGGAGAGGTCTCCCCTAACTTTCATATTGAATAGATAAAAATGGGACTTGGATCTCAAAGTCAAAATTGCAATCCATCAATCAATCAATCCTTTAATAGAAGCCTTAGAATATGGGTCTTCAATAATCATTTATCATTCATTATTTTCTATTTATTTTTATAATATTTTCCCATCATATTTGTTGTATCAAATTGTGTCCATGTTCCACCAATGGATACTTTCATCTTTTTTTTTTTTTAATCAATCTTGTCAAAAATGGCTACCATTGAGACTGCATGATTGAAAGAGAATTAATGGGACCCATATTTTGCAGAGTCAACCGCCTGAGTTGGAATCATGACTATATATATATATATACACGTGTGTGTGGAAATTCTTAAATGAGAGTGATGTGACCAATTTGGTATTTGATAGAGACAGGATCATTGGATGAATTTGGTATTTGAGAAGGACAAAGTGATTCATTGTAGGGGTCAGACTCTTGAATAGGATTTGGCTCATCAATATTGACCCATGTAGAAATCAATTAATCTGTGATAGTGGTGCGGTTTTGCGTCAAGCTTTGGAAACGAAATGTTGACTCTGCAAACACAACATGTCTAGACAAATAAAATACATCGATGGAAGGACAAATTTATTAAACACATCATATGAGTTCATAAATTATTAAATATATTGATGGAAATACTAATTTATTTATTTTTTCTATATTATCCGCACAATTGTTTTCTTTCATTTATTCATTTTTTAAACTGATGGCTATGACATGAGTGTTATTTTTCCCTTCATGTTCAAGGTAGCAACTCCAAAACGTGTAAAACTAATTATTAATTTTATGGCATATATTAGCACTTTTAAAATAAATATTTAAAGATGGAAAAGAAGAGCTACATTCGATATTATATATTCTCATATAAGAAGATATATTTTATATAATAAAAGCTTCATCTTCACAAAAACTTTTCAATTTTCTTTTCTTCATGTATGTGTGCTCTTTTCACAAGGTCAATTTAGATCAATACACTAGTGCCTTTCGTAACACTCGAATCCATATAGATCTAGTAGAATATATATTTTTTAAATAAAGTATAAATCAGACCCATATGAATAAGTCAAATGATTGAATTAGAGATTTCAAATTAAAAAGTTCAATTATTGTGATAAAAATAGTTTAATTAATTATTTATGGAGTCCAAAATTTAAGTGAGCCTAAATTAGAAATTCAGGTAGTCCATTTTTCTACTAAATGCACTCATTTTGTTTCAAGCATAAAAGGTATATACCAAAAAGGGGTATGTTTCGGTGGATACAAAAGAGAGAAGAAAACATGTGGTTGTGAAATGGTTAGCACATTAAACAAAAAGCAAAAAGCAAAAAAATCGAGATGAAATGAGAGAATGGAATCGGTCCACACACATAAGTACAAACACAATACATAAAATTAAGAGAACTGGAGATAAGAACAATTGAGAAAAAAATAAAAATAAAAAGAAGAAAAGTCAAAGATAATGATGAAAATTGGTGGCAAAATTTTTTTTTATAAAAAAATTTGGACAAGTGTCATTGTAACCGTGAGAAGCATATTGAAAGGTGGTGTTGTGTGTATATATATATGTGGACCATGAGAATCAAAGTCAATAAACACAAACATTGCACGGCAAAAGGAGAAGAAGAAAAAAATAGTGAGCTGTGAGCAGAAAAATAAATAAGAAAAGAGAAAATAAGGAAAATATTGGGAGCAGATTTTAGATGTGCAGTTGTTTCAGTTTTGAATTCAATTTTCTGATTTGATTTTTATGAATTTCAAATAGGTATTTTGTGTTGTTTTTAGGTGGAAAATGACTCAAGGATAATACAGGTGCTAGCGGTTCCAAATAGAGCTGAAATCTAATTAGTGCGTGGATCGTTTTGTTTATTTTGAATTGATTATTTATGGTTATATTTCAGATTTTATTAATTATGGATCATTAGAAATGAGTTATTTGTTAGTTAAGTAATTTCCTGAATTATTAATTTTGCTACATGTTTGGAATTAGAATTTAGTTGTATACGTATATATGTTTACGTATTTGAAATTTCAATTAGAATTTATTGTTTTCTTGCTTGAGTTTATTATATATCAAAAGTTTCAGAATAAATTAAGTATTAATTATTTATGTTTGAAAAGAATAATCATTAAGATTCATATTTATATTAAGAAATAGGATTATGTAATTTGCATATGAAAATGATTTGAGAGTTGAAAACAATTGAAATGATATTTTTGAAACACCAGGATTGTATCTTTCTCTTTAACGATCAGCAGGCTTTATGTGTGTAAGTCTTAGAGAGTCACCCAGCACGTGTATGACAGAAGTCTAGAGTCATTGAGTTTCCTAACACGTTTATAATAGATGGTTATCCCTCGCTTTGCATGTGTGTTGAGTATCTCTACCACTTATGATAGATCTCTCTGAATACTAGATTGATGTAGTTTGAGATTTTATAATTATGCAGAAATAATCCATATAGATGTTTTCAGTTTATTATGATACGAAATGATACTGATGTTTTGAGTATTATTTTCATATATGAATGAATGTGGATCATTGAGATTTTATGTTTTTTTTTTACTAGCTTTATGTTATGTTAATTATTATAAAAAAAAATGATTTATTTAGTTTTCCAAAGTTATATACACTTATTGGGCGTTAGTGCTCATATTTTTATATTTTAAAACAGTTTTTCAAAGTAACTGTCAAGTCTCGAAAGAAATCTCTGAGCAAGAAAAGGTGGACCACTAGATCAAATAATGCAAATAAATCATATTTTGATGTTGTATATATATATTTTTTATATTTCATTGTATCTAGTCATGCGTGTCTTTATTATACTATATTTTAGTATTGTAAAATATTTAATTTTCCATCAATTTCGCTCATGTTTTTGCTATTGAGTCTACAAATGATATAAACATACTTTATGTCTCCTCTAACTTTTGGATTGAATAGAAAAAAAATGGAACTTGGATTTGGAAGTCAATAGTGCAATTAACCTATCAATCCATAAATCAATTAATCCATTGATCAATCCATCAATCCATCAATTAATCCAATAATAGTAGTCTCTTCAATTGCCATTTCCCTTAACGGCAGCCTTAGAATATGGGTTTTCAATCACCATTTGTTGTTGATTATTTTCTTTTATTTTTGTAGTATTTTCCTATCATCTATGTTGTATCAAATTGTGTATATATTCCATCTACAATGATCAATACAAGTGAGAAAAACTTTTACAAATATCGTTTTCATTTTATGGTATCAAAGCAGTAACAACTCTCCAACAAGAGATCCTTTAATCTTTTTTCTTTTTATTTTTTATTTTTTATTTTTTATTTTTAATCTTATGAAAAATAGACACAATTGAGATTGCACGATTGAGGAAGAATCAATGGGACCCACATTTGTAGAGTCAAAAGATCGAGTTAGAATCATGAGTTGATTATGTGTGGAAATTCCTAAATGAGAGTGATGTGACGAATTTGGTGTTTGAGAGAGACCAGGTTCATTTGATGAATATGGTTCTTGAAAAGGACAAAGTGATTCATTGTATGAGTTAGATTCTTGAACAGGATTTGGTTCATAAACATTGACCCATGTAGAAATCAATGAATCTGTGATGGTAGTGCGGTATCACAGATTCATTGATTGCATTCTCACCATAATTGCATTCTCTATTCTTGACTCTCTGTCAATTTATAACGTTCATAATAAAAATAATTTATGCAATTAAAAAATAGGTTGTCTCTAAGAAAGATCCAAAGAAGGGTAAGTTAATCTAAAATTTTTAATTATTCTATTTTATAATGTTTTACAGGCAATTTGATACACAATGCTTTATATATTACCAAAAATTTGATTGCGATACTAAAATAATCTCATAAAAGGCATTATAAATTAACAATTTGTGCTTGAAATATAGATTATATATAATTCACTAGAAATTTTGCAACAAAACCTGCTAAGGTTTAATTAATTTTGAAAATTAACCCTCTAGTTTAAAATTTGGATAAAAATCCCCTTAAACTTCGTTTGGTGTATGATATTGAATTATTTTTAAGGATTTTAGTGGATGGGTTAGGAATAGATTATTTTAATATTTTGATATATTTGGTGTAGTTGGGATTAGATTAAAAATAAAGTTGTCTTTTCTTTGATATAACATAAGATATGATAAAAATAATTATATTTTAGATTTGATATAGGGTAGAATAAAATTATATCAAATCAATTTATGAATAAAATGAAATTATTTTAAATAATTTCATAAAAATTAAATTATTTTAAATTAAATTTTGAATTACATAAAATATTTAAATTATTTTCTTAGAATAAATAAAATTATTTATAATATATTTTATATAAATAAAATTTAATTGATATTAAAAATATTTTACTTAAATATATTAAATTAATTTTAAAATATATTTAATTATAATTTTTAAAATGAACACATTTAATATTTTAAATATACAAAAAAAAAGCCCCACATTTTGGTTTGGGTTTAATTAGTCCTACAATTGTGAAGCTATATGGGACATGGGATTGGATTCTATTCAATTGCATATCTCCTCCAAATGTCAGATTGGATTGCAATTTAGTCAATCCTAGGCCAATCTGGTATCCCAAACCGTTGTTTTTGTATATCAAAACCACTTTGTACTTTCAAAATTTTGCTGAAAACCTCCCTAATATGGTGTATCAAAAATCCCCTGATAAAAGTTTTTCATCTAACTTAAAATTAAAATGGTTATCTTTATAAAAGAAAATATTAGGAAAAAATAATAATTAGTAAAATATGTTAAAAAATTTTTTTAAAAACTTAATTTAGGTTTTTTTTTTTTTTAATTCAATTTCAATCTATTTTTTTTTTTTAAAAAAAAAGACTACAGCCTACAAAGCTTAGTCAAAACAGATGCTTGTAACTTTTCCTTTGTGATGGAGTAAGCAAACATATTTCTAAGGTCGATAATAGACCTCAGTAGAGGCAATGTTATTTTAGTTAGTTTAGATGCCATTATAATTATGTTACATTAATATCAATGAGAACCTTAATAAAATTCAATCAATTTTAAAAATTTTTGATATAATTATTTTTATGGATGCTCAATAAAACATAGTTGTTGAATAGTTCAAGATGTTTTTTAACACTATAACAATATTTCCCATATGAATATAAATATATTTATATATATAGACATATTCTAGCATAAACCTAAAGTATGCATACACTTGATGAAAAAAAAAAAGAGTTATTACATTCGAAAATTGCTGATTGTAATTTATTATATTTGATTACAACTAAATATGTCTGTGTCTGATTATAATTAATGATTGTGATAGTGTCTATCACAATCATTAATTATAATCAGACATAGACATATTTAGTTATAATCAGATATAATAAAATATAATAAATTACAATGCATAATTTTAGAATATAATCACTCAATTTTTTTGTCAAGTGTATACATATCCCAAATGTATCTAAGGAAACCCCATATAGGCATGCATATATATATATATATATATGTGTGTGTGTGTGTGTGTGTGATAAGATAATTAGATTGACTTTCCCTCTCAATTGTCCACAACGCTTTCCTATTTCTTTAGTGAACATAACTTTTCATTTTCTCAGTTTCACAATAACTAACCTCATTACTATTTGCCATGCTGAAGGAGTTTTAGAATAATAAATTACAGATTTGCAATAAGAAAAATTTATCTTCTCTTTTTTGTCAGTTTTAATTCAAATCTAGAACAAAATATTAATAAATAAATAAAATCTAGGAGTTTTTTTGGATTAAGAAAAAAAAAAAGAAAAGAGATATGTATAAAGAAGAAAAGCTCATGGTTGTAATGAGATATTTGAATTTAACTTTGTTTTTGCTTTGTTTTGTTTTCTTATGAAGCATATTTCACCAATAAGTGCGAAGAACGGATAAGATTTTGCCAAGTTTCTATTCATTTATCTTATAGGAAAAAGAAAAAAAAAATGTAAATGAAACTAGCAGACACATGATCTATACATAAGTGCGTGGGTTGAGCTCAAACATGCATCAAACAGTACTGCAAATATTAAAAGAGTTGTATTCTTCGATTGTGAATATGATTACAATTATGACTATTGACAGGTCATCTCACCCTCTTTTCGTGCTCATCGTTTTATTTTCACTCCTTTCTACAAAAGCGGCCTCTGGATTCAATTCAGCAATGAAAGATGATCCCATTATAAAGTGTATTGAGAGGAAATGGCATGCTCTCATGATCATCAAACAAAGTCTGGAGGATAATTATGGTATTCTCTCTTCGTGGGGCCCAGAAGATGATAAGTAATCTATGTTTTTTTAATGGAAATGAGAAGCCTTTTTGTACAGGCTCCAATTTTTTCCACAAGACTCCAGTTGCTGCACTTCTCCATTCTTTTTTTCTCTTGTTATTTTCAAAATGTGTAGGTCACATTGGTAAGTTCACATCAACTTTCATCATTAGTAAGTCCATTAGTTCCACACGTTTTTCTTTTCTTAATCAACTTTTCTTTCAATAAGGCAGACTAATAATAGGACTTTATATTTAATAGACACAAATTAGAATATAATTCTCTCTCCCTTCCTAGGATATGATCATAAACATAGAAGGATCTATGTGCCTTAATAGTGAGAGGTGAAGTGTTTGCAGATAGATATGCTAAGGAATTAAAATCTTTGTGTCGATTGTCATAATATTAAAACTCTAACTTGAGAGAACTCACCATTTTTTGATACCTTCCATGCACTCTATATATTAGTTAATGTTATAAAACTCATAGTTGATATATATAGAAAAGAATAATTCTATATTCAACCCAATTTTAGAACACCTAAGAGTCATAATATAAAATTAATTAACATTATATTTAACACAAATAATATGAATACTAACATTAAATTCATGGAAATATGATTGTTTGGGGAGCATTCCCAAGTCTCACTCGATAGCTTGTAGGGTAATGAATTGGTTGATAGCAAAAAGTAATATTTAATACGTAATTTTGGGATTTGACTAATGTATTGATTTGAGTAAGATTGCTTAATAAAATTTTTAATAATAATTTTTGAATTGATTATTAGATTATTCAATAACTACTTTTATAATTAATGTAAAAATTGTTATTGAAGAATCTAATTTGAATAATTTTATCCAAACTAGTAAATTAACTAAATCCGTAATTTTGTGATGAGAATGGTGATAAAATTTGGACTCAATAAAGGAGAGGAAGTCGTGGTCATATGTCCTAAAGATGGTGGTAAACGACAAGTGGTCTACTATTGGGTTGCTGCCCCATGCAATAATACTAAGAAAAATCCAAGTAAAATATAGTATTATAATATAAAATAATGAGACATTGATGATATTGACATAAAGGCAATGGTTGGTTCCTAAAGATGGTGGTAAACCATAGGTGGCATATACTGGTTTGGGTAATTTTCTTTTGTTCTGTTCTATTTTCTTATCTTTTTCTGTTTCACTAGTAAGTGCGATGTCACGTTCACACTTTCTATTCATTTATCTTATAGGGGAAAAAAAAAAGGATAATTAATAGTACATGGAGCTTGCAAACATATGATCTATATATATGTGCGTGGGTTGAGCTCAAGCATGCATCAAACAATACTTCAAATATTAAGGGTTGTGTTCTTTGATTGTCAGTATGATTACAACTATGACTACTGGAAGGTCATCTCACCTTTTTCATGCTTATAGCTTTATTTTCACTCCTCTCTACAAAAGTTGTCTCTGGATTCAATTCAGGAGTGGAAGATGATCACATTATAAAGTGCATTGAGAGGGAACGACATGCTCTCTTAATGATCAAACAAAGCCTCGTAGATGATTATGGTCGTCTTTCTTCATGGGGGCCAAAAGATGACAAGAAAGACTGTTGCAAATGGCAAGGTGTCTCCTGCAGCAACCGGACGGGTCACGTGGTCAAGCTCGATCTTCAAGGTTCTTATGATTATGTTGATGGTTTTGGTTCGAAACTGAATTATTTGAGAGGTAACCTAAGTTCTTCCATGCTTGAATTACAGCAACTGAATTATTTGAATTTGAGTTTTAATGATTTTGGAGGACAACCAATCCTTGAATTCATTGGCTCTCTTAACAAATTGCGGCACCTTGATCTTTCCTACTCTGGTTTTGGTGGTCGAGTTCCTTATCAACTTGGGAATCTATCAAGATTACAATCTCTTGATCTCAGCACCTACTATAACTCTGGTATGTATGCTGGCAAACTTGAGTGGCTTTCTCATCTCTCCTTTTTAAGACACCTCGGTCTAGATGATGTTAATCTGACACAAGCAGTAGATTGGCTGCAAGTTATCGGTGAAATACCTTCTTTAACAGAAGTGCGGCTAAATTACTGCAATCTTCCATCAGTTACTTCTTCATCATCAATTTCCTTTGTTAATTCTTCTAAGTCTCTTTCTCTTCTTCATCTTCATGAGAATGATGTATCTAATTCACTATACCTTCTGTTGTCCAACCTCAGTAGCAGCCTTGTTGATCTAGACCTCTCATCCAACAATTTACAAGGTCCTGTTCCTGAATTTGCTTTCTCAAACATGACAGCTCTTCAATATCTTGACCTCTCTTCCAACAAGTTACATGGACCTATTCCCAAACATACTTTCTCAAACATGACCTCCCTTCAAAAGCTTGAACTCTCTTTCAACAAGTTACATGGACCTATTCCCAAATATGCTTTCTCAAACATGACCTCTCTTCAACAGCTTAGCCTCTCTTTTAATCAAATTGATGGTATAAGTCCTGAAGCCTTTACAAACACTTGTAATTTAAAAACATTATATCTATATTCAAACAATCTCACTGTACAGCTTTCAGACCTTCTCTTCAACTTGTCTAGTTGCACCAAACACTCACTAGAGTTTTTGGCATTAGACTGGAACATGCTTGGTGGTTCATTGCCAGGTTTTTCAAAATTTATTTCTATAAAAGAACTACATATCAGCAATAACCAATTAAATGCCATCACTCATAGAAGTATTGGACAACTTTTCAAGCTTGAGCTTCTAGATATCTCCTCAAATTCTTTGGAAGGTACAATCACGGAAGCCCACATGTCAAGTCTCCCTCAACTAAAATATTTGGATTTATCTTTAAACTTATTGACTTTGAACTTTACCTCTAGTTGGGTTCCTCATTTTCAACTTGAAACCATTAGATTACAGGCTTGCAAACTTGGGCCTCATTTCCCAAAGTGACTCTTAACTCAAAAGAATTATTCAGAGCTTGATATCTCTAATACCAGTATTTCAGACACCATTCCTATTCAATTTTGGAAACTCTCTCCTAACCTTGATTTTTTAAATCTCTCTTATAACCATATGAAAGGCATTTTGCCAAATTTATCATTGAAGTTTGTCAATTATCCTGGATTAGATCTTAGTTCCAACGATTTTGAAGGCTCAATTCCCCTGTTTTCTTCCAATGTAACATCATTAAATCTCTCTCAAAATAAGTTCTCAGGGTCAATTTCTTTCTTATGTTCAGTCAGTGGGAACAGTTTCAGCTATTTTGATCTCTCAAATAACCTACTCTCAGGAGAGTTGCCCAATTGTTTATGGCCCATTGAAGATTTAACAGTCCTAAATTTGGCAAACAATAACTTTTCTAGAAAATTTCCAGACTTGATAGGCCCAAAATGCGCACTTCAAATGTTGAAATTGCGCAGTAACCACTTTATCGAGGAACTGCCTCCATCGTTTAGCATGTGCAATGAGCTTGAGATTTTTGATGTTGGAAATAACAAATTTTTTGGAACAATTCCATTATGGATAGGAGATAACTTACCAAATTTGATCATTCTTGCTTTACGATCCAATCAATTCAGTGGAAGCATACCGCTACAGCTTTGTAAACTATCACGTCTCCAACTTGTGGATTTCTCTCTAAACTACATTGTAGGCACAATACCGAAGTGTCTCAACAACTTAACTGCCATGGTTCAAAGATCGAGTTTAGAATCCATCATTGACATCTCATATACATATCATTCTAGTGACAAAGTTACTTATGGAATCGGATATGAGGGCACAGCAATAATAATGTGGAAGGAATGGATCGAGAGTACAAAGAAAATTTAGGATATCTAAAATGCATTGATTTTTCAAGCAATGAACTTTCTGGAGAAATTCCTATTGAAATTACAAGTCTTGAGGGTTTAAGATCCTTGAATCTATCAAGAAATAGTTTAATTGGATCAATCACAAAAAAAATCGGCAACTTGACTTTGCTTGATTCACTTGACTTATCAAATAATAAGCTGAACGGTGAAATTCCTTCTAGCTTTTCTTTATTGAGTTTTCTTGGCATGTTGGACTTGTCAAGTAACAACTTGTCAGGAAAAATTCCTGTCAACACTAAACTACAGAGTTTTGATGCTCTGGCATATATGGGAAATCCTAACCTTTGTGGACCTCCACTACCAAACAAGTGTTCAGAGACTGAAGTGCCAGCCGTCATCACACATGACAATAGTGACGATGATGTGATCATAACTCCAGAATTCTATGTTTGCTTGGCGATTGGATTCATCGTAGGATTTTTTGGAGTTCTTGGTTCTTTACTTTTAAACAGATCATGGAGACATGCATATTTCCAGTTTCTAAATCATGCAAAAGATAAACATTACATTGCAATGGTATTGAATATAGCCAGAGGTGGCCTATGACTAGAAGCTGAACGGTAACATCTAACCCTTATATATTCTCTTGGATAATTTGTTTTCTGCAATTTGAGATAATTTGAATACTTCATCCTTACTAATTTGTGCTTCTCTCAACTTTTTTCCTCTATCATGTGGTCATAACAACTATAATCTAGTCGCTAATGTGTTGCATATGTGCAGGACAACAAATGAAATGTCAAATTTGGGAATATTTGGAGATCAAATTTTATTAAATATTAGAGCAGTAAGTACCATTTCAACATTGAACTAGTACCAGAAATTGAAATTATTGCTGAAAATTTGACATTAGCTTTATATTTACTTCCTTTGATTTAGGTAGGTATACAAGACAAAATAAAAATGTGAAGACTTTGTGTCGTTTGGAAATCTGGAAAGCAATTGGAGTGCTCTTTAGACCTTAGTGAATGTTATAATTTGATAGGAACCGTGTACTGAATTTCCTTTATAAATTGTTTCAAAGAATATTTATGTGTAATATCATCTTTGCTTCTATAGTCCTTATTCTTAGATTTTCATCAACAAATGAAGTATGATTAAAAGTTATATACATATATATATATATATATTGACCTTTGGATTATGATGAGTTAAATGGCTAAAATGCACTCATATTATTAACTTCAATCGTGTTTAAACATCTTACGTAAATGCATTATCTCATATATCTCTATCTCTCTCTCTCTCTTTTTCTTATGTATTTACTTTTCTCCCTCATTATTAATATAAAGAACAACTATTTTAATATTATCTCCTAGTATATTTTACTTTTCTTAGCATTTATACAAACAATTTTACAAAAATACACAAGATGTCATCAAAAAATGGATGTTTTAGTCACAACCCTTAAGCAAGGGCAAAGCAAGAAAAACCCATTTAAAAATATTTATTGAGGCCAATAAATAAAATATTATATTTAAAGAGGGGACAAAATATATTATACATAAATTTGAATGTTACAGAGATAATTATTTAGCACAACCCTGCCCCTATTCTTATGTAAGAGTTTTTCTTCTTCTTCTTTCTTCTTCTTTTTGTTTTAAAAAAAAAAAAAAAAATCCAACCCAACCTAAGAGAGTCATTCATTAACAACCAACACAGTTGATGGGCTCAAATTGCTTTATCATGTCACTTAAGTTACACGATAATAATTTAATCAATCATTGAGTGTGTGTGTGCAAATGGCTTAAGATTTTCATGTTTGAGGTAACAAATTTTCTTGGACAACTCTAGTATTAATAGGGGATAGCTTACCATATTTGATAGCTCTTACTTTACAATCCAATCGATTCAACATAAGCATACGCTGCAACCATGTAAACTATCATATCTCCAATTCATGGATTTCTCTCTAAACAACATCATAGGGACAATACCAAAGTTTCTCAACAACTGAATTGCAATGACTCAGAAATTGAGCTTAGATTCCACCATCGACATCTCATCTACATACATAATATTCTACTTCCTTGAGTGGTTATGCAGCTCTATATTAAACACAACAATACCAGTCTGGAAAGGAATGGATGTACAAAGAGAATTTGGGACAAATAAAGCATTGATATTTCAAGCAATAAATTTGTTAGGGAAATTCCTCAAGTTCTGATGGATTAAGATCCTTGAACCTATCAATGAAGAGTTTAAGTGGATTAATCACTGTAAAAATCAGCAGTTTAAGTTTGCTCAATTCACTTGGCTTGTCACATAATCAGCTAAAGATTGTGTTTGTTTCAATAATGTTTACTAATTGAGTTAGCTGCGGTGATATAATGTTTTTTGGTTGTTTGAGATTGTAATATATTCAATTGCAAGGCAAATGAAAGTTTTGTGGGATGAAATATACATTAATAAGAAGCAACACGCATTGAAACCTTTTGATGATGACGAGTAACAACTAATAAGAAGCAAGATGATTAAGTTGATTAATTTCATATGGAAATTTGTGAAGGATTGCAAGTTGAGGTAGGTTTATTAACAAATCACCCAAATAGAAATACCAAAAATTGTAGAATCGCAAAGTTGTAAACTATGTTATGGTTATCCCACTATAGCTTCAATGCCAACACCATCTTATTTTAGTCTTTCAATTATTTAACTTCTTAATTATAATTACATTTGCTTTTTTGGAAAACATTTGTGTTGTCATTATTTTATTTATTTTGTGTTGCGGCAGGTTGAAAGAATTGATAATTTAATTAATTGATAATTTAATTTAATTTATACAACTCTTTGTTAGCTGGTTTAATTTCTTTGTTTTGATTAAAACTAGGCATGTAATGTAGAAAAATTCACAAGTTAACTTATGTAATTTATGCTTCTAATATTTGCAAACGGCAGGGAAATTGATGGAAGTAGCACGTAGTATACTTAAAGCTGTTGGACAGAATTACATTCCCTATATCTATCGTCATATTTTTTTAGATGTGTATGTTATCATGTTGCATTGTTCTTGCATATGGATTGCTTGAATTATATGTGATGATGTAATAATATGAAGATTGATATGTGATGCTATCCAATATTCCAAGTAATATGTGATGTAATTTCACATATGCCTTATAAAATTGTTTCTTTTTATTTTTTTAATTCTTAAGTTTAATTTGATCAACTCAACCCAATTTAACAAATATTAGTTTGGATTAAATTGAAAAGTTATATTAGGTTGGGCTAGGTTGAATTAATACAATCTAATTTGTATTGGTTTAAAAAATTTTCAATCCAACTCAACTCTATAAATGTCTACACCCCTACATGAATGTTCATTGTATTTCCAGTTATATTACTTGATATGTAAGTGACAGCATGACAGGTATTAATGGTTGTTTAATTAAAACAAAATTTATAAAAGTAGTGATATTTCCACCCCTCAAAAATTGTTCGTACACCTATTTTGCCACAAAAAATTTAAAATTTTTCTAGTTTATTTTTAAACTCCACTTATTATTATATTATATTTTTATGAGCACACCTCATTTATATTTATTTTATTATTAATTAATTTTACAATATCAATATTGTTTATCTCCCTTCCTCTTCTTCCTTGTCATCACCACCCTCCAAGATGCCATGTTTCTCCACTCCTTCAATCACAATGTCCTCAAACATTGTGATTGAACTAATTAAAAAAAAAAGGTTCAAAGTTCGAGGATAATCAAATGGATCCGGGTATTGTTTGATGATTCAAACCTATTGCAAAGTTTGGATTTTGTTAATTGAATAAGGAAATCAAAAACAGACGTTGTAATCTTGGTCATTGGGATACGTCTGTTGGGTTATGTGAATGTGTTCATTTGGATGTAGGGAGGCAGCATCCAAGATGAGATATACAACGTAATTTGAATATGTGAAATTAATTTTAAGACTTGTAAGATGAGATATATAAAGTAATTTAGATCTGTGAAATTAATTTAAAACTTGCATTGATAGAATTAGAATGATTGCTGGAAAGTTGAGAATTGCATAGTAATGCAAAATATCTTTTTGTTTTGTTTTGTTTTGTTTTTTTTTCCAGTTAGTTCAATCACAATGCTTGAGGACATTGTGATTGAAGAAGTAGAGAAAAATGACATCTTGGAGGGTGATGATGACAAGGAAAAAGAAGAAGGGAGAGAAGCAATATTGATATTGTAAAATTAAATCAATAATAAAATAGGTATAAATAGGATATACTTATAAAAATATAATATAATAAAATTAAGAAAAAAATGGTATTCTTGATATTAAACGAAGTTTAAAACAAATTAAAAAAATTAAATTTTTTATGGCAAAAGGGGTATATAAACAATTTTTGAGGGGTGAAAATATTATCACTCAATTTATAATAAAAGGTGGGCCCACTGTCATATATGCATGTCATGCGTCTAGCTTGCATTATTTGTGTATCTTGACCTATCACATTATTAGAGACATGATGCGAGTTTAAATTAAATTGCATATAAATACTCTTGACTCGGTTTAACTAACGTTAATATAATAGAAAAGTTAATGTTTGAAAGATAAATGAGTCTTTTTAGATATTAAATAAATTTAAAAAATAAAAAATAGTTATACCTTGATTAAAAACTATCATGTCACATTAAATTTAAAAATAATTTAATTAATTAAAAATATTATTATTTAAATAAAAATTTAAAAAATAAGGGAAAATTACACCAAAATGCTTGGAGCTATCATGTTCTTACAATAATGATGCAAGGTTAGACTAAATTACACAAAGATACCCTTGATTGAGTTTAACTAACACTCAATTAACGACAATATTAATATCTCAAGGGCAACATGATCTTTCTATATGTCAAAAATTGTCACATTTCATGTAAATTATAAATTTATAATAGTTAAAATAATTAATATTTGGTATATTATAAAAAACAATCAAAACTAAGAAAGAAATGGTTAGTCTAAATAATTAATATTTGGGATATTATAAAAAACAAAGAAAAACTAAAAAAAGAAATTTTCTTGTATGTGACAAAATTAAAAACTATTAATGATAAAAGCATTAATCTTTAGAAAAATGTGTATTAAAATTGTCAAAAAATTAAATATTAGAATAAAATAGTAACCAAAAAAATTTAAAAAATAGAACTTCAATTTCCATCTATCTACAAACATAAGGCTATAGGCTACAAAGCTTAGCCAGAACAAATGCTTATAACTTTTCCTCTGTGATGGAGTAAAGTTTCTTTTATGTAAAATTATCTTAAAAAAAAAAAAAAATCTCTACCTTTTGATCTATATAGATATTTAGGGATAGGATTAGGGGACATAAATTTTGATATAAGTTTTGTCACAATTTTTCAACTATTAGATTGAAAACCAATTAATGGTGTATATTTAACTTTTTTTTAAGAGATGAGAGTTATTGGATAAGTGTGCTACACTAGATTATTACATGTGCACCAATTTCTCTCTTCACTCATGTTTTTTCCTATTCTCTCTTTCTCCTATTTATTTATTTTTTAATTGATTTTTTATTTTTGACTATTCTGATCAATATGTCTGTTTAACATATGCAATATGGATCTTATTTGAAAGTTCATGTTGAGATTTTCAAGTTTATATATTGTTTGTATGATTTGATTAACTAAATAAACAGAAAAGATTAAATGAAAATTAAATTAAATTTTTTTTTTTTTTTTGATTTAAAGGTAAAGATATAATATGATAAAGTGTACAAATTCAAAATTAAAAGCTAATCTACACCATTAATTTTCTTTCAATCCAATAATTGAAAAATTATATTAAAACTTGTGTCAAATTTTATGTTTTCCAATCATGCTCCATATATATGTATATAATAATTCTACTATCAGTGTTTCCTAACTTTAAAAACTTATGACGAACCAATCAAATTCATCTATTACATTTGTATTAAATAAAATATAATTTATTTTAGGAGAGATAATGAAATGGATGAATTTGATTGATTCGTCCTAACTTTTTAAAGTTAGGAGACACTGATGATATAATTATTATATATATATATATTTTTTTTTTGAAACTGTTTTTTCGATCTTTGGTTTTGAACACTCATGTGATCATCCAGATTGTAACATCAAAGGATGAGTTTTGAGATAATTATTTTTTTAACTAAAATTAACAAACTTGAAAAAGGAAAATTAAACTAACTTCCCTTACTTTTAGATGATATTAGATCTCCTCATCTAGATCAATTCTTCTTCTTCCAAAATAATTTAGAATTAACAAAAAAAAAAACCAAAAAAAAAAAAAACAGAACTTCTTCTTCACCCAAATCATCAAATTTTCTTCATCTTCACCCAAATCACAAACGTCTTACTCACCCAAATGCTAGCTTACTGTTACATTATTAAATGTCAGTAGATGACAGCCGGTACACAAAATTAAATGCCGTTTAATAATCTTATAATTTCTATAGATCAAAGGAAAGTCCAAAAATAGAGGAAGCAGAAGAAGGTTAGAGATGGTCACCGATCGAATTTGGGCCAGTTGAGCAAATCAGGTAAGTAAACGAACACATTTGTATGGTCCAACAACAGACCTCAGCCATGGCAATGTTATTTTAGTTTGTTTAGATGCCCATATGTCTATGTTACATTAATATTAGTGAGAACCTTAATATAATTTTTTAAAATTCAATCAATTTTAAAAAATTTAGATATCATTACTTTGACGGCTGGTGAATAAAACATACTTATTGAATAGTTGAAGATCTTTTGAACACTATAATAATTTTTCCCCACATAATATATATAAATATTGTAAGGTTATTAAATTGACTTTCTCTCTCAATTTTTCACGGCACTTTTTTTTTTTTTTGTCTTTTAGTGAAGATCTTTTCATTATATTATAGATTTGTAAAAGAAAAAATTATCTTTTCTTTTTTGTCCGTTTTAATAATTCAAATCTAAAACAAAATATTAATAAATAAATAAATAAAAGCGAAAATTACGAAAAATACCCATTTCAAAATGACAATTTTTGTTTTTACCCAATATTTTTAAACAAATTAAATTTAACCCCTCAAACAAATTAATTTCATTATATACCCAAAATACCCATAATGCCCTTACATATATTTACCTATAAGCCCTTAATTTTCAAAAAAATTAAAAAAACCAAAATATGTAATTACAAAACAGCCCCTCCTATATATATTTGTAAGAAATCGGTGAAAAGTCATTTTCATCACCGATTTCTCATTCAAAAACTTGACCCACACTGTGCAACCCGTACCCGACCACGACCAGACCGCCGTTCGACAGTTTCCGGCCATTCTCTCGCCGTTTTCGACATTGGCAGACCATCTCCGACCGCCGGCGACCCTCTCAAGTTTGGCAAGGTACTCGAATCTACCATGTTAGGGACTTTTTAATTTCGTTTTGCAAATTTGAGATGTTTTATGTGTTATGATGATTAAATTGTGTTGGATTTGTGTTAGGTTATGATGATTAGATTAGAATAGGTTAGATTTGTATTGTTTTTGTGTTGAAATAGGTTAGATTTGTGTTGTTGACGCTGCGGCCTTTGTATTGTTTGAAATCGGTTTTTCACAATCGGTTGTTGAAATCGGTTTTTGAAATCGGTTATTGACAATCGGTTTTTCAAATCGGTTTTTCACAATCGGTTGTTATCATCGGTTTCGACTTCGAGGTTTTGCACTTCGGTTTTTCACTTCGGTTTCAAAAGGGTTAATCGGTTTTTCTATTCTGTACTGTGAAAAACCGAAGTGAATAACCGATCAATGATATTGATCGGTTTTCTAGCCATAGTTAAAAACCGATTATATTTGTGCACATTTGTCATTTGAATACTATACATCATTTGCTGTTTCTGGTTGTTTTCTACGATTGATCGGTTTTCCATCCCTGGTGAAAAACCGATCAATGTCATTGATCAGTTTTCCAGTCATAGTTAAAAACCGATTTTAGTTGTTCACATTGAATACTATGCTAGTCAGTTGCAGTTTCTGGTTGTTTTCTATCATTGATCGGTTTTGGTGAAAAACCGATCAATGATATTGATCGGTGTTTCACACAGGGCTGGAAAACCGATCAATGATCATTGATCGGTTTTCCAGCCCTGTTGAAAAACCGATCAATATCATTGATCGGTTTTCCAGCCATAGTTAAAAACCGATTTTCTTTGTTCACTTTTGAATACTATACCATAGTTAAAAACCGATTTTCTTTGTTCACTTTTGAATACTATACTAATCATTTGCTGTTTTTGGTTGTTTTCTACAGATGAATTTCAAGTACAAATATAGTTCACAAACAATTAGCAAGAATTCGAGCGGGAATACACATATTGGGCAAAAATGGCTTGGTAAAATCATTGCGGTGATTACTAGACGAGGCTTATACGACCGGTTCATAAGAGAGTGCCCATTCGGACATATTTTAGAGATAAGCAGCAACAATACAACAGTTGCTTCGGTGATATTATGGTTTCTTGTGAGAGAGGTGGAGGTCCCCGGTGGGCGCCGTGATGAAATGTGGTTTGAAGTCGGGGGAAGAACATATAGGTTTGGGAAACAGGAGTTTTTATTGGTGACAGGACTTCCTTTTGGGGGTGTAGATCGAGAAATCTTCAATACGGTGCAAATGATGTAAAGAGCATCCTATGGCGATTGTTTGATGGAGTGTCGCCGAGTATCCCCAGTCTAGCCACCTTTGTTGAGGCAAGGAGCCATACAGGACGTCAGGGCCGTACGGGTGAAAATGTTTTAAATGATGAGGATCTTTTGAAGTTAGCAAATGTAGGGATCGCTTTCCATCTCTTCATGGGGCAGGATGATAGAGCTAGCATTGGTCATTTTATGTGGGTGATGATAGAGAATGCGGAGTTATGGAACTTGTTCCCTTGGGGTACATTGAGCTATAGTACGCTGATCCATTGTCTCCATATGGCGATTACTGAAGAGCGGGTGAAAAAACCCACCGAAGACCATTAATCTTTATGGTTATATTCCTGCATTTCAGGTATACTTAATATGGTAAATAATTAATAATAGTTTCCTTTTAATTGGTTGATATATAGAATTTTATTTTATATATACACTAACTATATGTTTGTTATTTGTTTAATCAATTATAGTGGTGGTTGGTGGAAATATTCCCGGTCTTACGAGAGAAGATAGCGAAAAATAATCAATCGTTGCAAAATGAACTGCCAAGGTGCAGGAGACGGACACTGAAGAGGACCCCGAAAGGCATAACCAGCCTGAATGACTTTCCCCCTGTAAGTGGTGAAAGTAATTGAAAATGGTTTCCTTTATTTTTGTTGTTTTAACCATCTTTAATAATAATATAACTAACCATTTATATATGTATATTGCAGATAGTTGGTATTGCACAAACCCTTGAGCCTACTGATGCCGAAAAGGAGATGGATTATTGGAGATCATTCAATCCGAAGCATTTGGTTGGCGAAGAGGTACATAAAGTAGGTGGCGGAGGGAGTGAGGAGGATGATGATGATGATGATGATGCACATGATGATGATGATGATGATGATGATGCACGTGGTGATGATGATGAGCACGTGATGATGATGATGATGCAAGGGATGATGAGGAGCAGCATGAAGACATCCCAAGTGCACAGCCTGAATCAGAGGATAGCTTTACGGAGTTACGAACAAAAAAGGCGCACGATGTACCTTCAGTACATTCTGAGGTACGAATCTTAATCGTTTTTTTTTTATTTCATTGTTAAGTGAATGTGCATTTGAGTAAATGGAAAAGTTGTGGATATGTTGTATAATCATATGAAGTGGGATAGAGAGACGGAGTCTCTAAACATGATATTTGAAGTGTAATTTGAAATATGCAGGTTATATTTCCCTGGATACTCAAAAAACAGGGGAGACTCTATCGAAATTTTTTTTTTCAATTGTGTACATCGTGTAAAATGACTTATTTATGCAGGTGATGCAGTTGTTTGAGTACCTTGTGGGTTTACAGAAGGCAACCTACAAGAAAGTAAGTAAGATGGATAGAAGGTTAAGACGGGTGGAAGAATATTTAAAGATGCCTATGGATGACGACGACGACGACGACGATGATGATGATGATGATGATGATGATGGGAGCATTGTCCCTGATGACCATATCTATAGCCCACCACCACCACCCCCCCCCCCCACCCCCCCCCCACCAACCCCCCCACCCCCATCCCTCCCCCCCCACCTCATCCCCATCCCCCCCTCCCCACCACCACCACCATATGAGGACGAGGGGGTCCATCAGTCAGCTGGCCATCATGATGAGGTAGTCATCAGTCACCCTATCCATAGAGACGAGACAGCCATCCATCAGGAGGAGCAGGAGGTCCATCAGGAGGATGAACGTGGTGATGACCAGGTACATATAGTATTTCAATTGTGTTACAGTTTGATTTATATTTCTAAATGTTTATTTTAATTGATAGTTTTGATTTCTTTACAGTTGCATGATGAGGTCATCCAGGAGCGGGGCAAACGAAAGACGAAGCCAGCGGCATCTCTGCGGACACCATACACTGATCCTGGACCGCCAAAAAAGAAAAAGAAGGTGCCCCAAAAGCAAGTTGAGGAGGTGGCAGAGTCTGTAGACCCCGTAGAGGTTGTCTACAATGAATACAAAGCTTCTTCCACGTCATTGGATCTCAGGGTTTGATAATAAGTAGTTTTATACCTTTATGTTGGTTACTATTAAAAAAGTTAACCTTTTTTTTTTTTTCTTTTTATTTTAGGCGTGCAGTTGAGCGTTGTCAGTGGTGCGTGATACCAGACACATTGCGAGCCATTGAGGATGAGAACAGATGGTTCACTTCTGAGCACATCGATTCCTATTTGATGTGTTTACGAAAGAAGTGGAATGAGGTTGAGGACACTAGATATGCGGTTCATGGGAGCTCTTTATTTGTGAGTGTTTACATTTTAATAAGTTATGTCGTTACAATTTATCGTCATATGTCCCTTAAGTGTGATAACATGTTTAATTTTTTTTCTTGCAGGCATTGATGACATTATACTATAGAGAGCAATACGTCCTCAAAGGAAAAACATTTGATCCGGTTACAGCTGATGTACCCTCAGAGTGGCTAGCATTCGGTTCTGGCAAGTTAGACTCATTAGTACCGTGGTGGGAAGTTGAAAATGTGAGTGTTGTATGAAAAATTATAAGTTATTATTTGATCATTTAAATATTTAAATTAGTCTTATATCACTGACGTCTTCAAATTGCAGGTATTGCTGCCATGTAGCCTAGATCAAAATCACTGGGTCCTTTGTCAGGTGTGCCTGAGACAGAAGAAGATATTAATATATGATTCTCTTGCACATACTGACTTAGCTTTACGCATTGAGCCACTTGAGCCGCTGGTGTGTTTGATGCCCATTTTATTGCGGTTTGTGGGATTTTATGAGAGGACCCAGATACAGATGCCACCTGTGGATGAGCGATGGACAGTTGAACGTCTTGATAGATCGGTTGTGCCCCAGCAACCCGATGGGTGAGTAAATTTGTAACTTAATGAAAATTCAATATTATATATATTATATATTTTTTATTTTATATTATATTTAATGGTATATTTAATGGTATGATAACATCATTTAATTAATTTGTTATTAATACAGGACGAGCTGTGGAGCATATGTGGCCATGTACATACGTGATTTGTTACAATCAAACGAGACTACATGGAAATCAAGACTGGCCGGATCAGGTTGCAGATGTCATTGCACTGAGGGCAGAGATTGCAAGGGATCTGTATACCTTTTCGACACCATTGTATAAAGTAAATAAATTTGGAAAATGGATAGTTGACTCTGATGGAGAGGTTGTATATAAGTAATTGTATTTATTTTTTTGAAATATTCATTCATTTATATAAGTAATTGTATTTATTTTTTTGAAATATTCATTCATTTATATAAGTAATTGTATTTATTTTTTAAGAAGAACTTGAAAAATACATTTCTCCAATTGAAACTATAATTAAATGAAAAATCCTCAACAACCTATTGAACAGGGCTGAAAGGAATATCTTCTATTAATGTTAAAGTATAAACACTAATCAGTAAGTATTGCTAAATCATGGCCTAAAATATTTAAATTTATGGATACAAAAGAGAAACCTATGGTAGCATTTTCGTCCAGAAAAAAGAAAGATATCTTCTAGGGTAGCAATAGTCACATCCTTCTAAATTTTTATGTACACCTTTTTTTTTCCTCAGAATTGTATGTACACCATTTGGTAAGTATATATTATCATATATATTCTTAAACAAATTCTAATTTATTTAAAACATAATTTCAGTAAAATTTATTTATAAATACATAATATAATAAATTTTAAATAAAGTATTTTTTATATTAAATAAATTCTAAACATTTATTATAATTTTAAATATTAATTAATCAGGTATACTTAAAACTGGACTGTACATGAATTTTTTTTTTTTTTTTTTTTGAAATAGAGTGTACAAGAAATTTAATTGGGTGAAAATATCCTCTCTCTCTATCTTCTACCACCGACCCAGGCTCATTTGGAGGAACTGCTCTTTGCTTGTTTGTTGCATATACCACCACCATTATAAATATATATATATATATAAATATATCGACAAATGAAAAATGAAATAATATTAGGTGGACTCGAGTGACATCAATTTTCTCATAAGATGTCAAGTTGCAAATTTTAATTGATTCAATTTCACAGTAAAATAATAATCGTTTATATATTTTTTACTATCCAAGTACATTAATTTTTTTCTTTAAAAAAAGTACATATATATTTTTATCATTAGTATTATTATTTTTTTAGTTATTACAATTAGTTTGAGCTTAGAGAGAGAAACACGGTACCAACTCTAAACCATTAAAGTATGTAAGTAAGAAAAGTTTATTACCAAATCAATCTCATCTTATCTTGTTCTGCATATTTTTTTAAAATGTAAGTCTCAATAGTAAAAATCATTTTCACATTACATTTTTGTAAATTAATAAGATGACACACACACATATATACTTGACTCAAAATAACCAAATTATTTTTGAAAATGAAGATGTAAAATTGAAATTTACTAAATATTTTGAACGCACCGTCACCAAAAAAAGGGGTTAAATAATTCTCATCATATTGAGTAATCGTAGGTTGATTTGATTAAAAATTTTGATTTAATTTCAAGAAAATATCCTTATTTTTAAAAAACAATTCAAATATAAGTGGTACAACTCTTTTTCAAAATGTTATGTATTTTATGTTGGAAATTTAAATATAACTGTCACAGAAATTTAAGTTTTTGGGTTCAATAATTTCAAACAATTCTAACAAATAACAACCAAATTTCCATATGCACAAGTAAAACAAGGGAAGAATAGTGCAAACTTGACATTCAAACTATATATAAGTAATTGTATTTATTTTTAGTAATTAAATGGGAGCATTTTCTAATATTTTTACAAATTCCTAATGTTCCACTAAATTGCAACACACAAATGCAAAATTTTAATCAAAAACTTAAAAAAATAGGTGTTCACCAAAAAATACAAAAAAAAACACCTTAAATTATATAATTATTTTTTTACCCAATCTTCACCTATACCAAACAAGAGATGATATTATTTTTAATCTAGTCCAACTGTATGAAACACAACTAAGTATTAATTTCACATCTTAAAAATAGTTCAATTCAATCATGTATATCAAACTTTTATTGAAATAGTAATTTAACTTAAAACCATTTTGTTTATTTTTATTTAAATATATAAATTTAATTTAAATAACTATAATAATTAATCATATCTTAATTATAAATAAAAATATTATTAACATATACATAAAAGTGTTTTAGTTTTTGTTAAATAGTTTAATTAAGGTTACTATATATTGAGAGGTAAAGAAGGGGAAAAAAAAACAAATTAATATGTCATTTAAATTTCAGACTTTTATCATCATTCAGTCTTCAATGACTTTCAATACTATTCAATCTTCAGACAAAAAAACAACCGATCCCTCAGTTTATAAAAATAGATATTTAAGTCACAAAATAGTATTTGATTCTGATAGTCTCTGACATATCTTTAATTCATTCTATGTAAAGATTTAATGTCTCACACACCATTAGTTGATATGTACAGATTTTTAATCTTGCTATTTAATTAGGGAATCTCCAAGCCAAGTCCTACCAATACAAAGATCGGTTTTTTAAGTGGCATTAAAAACCGAAATCGGTTTCTCCTTTAACTGAAAAACCGATCAGACGTGCATATGGCAGATGAAGCAATGTCGGTTTTATGAGCTATTAAAAACCGATTTCGGTTTTTTATCAATAATGAAAAACCGATCAACCTGAAAAACCGATCAACCTGAATCACGAAATTAGTTTCTTTTACCAATTTAGACCTGGTGTATATTATTGCCTGCATATGCTAAATAATGTGTCATATAACTGAGGAAACTTGTGTCATTATAAAAGTTTGAGTTCCCAAAATTTAAACATATGCTAAATAAATAAATGAACATTTACATGCTACATGTGTTCTAATTAATAAAATACTTGCAAGACGTCATTAAACAAAAAATAATATAAGTTTCATTGTACTCTGATGAAGATTAAATCAACATAAACAAGTAAGCGTTAAATAACATAATACAATTTGACGTAAATAAAAGCTTCAATTAATTAATGTGTCTAATCATCAATGTTTGGATTATTACCCATCATGTGATTGGGAGGAGGAAACCGTTGCGGGCATCGACGTTGGTTATGTCCAGTCTCATGACAGAGGCGGCATCTTCGTGAGGGCGCAGTATTTGGATGAGCATTTGCACTTGTTCCAACTTCTGCAGTAGCGGCTTCACTAGTTTGGCCTTCTGCACTTGCGGCTCCGCTCGTCCCTCCACTGAAGGATGTTGGAGGGTTAGGGCAACGAAGACGGTTATGTCCCCTCTGACCACATCTTCCACACTTCTTAGTTCGACGAGCTTCCCCAACGGAAGGAATCCGAACCTCTTTCGGCCTACCTGCTTGCCTTTTTCCTATGGGTGGTAGTACAATCATGCTTCTAACTTCCGCGGAAACATTCCAATCAGACAATTTAGGAACGGGATTGATCGGACGTGCATATGCAGCTTTCAGCCACTCTATGCTATAATAATGACTGCAAAGTGTATCACAACTGACGCCCTTAAACCTGACATGTATCATAAATATTTATTTAAATATAAAAATATGATATGACATTAAATATAGAAATTAACATCGTACAATTATGATACCTGGCTACAGCACATGCATGAATACATGGCAACTGATCTAAGTTCCACTTCAAGCAAGTGCATGTGCACGTTTCAATATTAACCACCGCATCGCCTTTGCTAGGATGTAGAACACTGTATGTGATCGGTTCTGTAATAGGATATACAGTACCTTCCGTTGATAAATTTTTGGCCAACATGATTCGATCGTACGCAGCAGTGGTAACAAAAGTCGTGAGTTTATCAGCAACACCACGTCTATTATTAAACCATCTTTGTAACACATTTCTCACATATTCATGTGCGGTAGTTATTGGCAAACGACGTGCTTGCATCATGCAATTGTTGAGTGATTCTGCAATGTTAGTGGTCATCATGTCATATCTTCTGTTTGGACAATATGCCCGTGACCACCTGCTTACCCCAACCTTAACCAAAGTGTCATATGATTTTGGATGCAACGCCCGAATTTCTTCTAACATTCTATCGCAGTCATATGGCACATGACTGTATGCTGCACTGTAAAATGCTTTTTCCACTACATTCGAATACTTTTTACAGTGTTGCTTCAGGTTTTGCCACAGGTGGAAAAAACACAATATGTGAGGGACTTCGGGAAAAGCTACACTCATCCCATTTGATATGCTTTTGTGACGATCGGATACGATAAGCAAATCGTTTGACACACCGATCGCCTCTCGTAATCTGCTTAAAAACCAAGTCCATGAACGGTCTGACTCTCCATCAGCAAATCCAAAAGCGATGGGATAAATCATCTCCGACCCATCTTTGCAGGCAGTAAAAAAAATCACCCCTTTGTATTCACCTTTCAAATGGGTGGCATCAATAGCAACAACCGGTCTCATGTAAGATCGAAAACCCTCAATACAAGCTCCAAGTGCAACGAACGAATACAAGAACCGGTTGTTTTCATCCCTCTCAATTGCCGTCATGGTGCCGGGGTTTGATACTTTTAACATTTCAAAGTAGGACGGAAGCTGTTGATATGACTCGTCCGCTTGTCCATATGCTAGTTTCTTTGCATATTGTAAAGCCTTCCAAGCTTTACTGTACAAGATCTGCACACCATACTGCTCTAGCATTTCTCCGATCAAACGATTAGGTGTATAAATATCCCTCCCCACCTTTCCCGCATATAATTTTCCGATAACAAAAGCCTTCACACTTTTCATATGTGATTCCATGGCTACCTGACGACACGTGTGTTCCGCCACATACTTCAATACAAACCACATCGAACAACCTGTTCTGCATCTTGCACGAACTATAAAGCTACAACTCTTATCCTTGCAACCAGCTTCAAATCGTTCCGCGTCTGAACGTCTAACACGATATTCAAACTTGGATTTCAGAGTATATTCTCCAATAGCTGTACACATTTCTTGTTTACTATCAAAGAATGCACCTTTATACAAAGTACCACGTTGATAGACAGTTGACATAGCGCTTGAAGTAGCCTCAATATCGCCCAGTTCTACACCGGGAACAATCCAGTATGGTTGTGAAGGATTGTTCTGAAATTGTAAACCCGAAAATCTTATTTCTGGAAACCCTTCATCCTGGTCGACATCATTAATTCCAGCTTCCTCTCCATCACTATCTCCAATTTCCTCTTCATCACTATCCTCTGTCCCATCACCATTATCATCTGTGTCTTGCTCTCCATCATCACTAACATCATTCATATCATCATTATTAATGTCATGAATGGGACCTTCCATAGATGTAAATGGGGTGACCGAAGCATCAACCTGATTGCTACCAGCACCTGAAGTCAGATAAAATTGACTTTGAACCATATACGGATCTACAGGTCTATTACTATTTGGCATCTCATGTCTTGTGTCTGGTATTGAGTCGGTGACATTTGGACGAACGATATGCCTACTAACTCCAGCTCCAAAATCTCTTACAACCTTATCAATGTAAATCTCTCTAACATCAACATTTCTCACCGCCATCAAACCAACCACACCACGATCGGACATGATACGTATTTTTTTCACTTGACCATTTGTCATGCTTTGTAGTAAATAATATATACGAATATCCCACATTCTTCTATCAATGCTAGTCTCTCTATACACAACATCCACCAACGATGAAAAACTACTATCTTTGGAGACCCCACACATGATCGACTCACCCCCAACGTAGTTAGATCCATTCCACTCTCCATCAAAGTTGATGACGATCGTTTCGTGAGTCATTCCTATAACATTCAAAGAATGTTTAATTAGTCTCACTATATATAACAAAATCTAACACAATAAATCAATGTCCATCATTAAAAACAAAAGATATATCACAATTATGCTAACACTGCCTACGATCATAACTAACCACATATAACACTAAAATTTAATACACGGCATCCAAAACACAACAAATATCGAAAACATCAAAAATTGCTCAAATCGGTTTTTCATATACATGAAAAACCGATTTCGGTTTTTAAGTGGCATGAAAAACCGATCAAAATAGAGAATCGGTTTTACACCTCTGTAAAAACCGAAATCGGTTTTTAAATTACCTAAAAAACTGATTTCGTCGCAGATTTTGCAGAAACTGCAAATCTACAAATCTATCTTTCGGATGGTATTTATCACAACCAAATCACTCTTAAAGCCTTTACCTTACAATTTGAACAAAATAACCTAAAAACCAACCAACAAAAACACATACATTACCTTCGAAACTCAAATCACTTGAAATGAAAGAAGAAGCTTCAAAACGGATCACACTTGAATGGATCAAAAACCTTCAATGGACAAAGAAGCTCAAATGAAGAATCCCTTACTAGGAGGTTTGACTTTCGGCTATAATGGTGAATGGAAGAGAACAAAAACCATGAATAGAGTAAAGAGAAAGAGAAGAGAGAGGTTTGGATGCTAGGAGGAAGTAGGAGGAAGAAGAAGGCTATTTTGGTAATTTCGCTTAGGGCAATTGGGTGATTTTAATTTGAAGGGTAATTTAGTAATCTTGGGTATAGAATGGAAATAATTTGTTTGAGAGGCTAAAAACAAATTTGTATAAAATATTGGGTAAAAACAAAAATTTCCTTTTTGTTTGGCTGAAAATGATAAATCTCCCTAAATAAAATCTAGGAGTTTTATGGATTGAGGGAATTAAAAAAAAAAAAAAAAGGAAAACTTCATTTTAGTCTCTAAGGTTTCGCGAAATATCAAAATTTTAAGCATCTATTGAAAACAGCTCTTTTAACCGCTAACTTTTCCGAAACTCTTCAAAATAGTCCAAACCGTTAGTCAACTACTGGTCAAACTAAACAGATAAACTAAAAAGACTCAATTACCCCTCACAACTTAAAATGACTATTTTACCCCTAATAAAATGAGAATATTACATATTATTTGACCAATTAAAAATTAACATATGTACATAATAATAATATAATTTTTTTTAAAAAAAATTGATTATTTTCTTTTATTTAAATTAAACAATAATTAAAAAAAAAGAAAAAAAAATCGATTTAGGAAAATATATTAAACATTAAAAATTAAACATTTTTTTTCTCTCCTTGATCTGGAAGAATCTAGATCAAGTCTCATTTCCTCTCTCTCTTTTCTCCCTCATTCTTCTTCTTCGTTCTTCTTCTTCACTGCCATCTCCTCCGCCTTCGTCTCTTCTGGCCACTATCTCCTCCGCCTTACCTCATCTCCGTCGAAAATGGAGCCAATCTGGGTTCGATCGAACCCAGATGAGTCTTCATCTGGGTTCGGTCGAACCCAGATGAAGACTCTTCTGGGTTCCGTCGAACCCAGATGAAGACTCTTCTGGGTTCGATCGAACCCAGAAGAGTCTCTCATCTGGGTTCGACCGAACCCAGATGAGTGTCTCTCATCTGGGTTCGATCGAAACCAGATGAGTCTCTCATCTGGGTTCGGACCGAACCCAGATGAGAGAAGAGTCTCTCTTCTGGGTTCGGCCGAACCCAGATGAGTTTTCATTTGGGTTCGATCGAACCCATATCTCAGTGCAAGTGTTTTGATTTTTTTTTTTTTTTGATAAACAGTTTTACTATTTTTTCTTAATGTTGCTGTTGATGTTGTTTTTGTGGGAGATGATACTGTGATGTTATTGATGATGTTGAAGACTATGGGATTGTTGATGAAATGGCTTGTTGATGATGTTAGTAAAAGGATTTGATGAACAATCAAACCATGAGTTTGAATCAGATTTAAAAAAAAAAAAAAAAGTTCAGATTTTTTTTCAGTTTAATTTTTTTTAAGTAATTTTTGATTTTTTAAATTATTTTAAATTTTTTATAGATTTAAAATCTCAACCATACACGCGTCACAATCTTAACTTTTTATATGAAAAGACTATTTTACCCTTTTCATCCAAGTTTTCTGTGACCGTTGACCAGTAGTTGATTGACGGTTTGGACTATTTTGAAGAGTTTTGAAAAAGTTAGGGATTAAAAGAGCTGTTTCCAATAGATATTTAAAATTTTGATATTTCGCGAAACCTTAGGGACTAAAATGAAGTTTCCCAAAAAAAAAAAACAGGAGAGAGAGAGATATGAAAAGATCTGGTTAAACTTGAAAAGCTCACGGTTGTAATGAGATTATTTTGTGTTTTGTCGATGTTTTGGCTCTATTTTGTTTTCTTATCTTTTTCATTTTTGAGTGGAGTCAGAGGTTAGTGAATATAATTAATCAATGTTTGTTAATGGAAATGGGGTACAGGCTCCAATTCTTTCCACAAGACTCCTGTTGCACCTCCTTTCTTCTTTTCTTTTGTTATTTTCAAAATGTGTGGATCACGTTGGTAAATTCACATCAACTTTCATAATTTGGTAAGTCCACTGGCCTAGCTGCGGCACGACTCCTTTCTTGTTTTCTTTTGTTATTTTCCAAACATGTGGGTCCAATCATAAAACAAAATAAATGTACTAGAACGTTAATTTTGTTATTTTCTTTCGGTGAGTTCACATCAACTTTTATAATTGGTAAGTTCACATCGACTTTCATGAATGGTAAGTCCACTGCTGCTGCACTACTACTTTTTTCTTTTCTTTTGTTATTTTCAAAATATGTGGGTCAACCGTAAAACAAAATAAATGCACTGGAACATCAATTTTTTCATCTTCTTTCGGTAACTTGACATCAACTTTCATCATTGGCAAATGGTAAGTCCCCTGGCCCAGCTAATCCAAAACGTGTAAAACTAATTATTAATCTAATGGTATATTTTAGTACTTTAGAAATATATAAATAAATATTTTAAGATGGAAGAAAAGAGTTACATTAGATATTATATATATATACACATCATATATTATATATTCTCATATGATGAGAAGATAAGTTTCATATAATAGAAGGTTCATCTTCACAAAAACTTTTAAACCTTCTTTTCTTCATGCATGTGTGCTCTTTTCACGAGGTCAATTTAGATTAATACACTAGTGACTTTAGTCCATCCTCTTAGTTCGTTTTGTTTTATGCGTTTTGAAATTTAACATCAATAAAGTTTGAAGTACATTGAAATTTAATTAGATCAATTGTTATAAGCATGATCTAAATTGGCAACTCCCACTTATCAAGAAGAGGTCTTCTCTAACTTTTTGATTGAATAGATTAAAGTGGGACTTGGATCCTATCATGAAAGTGAAAGAGAAATTGTATAATTACTTTACTAAAAGTGCATCTATGACTTTTAAGTCAGTCAAACTAATGCATAGTTTACCTATTATCATCAATTATCGCACATTGTATTCTCATGGGTAGATGATGTTAGAAAAACAAACATAATTAATATGAAGTTAGGGAGTTTAATATATAATTTCTTACTGAGATCTTTCTACTCTTTTAAATTCACAAGTGTTGTTCTTTAATTTATCCGAAAACTTAAAAGTTTTCTTTAAAAGAATTCTTTTTTAAGATTTTAATATGATATTAAAGCCTTAAATTTTTTAGACTTCAAATAATTACAAGGTGAAGTGTTTTGACTTAAAGATTAATAGTAAAAACCATCTCTGTACTTTAGGGAATCGTTGGATAGCTAAAGAAAATTGTGTTTGTTCAAAATTCTCCCTTAAACTCTAACACCGTTAAAATTCCTTTAGATTGACTTTAGTTTGACCTTTAAAAAGACATAAATTTTCTTGTATGTGGCAAAATTAAAAACTATTAATCATAAAAGCATTAATCTTTAGAAAAATGTGTATTAAAATTGTCAAAAAATTAAATATTAGAATAAAATAATAACCAGAAAAATTTTAAAAATAGAACTTCAATTTCCATCTATCTACAAACATAAGGCTATAGGCTACAAAGCTTAGCCAGAACAAATGCTTATAACTTTTCCTCTGTGATGGAGTAAAGTTTCTTTTTATATAAAATTATCTTAAAAAATAAAAAATAAAAAAAAAAAATCTCTGCCTTTTGATCTATATAGATATATAGGGATATGAGTGGAAATTACCAAAAATACCCAATTGAAAATGACGATTTTTGTTTTTACCCAATATTTTTAAACAAATTGAATTTAACCCCTCAAACAAATAAATTTCATTATATACCCAAAATACCCATAATGCCCTTACATATATTTACCTATAAGCCCTTAATTTTCAAAAAAATTAAAAAAACCAAAATATGTAATTACAAAACAGCCCCTCCTTATATATTTGTAAGAAATCGGTGGAAAGTCATTTTCATCATTGATTTCCCATTCAAAAACTCGACCCATACTGTGCGACCCGTACCCGATCGCCCCCTTGCACGACCCGACCAGCCGTTCGACAGTTTTCGGCCATTCTCTCGCCATTTTCGACATTGGCAGACCATTTCCGACCGCCGACGACCCTCCACGCTGTGCGACCCGTAGCCGATCGCCCCCTTACACGACCTTCCACACTGTTCGACCCATACCCGATCGCCTCCTTGCACGACCCGACCAGCCGTTCGACAGTTTCCGGCCATCCTCTCGCCGTTTTCGACATTGGCAGACCATCTTCGACCGCCGGCGACCTTCTCAAGTTTGGCAAGGTACTCGAATCTACCATGTCAGGAATTTTTTAATTTCGTTTTGCAAATTTGAGATGTTTTATGTGTTATGATGATTAAATTTTGTTGGATTTGTGTTAGGTTATGTTGATTAGATTAGAATAGGTTAGATTTGGTTGTATTTGTGTTGAAAATGGCCGATTGTGGTGTTGTTTTTGTGTTGAAAACGATGATCGCAGCGTCGTTGGCCTAATGTTTTTGAAATCGGTTTTTCACAATCGGTTGTTGAAATCGATTTTTGAAATCGGTTGTTGACAATCGGTTTTTCAAATCGGTTTTTTACAATCGGTTGTTAACTTCGGTTTTCGACTTCGGGGGTTTTGTACTTCGGTTTCAACAGGTTGATCGGTTTTTCTCTTCTGTACTGTGAAAAACCAAAGTGAATAATCGATCAATATCATTGATCGGTTTTCACCATGGCTGGAAAACCGATCAATACCATTGATTGGTTTTCCAGCCATGGTGAAAAACCGATCAATGATATTGATCGGTTATTCACACATAGTTAAAAACCGATTTTAGGTGTTCACGTTTTGAATACTGTACTAATCATTTGCTGTTTTTGGTTGTTTTCTACAAATGGATCTCAAGTACAAATATAGTTCACAAACAATTAGCAAGAATTCGAGCGGGAATACACATATTGGGCAAAAATGGCTTGGTAAAATCATTGCGGTAATTACTAGATGAGGCTTATACGACCGGTTTATAAGAGAGTGCCCATTCGGACATATTTTAGAGATAAGCAGCAACAATACAACAGCTGCTTCAGTGATATTATGGTTTCTTGTTAGAGAGGTGGAGGTCCCCGGTGGGCGCCGTGATGAAATATGGTTTGAAATCGGGGGAAGAACATATAGGTTTGGGAAACAGGAGTTTTTATTGGTGACAGGACTTCCTTTTGGGGGTGTAGATCGAGAAATCTTCAATACGGTGAAGAATGATGAAAAGAGTATCCTTTGGCGATTGTTTGATAGAGTGTTGCCGAGTGTCCCCGGTCTAGCCACCTTTGTTGAGGCAAGGAGCCATACTGGACGTTAGGGTCGTGCGAGTGAAAATGTTTTAAATAATGAGGATCTTTGAAGTTAGCAAATGTAGGGATCGTTTTCCATCTCTTCATGGGGCAGGATGACAGGTCTAGCATTGGTCACTTTATGTGGGTGATGATAGAGAATGCGGAGTTATGGAACTCGTTCCCTTGGGGTACATTGAGCTATAGTACGCTGATCCATTGTCTCCATATGGCGATTAATGAAGAGCGGGTGAAAAACCCACCGAAGACCATTAATCTTTATGGTTATATTCCGACATTTCAGGTATACCTAATATGGTAAATAATTAATGATAGTTTCCTTTTAATATGGTTGATATATAGAATTTTATTTTATATATATATACACTAACTATATGTTTGTTATTTGTTTAATCAAATTATAGTGGTGGTTGGTGGAAATATTCCCGGTCTTACGAGAGAAGATAGCGAAAGATAATCAGTCCTTACAAAATGAATTGCCAAGGTGTAGGAGACGGACACTGAAGAAGACCCCGAAAGGCATAACCAACCTGAATGATTTTCCCCCTGTAAGTGGTGAAAGTAATTAAAAATGGTTTCCTTCATTTTTTTTGTTTTAACCATCCTTAATAATAATATAACTAACCATTTATATATGTATATTGCAGATAGTTGGTATTGCACAAACCCTTGAGCCTACTGATGCCGAAAAGGAGACGGATTATTGGACATCATTCAATTCGAAGCATTTGGTTGGCGAAGAGGTACATAAAGTTTGTGGCGAAGGGAGTGAGGAGGATGATGATGATGATGCATGTGGTGATGATGAAAGGGGTGATGATGAGGTTGATGAGTTTGCAAGGGATGATGAGGAGCAGCATGAAGACATCCCAAGTGCACAACCTGAATCAGAGGATAGCTTTACGGAGTTACGAGCAAAAAAGGCGCACGATGTACCTACAATACATTCTGAGGTACGAATCTTAATCCTTTTTTTTGTTATTTCATTGTTAAGTGAATGTGCATTTGAGTAAATGGAAAAGTTGTGGATATGTTGTATAATCATATGAAGTGGGATAGAGAGACGGAGTCTCTAAACATGATAGACGAAGAGTAATTTTAAATATGCAGGTTATATTTCCCTGAATACTCAAAAAACAGGGGAGACTCTATCGAATTTTTTTTTTTTTAATTGTGTACACTGTGTAAAATGACTTATTTATGCAGGTGATGCAGTTGTTTGAGTACCTTGTGGGTTTACAGAAGGCAACCTACAAGAAAGTAAGTAAGATGGATAGACGGCTGAGACGAGCTGAGACTCTGATGGAGAGGTTGTATATAAGTAATTGTATTTATTTTTATTAATTAAATGGGAGCATTTTCTAATATTTTTATTTACCTTTTTATTTATTTTCTAATTAAATAAATTATATATACACATTTTACCTTTTATTTGTGTTAATGTCAATGAACTCCAAATAAAATATGTAACGATCTATAATCAATGAAATCACGTTATAATTTTTTTTTTAATTGTTTTCAAGCTATGATGTGATTGTATTTCATAATTACATATCGAAATTTGATAGTAACTCAAAATTTCAGGTTTTGGTATAATTGAGATTGGAATTCTTTTCTAAATCACACCAATCATTTTAATTACTTATAGAATTTCTGATTGTAATTAAATGGGAAGTGTAGAACTTTTGGCTCTAAAGAATATATAACTTTTGGTTCTACTTCAATTGAAAATTTAGAACTTCTGATTCTAATAAATTAAACTTTAGAACTTCAAGTTATATTAATTGAAATCCAGAACTTAAGGTTATAATAACTTAAAGTCTAATTTACAATTTCAGGTTTAACTTCATATATATAATAATAATAGTGAATAAAATCGGTAGAGTCGCACAAATAATGTATATAAATAGCACTTAATAAAGAATGAAGGTTTTTTAAAATTTAATTAATAGGTTTTTTTTTTTCCTAAAGTAAAAGAATGAAGGTTTTTTAAAATGATGGGTGTGGAGATAAAAAAGTTTACACTTGATGCCTATGTGATTATATGGAAAACTATATAAAATTTAATTTATGTCATTCTATCAATATTATATAAATAAAAATAGAAGCCACATATACGTTTGGATTATCTAAGATATCGATATTTTCATTCTTGATTATAGGTTATCGATTACTATATAATGAATGAATATATAGTATTATTCAATAATATCCAAAAAGGAGAAATAATCGTCTGATCGGTTTTTCAGTGGTGTGTAAAAACCGAAATCGGTTTCTCATACGCATGAAAAACCGATCAGACGAAAAAGGTGGGATAAATTATTGTTCGGTTTTTAAGGTTAATGGAAAACCGATTGCGGTTTCTTAACCAATATGGAAAACCGATCATGGCATTTTGAGAGATTTTGACCCCTTTTCCCTTCAAATGTTAGGTTTCCAGTGATCAAAATACACTAAAAACCATAGAATTAATGTTGCATTTCAGTATGGACTAATATAACAATAAAACATGGTTAGATGAATCTGCATTAAGATTTGTACAATGTGAAAATGTTATCACCGAATACCAGGTTTAACTTCAACTTCACCAAACATAGTCATTACGTAAGTTATTTACCCAATTTTACTTTCATTGTTTAAATTGAAGTAAGTCGGGGTCATTTGTTGCCCACCAAGAGCCATCAGAAGGGGATGAACTCAAGAAAGACAAAGATCGGTTTTTAAGTGGGCTTAAAAACCGAAATCAGTTTCTCCTTTAACTGAAAAACCGATCAGACGTGCAAATGGCAGATGAAGCAATGTCAGTTTTATGAACTATTAAAAACCGATTTCGATTTTTTATCAATAATGAAAAACCGATCAACCTGAATAACGAAATCAGTTTCTTTTACCAATTTAGACCTGGTGTATATTATTGCAATCTTATGCTAAATAATGTGTCATATAACTGAGGAAACCTGTGTCATTATAAAAGTTTGAGTTCCCAAAATTTAAACATATGCTAAATAAATAAATGCACATTTACATGCTAGATGTGTTCTAATTAATAAAATACTTGCAAGACGTCATTAAACAAAAAATAATATAAGTTTCATTGTACTATGATGAAGATCAAATCAACATAAACAAATAAGCGTGAAATAACATAATACATATTATTAAAATAAAAGCTTCAATTCATTATTATGTCTAATCATCAATGTTTGGATCATTACTCATCATTTGATTGGGAGGAGGAAACCGTTGCGGGCATCGACGTTGGTTGTGTCTAGTCTCATGACAGAGGCGGCATCTTCGTGAGGGCGCAGTATTTGGATGAGTATTTGCACTTGTTCCAACTTCTGCAGTAGCGGCTTCGCTAGTTTGGGCTTCTGCACTTGCGGCTTCGCTCGTCCCTCCACTGAAGGATGTTAGGGGGTTAGGGCAAAGAAGACGGTTATGTCCCCTCTGACCACATTTTCCACACTTCTTAGTTCGACGAGCTTCCCCAACGGAAGGAATCCGAACCTCTTTCGACCTACCTGCTTGTCTTTTTCCTATGGGTGGTAATACAATCATGCTTCTAACTTCCGTGGAAACATTCCAATCAGACAATTTAGGAACGGGATTGATCGGACGTGCATATGCAGCTTTCAGCCACTCTGTGCAATAATAATGACTGCAAAGTGTATCACAACTGACGCCCTTAAACCTGACATGTATCATAAATATTTATTTAAATGTAAAAATATGATATGACATTAAATATAGAAATTAACAATGTACAATTATGATACTTGGCTACAGCACATGCATGAATGCATGGCAACTGATCTAAGTTCCACTTCAAGCAAGTGCATGTGCACGTTTCAATATTAACCACCGCATCGCCTTTGCTAGGATGTAGAACACTGTATGTGATCGGTTCTATAATAGGATGTATGGTACCTTCCGTTGATAAATTTTTGGCCAATATGATTTGATCGTACGCAGTAGTGGTAACAAAAGTCGTGAGTTTTTCAGCAGCACCACGTCTATTATTAAACCATCTTTGTAACACATTTCTCACATATTCATGTGCGGTAGTTATTGGCAAACGACGTGCTTGCATCATGCAATTGTTGAGTGATTCTACAATGTTAGTGGTCATCATGTCATATCTTCTGTTTGGACAATATGCCCGTGACCACCTGCTTACCCCAACCTTAACCAAAGTTTCATGTGATTTCGGATGCAACGCCCGAATTTCTTCTAACATTCTATCCCATGTCATATGGCACATGACTGTATGCTGCACTGTAAAATGCTTTTTCCACTACATTCGAATACTTTTTACAGTGTTGCTTAAGGTTTTGCCATAGGTGGAAAAAACACAATATGTGATAGACTTCGGGAAAAGCTACACTCATCCCATTTGATATGCTTTTGTGACGATCGGATGCGATAAGCAAATCGTTTGACACACCGATCGCCTCTCGTAATCTGCTTAAAAACAAGTCCATGAATGGTCTGACTCTCCATCAGCAAATCCAAAAGCGATGTGATAAATCATCTCCAACCCATCTTTGCAGGCAGCAAAAAAAATCACCCCTTTGTATTCACCTTTCAAATTGGTGGCATCAATAGCAACAACCGGTCTCATGTAAGATCGAAAACCTTCAATACAAGCTCCAAGTGCAACGAACGAATACAAGAACCGGTTGTTTTCATCCCTCTCAATTGCCATCATGGTGCCGGGGTTTGATACTTTTAACATTTCAAAGTAGGACGGAAGCTGTTGATATGACTCGTCCGCTTGTCCATATGCTAGTTTCTTTGCATATTGTAAAGCCTTCTAAGCTTTATTGTACAAGATCTGCACAGCATACTGCTCTAGCATTTCTCCGATCAAACGATTAGGTGTATAAATATCCCTCCCCACCTTTCCCGCATATAATTTTCTGATAACAATAGCCTTCACACTTTTCATATGTGATTCCATGGCTACCTGACGGCACGTGTGTTCCGCCACATACTTCAACACAAACCACATCGAACAACCTTTTCTGCATCTTGCACGAACTATAAAGCTACAACTCTTATTCTTGCAACCAGCTTCAAATCGTTCCGCGTCTGAGCGTCTAACACGATATTCAAACTTGGATTTCAGAGCACATTCTCCAATAGTTGTACACATTTCTTGTTTACTATCAAAGAATGCACCTTTATACAAAGTACCACGTTGATAAACAGTTGACATAGCGCTTGAAGTAACCTCAATGTCGCCCAGTTCTACACCAGGAACAATCCAGTATGGTTGTGAAAGATTGTTCTGAAATTGTAAACCCGAAAATCTAATTTCGAGAAACCCTTCATCTTCATCGACATCATTAATTCCAGCTTCCTTTTCATCACTATCCCCTGTCTCCATCACCATTATCATCTGTGTCTTGCTCTTCATCATCACTAACATCATTCATATAATCATTATTAATGTCATGAATGGGACCTTCTATAGATGTAAATGGGGTGACTGAAACATCAACTTGATTGCTACCAACACCTGAAGTCAGATAAAATTGACTTTGAACCATATACGGATCTACAGGTCTATTACTATTTGGCATCTCATGTCTTGTGTCTGGTATTGAGTCGGTGACATTTGGACGAACGATATGCCTACTAACTCCAGCTCCAAAATCTCTTACAACCTTATCAATGTAAATCTCTCTAACATCAACATTTCTCACCGCCATCAAACCAACCACACCAAGATCGAACATGATACGTATTTTTTTCACTTGACCATTTGTCATGCTTTGTAGTAAATAATATATACGAATATCCCACCTTCTTCTATCAATGCTAGTCTCTCTATACACAACATCCACCAACGATGACAAACTACTGTCTTTGGAGACCCCCACACATGATCGACTCACCCCCAACGTAGTTAGATCCATTCCACTCTCCATCAAAATTGATGACAATCGTTTCGTGAGCCATTCCTATAACATTCAAAGAATGTTTGATTAGTTTCACTATAATGGGACTACATTACAATGTACAATCATATATAACAAAATCTAACACAATAAATCAATGTCCATCATTAAAAACAAAAGATATATCACAATTATGCTAACACTCCCTATGATCATATCTAACAACATATAACACTAAAATTTAATACACGGCATCCAAAACACAACAAATATCGAAAACATCAAAAATTGTTCAAATCGGTTTTTCATATACATGAAAAACCGATTTCGGTTTTTCAGTGGCATGAAAAACCTATCACAATAGAGAATCAGTTTTACACCTCTGTAAAAACCGAAATCGGTTTTTTAGTTAATTTAAAAACCGATTTCGTCGCAGATTTTGCAGAAACTGCAAATCTATAAATATATCTTTCGGATGGTATTTATCACAACCAAATCACTCTTAAAGCCTTTACCTTACAATTTCAACAAAATAACCTAAAAACCAACCAACAAAAACACATACATTACCTTCGAAACTCAAATCACTTGAAATGAAAGAAGAAGCTTCAAAACGGATCACACTTGAATGGATCAAAAACCTTCAATGGACAAAGAAGCTCAAATGAAGAATCCCTTATTAAGAGGTTTGACTTTCAGCTATAATGGTGAATGGAAGAGAACAAAAACCATGAATAGAGTAAAGAGAAAGAGAAGAAAGGTTTGGATGCTAGGAGGAAGTAGGAGGAAGAAGAAGGCTATTTTGGTAATTTCGCTTAGGGCAATTGAGTGATTTTAATTTGAAGGGTAATTTAGTAATCTTGGGTATAGAATGGAAATAATTTGTTTGAGAGGCTAAAAACAAATTTGTATAAAATATTGGGTAAAAACAAAATTCTCTTTTTATTTGGCTGAAAATGATAAATCTCTTGGGATAGGATTAGGGGACATAAATTGACGCGACCTGACCCGGATACCTCTATCTCTAATCCGGTAGGTCACATTGGGCACCCCAACGGATCTCTTTAAGACCCGACTCGTAGGGCTAAGCAAAACCCGTGGAGTGAACCTTAAACTCTCTGATACTTTCTGAAACATCGTTGGGTTAGTTTTCTTTAAAAACTGAAAACGCGTAGGAAAATTTTTATTTTTAATTTTAAATTCATTTTTCTAACAAAATTTCATCAGCATAACGTCTGTATTTTTAACGTTCCAAAAAACCTGTTCATAGAAAAACAACACTTCGACTAAAATTTATCATGAGCCCAGCTTCTGGTTGCCCGTAGGCCTCAATCATGCATTTGATTTTCAAATCAACTAAATAAAATCGAAACACAATTTAATAAAAAACAATTTAAAAACATTTACGAGCGAATAATTACAAATCATTTATACACTTTTAAAAGATATTTACATGAAAATATAATTGATGAAACAAAATGGGCTGCTCAAATGATGTCGTGTCGCGTTGGCTCGCCCGCTAGAAGTGATGCTACTGCTCGGCTACCTGCTGAGAGTACCTGAGGAGATTTTTATATATAAAATAGAAAATAATGAGCTAGAAGCTCAGTGAGTGATAATCTTTCTTTTCTTTGAAAATCTGATTTTCTAAATTTCCTCCTCTGAAAAGATTTGAAAACTATTCTCTGTTTCTAAAACGTTTCAAGCTTAAATCTTTTAAATATCAACTTAAATAAGAGAATTTATATATAAACATAGGCTTGCTTTTAAACTCAAAACTTATAACTATAAATCATAAATAACTTGAATAATACTTTTAAAACTTCTTTTCTCTCAAATATGCTTTTCTCTTTTTAAAACTGTTTCCTGATATATTTTAAAATTACCATAGTATCCCTAAATCTGTACTCTTGCGGCTATGTGCGGAATTTCCCAGCGCTAAACATAGCTCATGAAATACTATCCCACATCAGTAATGGCGACTCGACTGACAGACTCTGACACTTATCCCCCCAAGTTAGTGACTTACCCCTACCCAGAACTGTGCCAATTGATGTAAGATAGACCGGCCGGGTCTAATCTAATTTGTAAATCTTTGAGAGTATACTTATGGTTTTGAAAACACTTTTCTTTTTACTCTAACTTTCTGGTGCAAAAGCACAAATTTGTTTTTTGAGTACGTAAAGCACTAAAATCTGATTTCTGAATGCAATAAGCACTAAAACTCATTTTCTGAGTGCATTAAGCACTAAAACTGATTTTCTCAATTCAAACTTGAAAACTTAGTTTTTGAAATTTCATTTCAACAACTTTATATATATGCATGTAAAATCACATTCTCATTTCAAGCTAATGTTCATGCATATATCAATGCATTTAAAATAACTCAAGCAATCACTTATCAAATCAACTTTAATAATTTGAAATGCTTTTAAAATCTTTAAATAAAACTCACTCACAATACTGATGACTGAAAATAGCGCGTGTGGAGCCCCTACTCCTCTCGCCTCGATCCTCGAGCGCTCTCGTCACCTACACAACATATGGAAACGTAAATTTTCGTTCACGTTACTTCTGGAAACTTGAAATTACACAATCGCCCCTATATGACCCTTTTTACGCGCAACTCTCCATTTTGGTTTCTAATCTTAATCTTTCGCTGTTAATAGCTTCAATACTCCTAATTAAACTCATTAGGGTCGTCCGAACACTCAACGGATATCATATGGGCCAATTTACGAAATTGCCCTTCAACTAGTTTATTGCGCGATTTGGATTCTCTTTAAATCTTTGATATTTTCTTAGTTTCCTAAGCTCCCAATAAACATCAATTAACTTATTTTTCAACTTATTTTTACTCCAAATCAATCGATAACCAAATCATAATAAAATCCACATCAAAACCAACTTAAATCACCAACCAACATCATCAACGTAATATCAACAAAAACAACTTCCAAGCTTGAGCAACTTACCCTTTTTTTGTTTCTCTTCTCGTGGCTTCCTCTTCTCCTTCTTTGTTTGATCTTCACTTCTGGTTCTGGTGAGTCACGACTAGACTGGTATGGACCAGAAATGACGTGATTTCAGCTCAGTCTTCCTCTCTCGCTATCTCCCTAGCTCGATCTACCTCGATCCATCGTTTCTACGTGCTGGTTTGACTTCGTTTCTGCACTATTTCGATCATGTTTGCGGCTGGATAGATTGATTTTCTCGTCGGGTCTCCGTGGTCGTCGTGAAGACAGCTCGCCGTCGTCGGTTTTGCTCAGATCGGTCTGGTTTCACGGCGACAGACCTGGTTCCACTTCGTTTCAATTGCTCGTCGTTTCTGCCATGGAGTTCAACGAATCTACTTGGTTTTACGCGTAGTGGAGGACTGGTTCGAGCTGCTCGGTCGTCGATCTCACACGATCGGGTCTGGTCTACAGGTCGACGAGCTCAGTTCTGGTTCGCGGGGAGTTCTGCCTTACTTTAGCTCTAGCTCGACGGCTGGATGGCATGCTTCTGTCGTCAATCGCATTTGGTCGGTGCCGGCGTCGTCGATCGACGACAGCTTCTTCTTCTTCTCTTCTTCTTCTTTCTTTCTTCTTCTCTTCTCGATCACGCGACTGACTTTTATTTTCTGTTTTAACTTTGAAAGTCAAACAAAATTTTTTTGGCTTCTAATTTCCTCCCCAAACAATTATAAAAATGACAGTCACATCCTGTTAAAATTACGGCCTTCTCCCTTAACTTTTAATTTAATTTTACTTTGACCACAATTATTAAAACTTATCTTCGATTTAGTCCCTTTTTCACCTTAAAAATTATTCGATTTCCTTCATCATTTTATCTTTCCGTTTAATCTTTAATCGAGTTTAAATCGATCTTTAAGAGTTCCCTATACCCTTAGGTGCTTCCATAAACCATTTAGTGTCTCCAATAATTATTTAGAGACTATTTCTGGGAAATCCATAAAATCAAATTCGAGAGCTTACATAAATTTTGATATAAGTTTTGTCACAATTTTTCAACTATTAGATTGAAAAACAATTAATGGTGTAGATTTAACTTTTTTTTAAGAGATGAGAGTATTGGATAAGTGTGCTACACTAGATTATTACATGTGCACCCATTTCTCTCTTCACACATGTTTTTTCCTATTCTCTCTTTTCTCCTATTTATTTATTTTTTAATTGATTTTATTTTTGACTATTCTGATCAATATGTTTGTTTAAACATATGCAATATGGATCTTATTTGAAAGTTCATGTTGAGATTTTCAAGTTTATATATTGTTTGTATGATTTGATCAACTAAATAAAGAGAAAATATTAAATGAAAATTGAATTAATTTTTTTTTATTTGATTTAAAGGTAAAGATATAATAGGATAAAGTGTACAAATTCAAAATTAAAAGCTAATCTACACCATTAATTTTCTTTCAATCCAATAGTTGAAAAATTATATTAAAACTTGTGTCAAAATTTATGTCTTCCAATCCTGCACCATATATATATGTATATAATAATTCTACAATCAGTGTTTTCTAGACGAACCAATCAAATTCATCAATTACATTTGAATTAAATAGAAGATAATTTATTTTAGGAGAGATAATGAAATGGATGAATTTGATTGATTCGTCCTAACTTTTTAAAGTTAGGAGACACTGATGATATAATCATTATATATATATATTTTTTGAAACTGTTTTTCGATCTTTGGTTTTGAACACTCATGTGATCATCCAGATTGTAACATCAAAGGATGAGTTTTGAGATAATTATTTTTTTAACTAAAATTAACAAAATTGAAAAACGGAAAATTAAACTAACTTCCCTTACTTTTAGATGATATTAGATCTCCTCATCTAGATCAAATTCTTCTTCTTCCAAAATAATTTAGAATTAACAAAAAAAAAAAAACAGAACTTCTTCTTCACCTAAATCATCAAATTTTCTTCATCTTCACCCAAATCACAAACGTCTTACTCACCCAAATGCTAGCTTACTGTTACATTATTAAATGTCAGTAGATGACAGCTGGTACACAAAATTAAATGTCGTTTAATAATCTTATAATTTCTATAGATCAAAGGAAAGTCCAAAAATAGAGGAAGCAGATTTGGGCCAGTTGAGCAAATCAATTAAGTAAACGAACACATTTGTATGGTCCAACAACAGACCTCAGCCACGGCAACGTTATTTTAGTTTGTTTAGATGCCCATATATCTATGTTACATTAATATTAGTGAGAACCTTAATATAATTTTTTAAAATTCAATCAATTTTAAAAATTTTAGATATAATTACTTTGATGGCTGGTGAATAAAACATACTTATTGAATAGTTGAAGATCTTTTTGAACACTATAATAATTTTTCCCCACATAATATATATAAATATTGTAAGGTTATTAAATTGACTTTCTCTCTCAATTTTTCACGGCACTTTTTTTTTTTTTGTCTTTTAGTGAAGATAACTTTTCATTATATTATAGATTTGTAAAAGAAAAAATTATCTTTTCTTTTTTGTCCGTTTTAATAATTCAAATCGAAAACAAAATATTAATAAATAAATAAATAAAATCTAGGAGTTTTATGGATTGAGGGAATTAAAAAAAAAAAAAAAAAAAGGAGAGAGGGAGATATGAAAATATCTGGTTAAACCTGAAAAGCTCACGGTTGTAATGAGATTATTTTGTGTTTTGTCTATGTTTTGGCTCTATTTTGTTTTCTTATCTTTTTCATTTTTTAGTGGAGTCAGAGATTAGTGAATATAATTAATCAATGTTTGTTAATGGAAATGGGGTACAGGCTCCAATTCTTTCCACAAGATTCCTGTTGCACCTGCTTTCTTCTTTTCTTTTGTTATTTTCAAAATGTGTGGATCACGTTGGTAAATTCACATCAACTTTCATAATTTGGTAAGTCCACTGGCCTAGCTGCTGCACGACTCCTTTCTTGTTTTCTTTTGTTATTTTCCAAACATATGGGTCCAATCATAAAACAAAATAAATGTACTAGAACGTTAATTTTGTTATTTTCTTTCGGTGAGTTCACATCAACTTTTATAATCGGTAAGTTCACATCGACTTTCATGAATGGTAAGTCCACTGCTGCTGCACTATTTTCAAAATATGTGGGTCAACCGTAAAACAAAATAAATGCACTGGAACATCAATTTTTTCATTTTCTTTCGGTAACTTGACATCAACTTTCATCATTGGCAAATGGTAAGTCCCCTGGCCCAGCTATTGCACTTTTTTATTCTTTTCCCTTTTTGTTTTCAAAACGTGTGGGTTACATCGGAGAAATATGTATCTTTTATTCATAGGAGAGTATGCTCCTTCACACAGAATTATGAGAATTGTTTGGCTTTACCATTTATAAATCAATAATTTTGAGCTCCTTTTATATGAGTTCATAAATTAATTATTAAATACGTTGATGGAGGGAGTAATTTATTTACTTTTTCTATATATGCGTACAATTGTTTTCTTTCTTTTCATTCATTTTTTATACCGATGGCTGAGACATGGTGTTGTTTTTCCCTTCATGTTCAACGTAGCAACTCCAAAACGTGTAAAACTAATTATTAATCTAATGGTATATTTTAGTACTTTAGAAATATATAAATAAATATTTTAAGATGGAAGAAAAGAGTTACATTAGATATTATATATATACATCATATATTATATATTCTCATATGATGAGAAGATAAGTTTCATATAATAAAAGGTTCATCTTCACAAAAACTTTTAAACCTTCTTTTCTTAATGCATGTGTGCTCTTTTCACGAGGTCAATTTAGATTAATACACTAGTGACTTTAGTCCATCCTCTTAGTTAGTTTTGTTTTATGCGTTTTGAAATTTAACATCAATAAAGTTTGAAGTACATTGAAATTTAATTAGATCAATTGTTATAAGCATGATCTAAATTGGCAACCCCCACTTATCAAGGAGAGGTCTTCTCTAACTTTTTGATTGAATAGATTAAAGTGGGACTTGGATCCTATCATGAAAGTGAAAGAGAAATTGTATAATTACTTTACTAAAAGTGCATCTATGACTTTTAAGTCAGTCAAACTAGTGCATAGTTTACCTATTATCATCAATTATCGCACATTTTATTCTCATGGGTAGATAATGTTAGAAAAACAAACATAATTAATATGAAGTTAGGGAGTTTAATATATAATTTCTTACTGAGATCTTTCTACTCTTTTAAATTCACAAGTATTGTTCTTTAATTTATCCGAAAACTTAAAAGTTTTCTTCAAAAGAATTCCTTTTTAAGATTTTAATATGATATTAAAGCCTTAAATTTTTTAGACTTCAAATAATTACAAGGTGAAGTGTTTTTACTTAAAGATTAATAGTAAAAACCATCTCTGTACTTTAGGGAATCGTTGGATAGCTAAAGAAAAATGTGTTTGTTCAAAATTCTCCCTTAAACTCTAACGCCGTTAAAATTCCTTTAGATTGACTTTAGTTTGACCTTTAAAAAGACATTAATTTTCTTGTATGTGACAAAATTAAAAACTATTAATCATAAAAACATTAACTATTAATCATAAAAGCATTAATCTTTAGAAAAATGTGTATTAAAATTGTCAAAAAATTAAATATTAGAATAAAATAATAACCAAAAAAATTTAAAAAATAGAACTTTAATTTCCATCTATCTACAAACATAAGGCTATAGCCTACAAAGCTTAGCCAGAACAAATGCTTATAACTTTTCCTGTGTGATGGAGTAGAGTTTCTTTTATGTAAAATTATCTTAAAAGAAAAAAAAATCTCTACCTTTTGATCTATATAGATATATAGGGATAGGATTAGGGAACATAAATTTTGATATAAATTTTGTCACAATTTTTCAACTATTAGATTGAAAAAAATTAATGGTGTAGTTTTAACTTTTTTTTTTTAAGAGATGAGAGTTATTGGATAAGTGTGCTACACTATATTATTACATGTGCACCCATTTCTCTCTTCACTCATGTTTTTTCCTATTCTCTCTTTTCTCCTATTTATTTATTTTTTAATTGATTTTTTTATTTTTGACCATTCTGATCAATATGTTTGTTTAAACATATACAATATGGATCTTATTTGAAAGTTCATGTTGAGATTTTCAAGTTTATATATTGTTTGTATGATTTGATCAACTAAATAAAGAGAAAAGATTAAATGAAAATTGAATTAATTTTTTTTTATTTGATTTAAAGGTAAAGATATAATAGGATAAAGTGTACAAATTCAAAATTAAAAGCTAATCTACACAATTAATTTTTTTTCAATCCAATAGTCAAAAAATTATATTAAAACTTGTGTCAAAATTTAGGTCTTCCAATCCTGCTCCATATATATATATATATAATAATTCTACTATCAGTGTTTCCTAACTTTAAAAACTTATGACAAACCAATCAAATTCATCCATTACATTTGAATTTAATAGAAAATAATTTATTTGAGGAGAGATAATGAAATGGATGAATTTGATTAATTCGTCCTAACTTTTAAAGTTAGGAGACACTGATGATATAATTATTATATATATATATATTTTTTTTTTGAAACTGTTTTTCGATCTTTGGTTTTGAACACTCATGTGATCATCCAGATTGTAACATCAAAGGATGAGTTTTGAGATGATTATTTTTTTAACTAAAATTAACAAACTTGAAAAAAGGAATTAAACTAACTTCCCTTACTTTTAGATGATATTAGATCTCCTCATCTAGATCAAATTCTTCTTCTTCCAAAATAATTTAGAATTAACAAAAAAAAACAAAAAAAAAAAAAAAAAAAAAACAGAACGTCTTCTTCACCCAAATCATCAAATTTTCTTCATCTTCACCCAAATCACAAACGTCTTACTCACCCAAATGCTAGCTTACTGTTACATTATTAAATGTCAGTAGATGACAGCTGGTACACAAAATTAAATGCCGTTTAATAATCTTATAATTTCTATAGATCAAAGGAAAGTCCAAAAATAGAGGAAGCAGAAGAAGGTTAGAGATGGTCACCGATCGAATTTGGGCCAGTTGAGCAAATCAGGTAAGTAAACGAACACATTTGTATGGTCCAACAACAGACCTCAGCCACGGCAATGTTATTTTAGTTTGTTTAGATGCCCATATGTCTATGTTACATTAATATTAGTGAGAACCTTAATATAATTTTTTAAAATTCAATCAATTTTAAAAAATTTAGATATCATTACTTTGATGGCTGGTGAATAAAACATACTTATTGAATAGTTGAAGATCTTTTTGAACACTATAATAATTTTTCCCCACATAATATATATAAATATTGTAAGGTTATTAAATTGACTTTCTCTCTCAATTTTTCACGGCACTTTTTTTTTTTGTCTTTTAGTGAAGATAACTTTTCATTATATTATAGATTTGTAAAAGAAAAAATTATCTTTTCTTTTTTGTCCGTTTTAATAATTCAAATCTAAAACAAAATATTCATAAATAAATAAATAAAATCTAGGAGTTTTATGGATTGAGGGAATTAAAAAAAAAAAAAAGAGAGAGGGAGATATGAAAATATCTGGTTAAACCTGAAAAGCTCACAGTTGTAATGAGATTATTTTGTGTTTTGTCTATGTTTTGGCTCTATTTTGTTTTCTTATCTTTTTCATTTTTGAGTGGAGTCAGAGGTTAGTGAATATAATTAATCAATGTTTGTTAATGGAAATGGGTACAAGCTCCAATTCTTTCCACAAGACTCCTGTTGGACCTGCTTTCTTCTTTTCTTTTGTTATTTTCAAAATGTGTGGATCACGTTGGTAAGTTCACATCAACTTTCATAATTTGGTAAGTCCACTGGCCTAGCTGCTGCACGACTCCTTTCTTGTTTTCTTTTGTTATTTTCCAAACATGTGGGTCTAATCATAAAACAAAATAAATGTACTAGAACGTTTATTTTGTTATTTTCTTTCGGTGAGTTCACATCAACTTTTATAATTGGTAAGTTCACATCGACTTTCATGAATGGTAAGTCCACTGCTGCTGCACTACTACTTTTTTCTTTTCTTTTCTTATTTTAAAAATATGTATGTTGTTTTCAAAACGTGTGGGTTACATCGGAGAAATATGTATCTTTTATTCATAGGAGAGTATGCTCCTTCACACAGAATTATGAGAATTGTTTGGCTTTACCATTTATAAATCAATAATTTTGAACTCCTTTTGTATGAGTTCATAAATTATTTAATGCGTTGATGGAAGGACTAATTTATTTACTTTTTCTATATATGTGTACAATTGTTTTCTTTCTTTTCATTCATTTTTTAAGCCAATGGCTGAGACATGGTGTTGTTTTTCCCTTCATGTTCAACGTAGCAACTCCAAAACGTGTAAAACTAATTATTAAGCTAATGGGATATTTTAGTACTTTAGAAATATATAAATAAATATTTTAAGATGGAAGAAAAGAGTTACATTAGATATTATATATATATACATCATATATTATATATTCTCATATGATGAGAAGATAAGTTTCATATAATAGAAGGTTCATCTTCACAAAAACTTTTAAACCTTCTTTTCTTCATGCATGTGTGCTATTTTCACGAGGTCAATTTAGATTAATACACTAGTGACTTCAGTCCATCCTCTTACTTAGTTTTGTTTTATGGGTTTTGAAATTTAACATCAATAAAGTTTGAAGTACATTGAAATTTAATTAGATCAATTGTTATAAGCATGATCTAAATTGGCAACTCCCACTTATCAAGAAGAGGTCTTCTCTAACTTTTTGATTGAATAGATTAAAGTGGGACTTGGATCCTATCATGAAAGTGAAAGAGAAATTGTATAATTACTTTACTAAAAGTGCATCTATGACTTTTAAGTCAGTCAAACTAATGCATAGTTTACCTATTATCATCAATTATCGCACATTGTATTCTCATGGGTAGATAATGTTAGAAAAACAAACATAATTAATATGAAGTTAGGGAGTTTAATATATAATTTCTTACTGAGATCTTTCTACTCTTTTAAATTGACAAGTATTGTTCTTTAATTTATCCGAAAACTTAGAAGTTTTCTTTAAAAGAATTCCTTTTTAAGATTTTAATATGATATGAAAGCCTTAAATTTTTTAGACTTCAAATAATTACAAGGTGAAGTGTTTTTACTTAAAGATTAATAGTAAAAACCGTCTCCGTACTTTAGGGAATCGTTGGATAGCTAAAGAAAAATGTGTTTGTTCAAAATTCTCCCTTAAACTCTAACACCGTTCAAATTCCATTAGATTGACTTTAGTTTGACCTTTAAAAAGACATAAATTTTCTTGTATGTGACAAAATTAAAACTATTAATGATAAAAGCATTAATCTTTAGAAAAATGTGTATTAAAATTGTCAAAAAATTAAATATTAGAATAAAATAATAACCAAAAAAATTTAAAAAATAGAACTTCAATTTCCATCTATCTACAAACATAAGGCTATAGCCTACAAAGCTTAGCCAGATCAAATGCTTATAACTTTTCCTCTGTGATGGAGTAAAGTTTCTTTTATGTAAAATTATCTTAAAAAAAAAAAAAAAATCTCTACCTTTTGATCTATATAGATATATAGGGATAGGATTAGGGGACATAAATTTTTATATAAGTTTTGTCACAATTTTTCAACTATTAGATTGAAAAACAATTAATGGTGTAGAGTTAACTTTTTTTTAAGAGATGACAGTTATTGGATAAGTGTGCTACACTATATTATTACATGTGCACCCATTTCTCTCTTCACTCATGTTTTTTCCTATTCTCTCTTTTCTCCTATTTATTTATTTTTTAATTGATTTTTTATTTTTGACTATTCTGATCAATATGTTTGTTTAAACATATGCAATATGGATCTTATTTGAAAGTTCATGTTGAGATTTTCAAGTTTATATATTATTTGTATGATTTGATTAACTAAATAAAGAGAAAAGATTAAATGAAAATTGAATTAATTTTTTTTTATTTGATTTAAAGGTAAAGATATAATAGGATAAAGTGTACAAATTCAAAATTAAAAGCTAATCTACACCATTAATTTTCTTTCAATCCAATAGTTGAAAATTATATTAAAACTTGTGTCAAAATTTATGTCTCCCAATCCTGCTCCATATATATGTATATAATAATTCTACTATCAATGTTTCCTAACTTTAAAAACTTATGACGAACCAATCAAATTCATCCATTATATTTGAATTTAATAGAAGATAATTTATTTTAGGAGAGATAATGAAATGGATGAATTTGATTGATTCGTCCTAACTTTTAAAATTAGGAGACACTGATGATATAATTATTATATATATATTTTTTGAAATTGTTTTTCGATCTTTGGTTTTGAACACTCATGTGAACATCCAGATTGTAACATCAAATGATGAGTTTTGAGATGATTATTTTTTTAACTAAAATTAACAAACTTGAAAAAAGGAATTAAACTAACTTCCCTTACTTTTAGATGATATTAGATCTCCTCATCTAGATCAAATTCTTCTTCTTCCAAAATAATTTAGAATTAACAAAAAAAAAAAAAAAAAAAAAACAGAACTTCTTCTTCACACCCAAATCATCAAATTTTCTTCATCTTCACCCAAATCACAAACGTCTTACTCACCCAAATGCTAGCTTACTGTTACATTATTAAATGTCAGTAGATGACAGCTGGTACACAAAATTAAATGCCGTTTAATAATCTTATAATTTCTATAGATCAAAGGAAAGTCCAAAAATAGAGAAAGCAGAAGAAGGTTAGAGATGGTCACCGATCGAATTTGGGTCAGTTGAGCAAATCAGTTAAGTAAACGAACACATTTGTATGGTCCAACAACAGACCTCAGCCACGGCAACGTTATTTTAGTTTGTTTAGATGCCCATATGTCTATGTTACATTAATATTAATGAGAACCTTAATATAATTTTTTAAAATTCAATCAATTTTAAAAAATTTAGATATAATTACTTTGATGGCTGGTGAATAAAACATACTTATTGAATAGTTGAAGATCTTTTTGAACACTATAATAATTTTTCCCCACATAATATATATAAATATTGAAAGGTTATTAAATTGACTTTCTCTCTCAATTTTTCACGGCACTTTTTTTTTTTGTCTTTTAGTGAAGATAACTTTTCATTATATTATAGATTTGTAAAAGAAAAAATTATCTTTTCTTTTTTGTCCGTTTTAATAATTCAAATCTAAAACAAAATATTAATAAATAAATAAATAAAATCTAGGAGTTTTATGGATTGACGGAATTAAAAAAAAAAAAAAAAGGAGAGAGAGAGATATGAAAATATCTGGTTAAACCTGAAAAGCTCACGGTTGTAATGAGATTATTTTGTGTTTTGTCTATGTTTTGGCTCTATTTTGTTTTCTTATCTTTTTCATTTTTGAGTGGAGTCAGAGGTTAGTGAATATAATTAATCAATGTTTGTTAATGGAAATGGGGTACATGCTCCAATTCTTTCCACAAGATTCCTGTTGCACCTGCTTTCTTCTTTTCTTTTGTTATTTTCAAAATGTGTGGATCACGTTGGTAAATTCACATCAACTTTCATAATTTGGTAAGTCCACTGGCCTAGCTACTGCACGACTCCTTTCTTGTTTTCTTTTGTTATTTTCCAAACATGTGGGTCCAATCATAAAACAAAATAAATGTACTAGAACGTTGATTTTGTTATTTTCTTTCGGTGAGTTCACATCAACTTTTATAATTGGTAAGTTCACATCGACTTTCATGAATGGTAAGTCCACTGCTGCTGCACTACTACTTTTTTCTTTTCTTTTGTTATTTTCAAAATATGTGGGTCAACCGTAAAACAAAATAAATGCACTGGAACATCAATTTTTTCATTTTCTTTCGGTAACTTGACATCAACTTTCATCATTGGCAAATGGTAAGTCCCCTGGCCCAGCTGTTGCACTTTTTTATTCTTTTCCCTTTTTGTTTTCAAAACGTGTGGGTTACATCGGAGAAATATGTATCTTTTATTCATAGGAGAGTATGCTCCTTCACACAGAATTATGAGAATTGTTTGGCTTTACCATTTATAAATCAATAATTTTGAGCTCCTTTTATATGAGTTCATAAATTATTAAATACGTTGATGGAGGGAGTAATTTATTTACTTTTTCTATATATGCGTACAATTGTTTTCTTTCTTTTCATTCATTTTTTATACCGATGGCTGAGACATGGTGTTGTTTTTCCCTTCATGTTCAACGTAGCAACTCCAAAACGTGTAAAACTAATTATTAATCTAATGGTATATTTTAGTACTTTAGAAATATATAAATAAATATTTTAAGATGGAAGAAAAGAGTTACATTAGATATTATATATATATATATACATCATCTATTATATATTCTCATATGATGAGAAGATAAGTTTCATAGAATAAAAGGTTCATCTTCACAAAAACTTTTAAACCTTCTTTTCTTCATGCATGTGTGCTCTTTTCACGAGGTCAATTTAGATTAATACACTAGTGACTTTAGTCCATCCTCTTACTTAGTTTTGTTTTATGCGTTTTGAAATTTAACATCAATAAAGTTTGAAGTACATTGAAATTTAATTAGATCAATTGTTATAAGCATGATCTAAATTGGCAACTCCCACTTATCAAGGAGAGGTCTTCCCTAACTTTTTGATTGAATAGATTAAAATGGGACTTGAATCCTATCATGAAAGTGAAAGAGAAATTATATAATTACTTTACTAAAAGTGCATCTATGACTTTTAAGTCAGTCAAACTAATGCATAGTTTACCTATTATCATCAATTATCGCACATTGTATTCTCATGGGTAGATAATGTTAGAAAAACAAACATAATTAATATGAAGTTAGGGAGTTTAATATATAATTTCTTACTGAGATCTTTCTACTCTTTTAAATTGACAAGTATTGTTCTTTAATTTATCCGAAAACTTAGAAGTTTTCTTTAAAAGAATTCCTTTTTAAGATTTTAATATGTTATTAAAGCCTTAAATTTTTTAGGCTTCAAATAATTACAAGGTGAAGTGTTTTTACTTAAAGATTAATAGTAAAAACCATCTCCGTACTTTAGGGAATCGTTGGATAGCTAAAGATTAATAATTACAAGGTGAAGTGTTTATACTAATATTTCCCCACATATATACATAAGATTATTAAATTGACTTTCTCCCTCAATTTTTCAAGGCACTTTTTTTTTGTCTTTTAGTGAAGCTAACTTTTCATTATATTATAGATTTGTAAAAAGAAAAAATTATCTGTTCTTTTTTGTCAGTTTTAATAATTCAAATCTAAAACAAAATATAAATAAATAAAATCTAGGAGTTTTTATTGATTGAGGTAATTAAAATATATATATATGAGAGAGAGATATGAAAAGATCTGGTTAAACTTGAAAAGTTCATGGTTGTAATTAGATTATTTTGTGTTTTGTCTATGTTTTCGCTCTGTTTTGTTTTCTTATCTTTTTCATTTTTGAGTGGATTCAGAGGTTAGTGAATATAACTAATCTATGTTTGTTAATGGAAATGGGGTACAGGCTCCGATTCTTTCCACAGACTTCAGCTGTTGCACCTTCTTCCTTCTTTTCTTTTGTTATTTTAAAAACGCGTGGGCTACATTCGTAAGTTCACATCAACTTTCATAATTGGTAAGTCCACTGGTCTAGCTGCTGCCCTACTACTTTTTTCTTTTCTTTTGTTATTTTCAAAATATGTGGGTCCAACCATAAAACAAAACAAATGCACCAGAACATCAATTTTGTTATTTTCTTTCGGTAACTTGACATCAACTTTCATCATTAGTATATGATAAGTCCTCTGGCCCAGCTGTTGCACTTTTTTCTTCTTTTCCTTTTTTATTTTCAAAACGTGTGGGTTACAGTGGAGAAATATGTATCTTTTATTCTATTTATCAAGGGAAAGCCTAAACTAGTGGAAGGAATGTTAGAGATGATCACGGGTCAAATTTGGGTCGGTTGAGCAGATCAGTTGAGTAAACAATGACATGCACTTTTCCTATTTTAATTATATATATAATTTATAAAGAAAAATCTTCTATGACGAAAAAACGAAATTGAGAGAGAAAGTCAATCTAATTATCTTATTTTTATTATATAAATATATATAATAAAAATAAGATAATTAGATTGACTTTCCCTCTCAATTTTCCATAGCACTTTCCTTTTTCGTTATTGAAGATAACTGTTCTTTAGTGATGATCTATATATATATATGTGTGTGGGTTGAGCTCAAACATGCATAAAACAATACTTCAAATATTAAAAGAGTTGTGTTCTTTGATTGTGAATGTGATCACAATTATGAGTACTGGAAGGTTACCTCACATTCTTTTCATGCTCATAGTTTTATTTTCACTCTTCTATGTAAAAGCTGTATCTGGATTCAATTTAGGAACAAAAGATGATCGCATTATAAAGTGCATTGAGAGAGAACGACATGCTCTCTTGATGATCAAACAAAGCCTCATAGATGACTATGGCCTTCTTTCTTCATGGGGGCCAGAAGATGACAAAAAAAACTGTTGCAAATGGCAACGTGTCTCTTGCAGCAACCGGACGGGTCATGTCGTCAAACTCGATCTTCATGGTCGACCTGGTGAGTTTAATTGGCAAAATTATTTGAGAGGTAACCTAAGTTCTTCCATGCTTGAATTGCAGCAACTGAATTATTTGAACTTGAGTTGGAATTATTTTGGAGGACAACCAATCCCTGAATTCATTGGCTCCCTCAACAAATTGCGGCACCTTGATCTCTCCAACTCTGATTTTGGTGGTCAAGTTCCTTATCAACTTGGGAATCTATCAAGATTACAATATCTTGATCTCAGCAGCTACTCTGGTATGTATGCTGGCAAACTTGAGTGGCTTTCCCATCTCTCTTTTTTAAGATACCTTTGTCTAGATCGTGTTAATCTTACACAAGCAGTAGATTGGCTGCAAGTTATTAGTGAACTACCTTCTTTAACAGAAGTAGAGCTATTTAACTGCAATCTTCCATCAGTTTCTTCTTCATCATCTATTTCCTTCATTAATTCTTCTAAATCCTTTTCTCTTCTTGATCTCTCTAGGAATGATCTATCTAATTCAATATACCTTTGGTTGTCCAACTTCAGTAGCAGCCTTGTTGTTCTTGCCCTCTCTTCCATAAAGTTACAAGGTCCTATTCCTAAATTTGCTTTCTCAAACACGACAGCTCTTCGATATCTTGACCTCTCTTCCAACAAGTTGCATGGACCTATTCCCAAATATGCTTTCTCAAACACGACAGCTCTTCGATATCTTGACCTCTCTTCCAACAAGTTGCATGGACCTATTCCCAAATATGCTTTCTCAAACACGACAGCTCTTCGATATCTTGACCTCTCTTCCAACAAGTTGCATGGACCTATTCCCAAATATGCTTTCTCAAACACGACAGCTCTTCGATATCTTGACCTCTCTTCCAACAAGTTGGATGGACCTATTCCCAAATATGCTTTCTCAAACACGATAGCTCTTCGATATCTTGACCTCTCTTCCAACAAGTTGCATGGACCTATTCCTAAATATGCTTTCTCAAACACGACAGCTCTTCGATATCTTAACCTCTCTTCCAACAAGTTACATGGACCTATTCCCAAATATGCTTTCTCAAACATGGCCTCTCTTCAACAGCTTTACCTCTTTGATAATCAAATTGATGATGTTATAGGTCTTGAAGTCTTTGCAAACACTTGTAATTTAAAAATATTACGTCTAGATTCAAACAATCTCACTGCACAACTTTCGGACCTGCTCTTCAACTTGTCTGGCTGCACCAAACACTCACTAGAAATTTTGTCATTAGAAATGAACAAGCTTGGTGGTTCATTGCCAGATTTCTCTGAATTTGTTTCTTTGAAAAGACTATATCTGAGGAACAACCAATTAAATGCCATCACTCCCAGAAGCATTGGAAAACTTTTCAAGCTTGAGTTTCTAGAAATCTCCTCAAATTCTTTGGAAGGTACAATCACAGAAGCCCACATGTCAAATCTCCCTCAACTAATCTATTTGGATCTATCTTCAAACTTATTGACTTTCAACTTTACCCCTGGTTGGGCTCCTTCTTTTCAAATTCAAGTCATTAACTTGCGGAATTGCATAGTCGGGCCTCATTTCCCAAAATGGCTCTTAACTCAAAAGAATTATTCAGTTTTTGATATCTCTAATACCAGTATTTCAGACACCATCCCCACTCAATTTTGGGAACTCTCTCCTAAGCTAATATATTTAAATATCTCTTATAACCATTTGAGAGGCAGTTTGCCAAATTTATCATTAAAGTTTATCAATTATCCTATATTAGATCTTAGTTTCAACGATTTTGAAGGTGCAATTCCTCTGTTTGCTTCCAAAGTATCATCGTTATTACTCTCTCAAAATAAGTTTTCAGGGTCAATTTCTTTCTTATGTTCAATCAGTAGGAAACATTTCTGGCATCTTGATCTCTCAAATAACCTATTCTCAGGAGAGTTGCCAAATTGTTCATGGCTCACCGAAAATTTGATTGTCCTAAATTTGGCAAACAATAAATTTTTTGGAAAATTTCCAGACTTAGTAGGCCCAAAATGCTCACTTGAATTGTTAAAATTACACAAGAACCACTTTGTCGGGGAATTGCCTCCATCATTTAGTATGTGCAATAGGCTTAAGGTTTTTGATGTTGGAAAGAACAAATTTTCAGGGACAATTCCATTATGGATAGGAGATACCTTACCAAATTTGATCATTCTTTCTTTACGATCCAATCAATTCATTAGAAGCATACCACTACAACTTTGTAAACTATCACATCTCCAACTTCTGGATTTCTCTCTGAACAACATCTCAGGGACAATTCCAAAGTGCTTCAACAACTTAACCGCCATGGTTCAAAGATCGAGTTCAAAATCCACCATTGATATGCCATATGCATATTCTTCTATTGGTTTGGCTCTTACTTTTTTAACCAACTATGAGAACACAGCAATAATAATGTGGAAAGGAGTGGATCGAGAGTACAAAAGAAATTTGGGATACCTAAAATGCATTGATCTTTCAAGCAATGAACTTTTTGGAGAAATTCCTATTGAAATTACAAGTCTTGAGGGATTGGGATCCTTGAATCTATCAAGAAATAGTTTAACCGGATCAATCACTCCAAACATCGGCAACTTAACTTTGCTCAATTCACTTGACTTGTCAAATAATAAGCTGATCGGTGAAATTCCTCCTAGTTTTTCTTCGTTGCATTTTCTTGGCAAATTGGACTTGTCAAACAACAACTTATCAGGAAAAATTCCTATCAATACTAGACTACAGAGTTTTGATGCTCCTGCATATATGGGTAATCCTAACCTTTGTGGACTTCCACTTCCAAACAAGTGTTCAGAGCCTGAAGCCCCACCTATCATCACACATGACAATAGAGATGATGATGTGATCGTAACTCTAGAATTCTATGTTTGCTTGGTGATTGGATTCACCGTAGGATTTTGGGGAGTTCTTGGTTCTTTATTTTTAAACAGATCATGGAGACATGCATACTTCCAGTTTCTAAACCATGCAAAAGATAGACTCTACATTGCAATGGTATTAAATATAGCCAAACTTCAAAGGTGGCCTACGACTAGAAGCTGAACGGTAACATCTAGCCTTTCTATATTCTCATGTCATGATTAATTTTTATTTGTTTTCTGCAATTTGAGATAATATGGAGACTTTATGCTTACTAATTTGTGTTTTCTTCACTTGTTTTCTCTATCGTGTGGTCATCACAACTGCAATATATTCGATAATGTGCTGCATATGTTCAGGACAACAAATGAAATGTCAAATTTGGAAATATTTGAAGATCAAGTTTTATTAAATATCGGTAATAGCAAGTACCATTCTTAACATTGAACTAATATCATAAATTAAATTCATTGCTAAAAAATTTGACTTTATCTCGTATATTTACTTCCATTGATTCAGGCAGGTATACAAGAGAAAATTAAAATGTGAAGATATCATGTGTGATTTGAAAAGCAACTGGAGTGCTCTTTAGACCTTAATCAATGCTATAATTTGGTAGGAGTTGTGTACTAAATTTCTATAATATACATGTTATGCATCTCTGTTTCATTAGTCCTTATTCTTGGTTTTTATCTACAAATGAAGTATGATTAAAATACTATTACTCTTGCAACACCTCTTACATATAGTTAAATCAAATTGTTACACTATATATATTATGTTTTAACGATGTAATTAAAGGTTATATATATATATATATTATTTAGGGGTGGGATCGGTAGCCCAAAAAATTTACACAATTTCTCATATAATTTATTGATCTTTGGATTCTGATGAGTTTAGATAACTAAGTTACACTTATGTTGTTAACTTCAATCATATTCAAACATCTTACATAAACGTATTATCTCTTCTCTCTTCTTTTATGCATTTGCTTTTCTCTCTTAATATTAATATAAAGAACAACTATTTTATTATTCTCTGTTAGTATTGCCATTTCTATCTCATATTATATATATATATATACATATATATATGTATGGGATAGGATCGATGGACACAAATTTTGACACAATGTTTCAACTTTTAAATTGAAAGACAATGAATGGTATAGATTAGTTGTTAATTTTGAATTTATATACTTCACCCTATTTTATCTTTACATATAGATCAAAAATATATATATATATCAATTCAATTTTCATTTAATCATTTCTCTTTGTTCAGTTAACCGAATCATGCAAATAATAAATGGATTTGAAGCTCTCAGCATAAACTTTCAAATAAGATCCATATTACATATGTTTAAATAAGCATATAGATCAGAATAGCCCAAAATCAAAAATTAATTAAAAAATAAATAAATAGAGGAAATAGATAATAGGAAAAGAACATTAATGAAGAGAGAGAAGCGGGTGCACATCTCATCTTTCTTGCTTTTAAGAAATATGAGATGTGGTTTGAAATTGGGAGGAGGGGGGGTGGGGGAGGGATCGACTTAGATCACATTAAGGTGCAAAATGTTGGCTCGAATAATCTATTGGCATCACATTTCAATATAAGGTCACCAATAGTTGTGCAAAAATCAATTTCCTCGAAGCACAGAAGCATTTAGACCCAGATGACGTCTTGAAGTTGGCTCATATTGTCATCATCAACCATCTATTGACGGGGGGCAATAAGCGAATACAGATGCACGAACAACTTGTGGTACATGATAGAAGATTTTTTAGGGTTTCAGTCATTCCCTCAGGGAACATCTTTTAATAGTATGAATCTTTACAGCCTTCATATGATGATTAATGAGGAGCAACTTGAGAGAGAGGAGGGAGGTGGTGACAACATTTATGGCTTTATTTCGGCTTTTTAGGTACGACACTTAGTATATGCTCTTTATTATTAATAATAGTTATTTAGTATATATATATAGACTAGCTATATGTTTGTTTTATTTTTAATCCTTTTTGCATTATAGTGGTATCCAGTTAAAATATTCCTATTCTTTGAGAGCAAATTGGGGAAAATAATCACCGACAAAATTTTGATTCCAAGTTGCCTGAATTGGTTGTGCAAAAAGAGGCCACATAAGCTAATCCGAATTAATCATTTTTATCATGTAAGTGTCTAACCTAACCTAATTTTGTTTTTGTTTTTTTTTTTTTAATATCCTTGTTTATAATATGTGTATGTGTATCTTGTAGGTATGAGGATCAAAAAGCACCCTTAAGCCCATCGACGTAGAGAGAGACATGGAGCATTGGAGGTCCTTTAACCCTTTACATTTGGTTGGAATTGATATCTATTGAGAGGGCGATAGAGAGCGTGATAAGCTTGAGTATGGTGATATGCTAAAGGGGAATGAGTAGGTAAAGTGGGGTTGAGGAGACAAAGTTGACTAGGGAGAAGGATCGAGGGATGAAAGAGGTTCAACAAATGGAACCCAATGGAAGCTATTAACATGACATCCAATAACTGGCATAGAGATACAGTGCGCCCCCTTATGGAAGCTAAGATTGATTCGGAGGGCCTTCATCAGAGCATCCATATAAAGAGAAGAGGTCAAAGAAGGTACACAATGTAGGATGTCATGGAGTTGTTGAGGAGACAAGACAGAAAACTAAGCAGATAGAAGAAGGCATAGGCAAGACTGAAGGCTCATCTAGGAATCGAGTGATCTCTTAATGCTCTGAATGATCCAAATAATGATGATGATGATGATGAGAGGACCAATACAGATGAAAATGTCTGTGACCCACCACCGCATCCTCAAGGTGATGATCATGATCATGATCAACCTCGATATGATGATGATTAACTTAGAGATGATAGAGTTATTCTAGACCTAGCACCGTAGCCTAAAGATGATAGCTTTGATTGTATAGGCACGGAGGATCAGACATCTGCTTCTAGTTCTGAGGTATTTTGTAATTATTTTCTATTTTAGTTATACATATTATACTAAATGTCTATTTAAAACAATTAATTTTCTTGAAATTTTATGAGAACGCTAGTGAGATCATTAAATGGGGTAAACAAGTGAGGAAGCCATTGGCAGTTTGTCAGACGCTATTCATGGTTCCTCGACCCAGGACGAACAAAAAGAAGGAGCATTAGGAGGAAATGGTGAAGAAAGTGGAGGTTCCTCAGGAGCAACCACAAAAAGTGGTAGGGAATGTAGAATTTATTGATTCTTCTCCGGAGAAAGTGGTGCAGAAAGTGACAAAGAATGTAGAAGTGGAAGAGCAACCAGATATGAACCACATTTTGTAGGGTTACATTGAGTACAATCAATCCAATGTGCAATTTTAGTAAGGGTAAATATATATTACCCTTTTTATTCTTATTACTCATCTAATTTCTTACCCTTTTTATTGTAGGTGTTCAATTGGTTATGTGAAACTAGTCATATAATAATGGATTTGTACCATCGAGGATGACACTAAATGGTTGAATGGTGAGCATATTGACACTTATTTGATATGCCTCGAGAAGAAACGGCTCTAGTCTCCTTTGCTTTATGACTCTAAATATGTAGTCCATGGGACAAATCTGTTTGTGAATATTTACATCTTGGGTGTTAATTTTCTGTATCTTTGTTTGTTTAATGGTGATAAATATAACACTTTTTTTCTTACAAGGGGCAACAAATATTGTTTGGAATAATGAGTACATAAAAAAAGGGAAAAATTTTGATCCGGCAACGCTGACTCTCCCCATGATTGAATAGCTCATGCTATCAGTTAGAAAGACGCAAAAATCCCTTGGTGCCAAGTTCATTATGTAAGTGTTGTTTCTAATTTAGAGTTTTTAAGCAAATTATTTGATCCTTAGAATTAATCATGTACCATTGATGTCTTGAAAATGTAGGCGTTGCTCCTATGTAATCTAGCTCAAACGCATTGGATCATTTGTAAGTCATGCCTTAAAGGGCAAAAGATAGTTATATATGATTCCAGTGCAAGTATAGATGCAAGTTTTAAAGTAGCTGCCATTTAGCCTCTGGTATGCTAGCTACCAAAGTTCATGCGGTTGAGCGGATACTATGAGAATTATGAAATATCGTAACCACCATTGGAAACACAGTGGGTTATAAAGCGTCTTGATGAAACAAAAGTGCCCCAATAACCCACTAGGTAAACTCCAAGTTTTAATAATATTGAATCAATTAATCATTGAATTGTCCATTTGTTCTATTACTAATATATTAATGAATTCTTACTAATATAGGACCTATTATGGAGCATATGCCACAAAATTCAATGATGACCTTCTGTAGTCCTGAGAGGGTATATGGAAGTCCGAGCAGAACCGGGAAGACACACTTAGAATTAGGGCATATATTGCAGTGGATATATATACTTAGACTACGCCACTATATAGGCTTCCAAGTTTGATAGGGTGAATTACATAAATGTTCTACTTCTTATATTCATATTCATTTGTACATAAATATTCATATCCATTTGTATATAATTATTCATGAATTGAAAAATTTTGGAAATGTTGTGTGGTAATATGGAGTTGGATAAAAAGACTAAGTCTCTAAACTAAATACACAAAATGTAATTTTTCAAATGCAGATTCTATTACCCAGATAGTCAAAACACAAGGGAAACTTTGTCAAATCTTTCACAAAATCATAGTCCGAAAATAATAAATCAAGTAAGAAAATAATATTAACTTAAGGACATAATATTAACTAACAAAACAAATAATATCTAAATCCTAAATAAGAAAACAATAAAACAACATTCCACAAATAAGAAATTAATGATATATTCATTTTGGATCAACATTATAATCAAACATGGTCCAATGCACTTAAGCGGGAACTTCACTAAGTGATATATATACTCAACTAATGACATCCCACACACCAATGTGATGATATAGTGGTATGTTGTAACTTATTTGCTTAATTCACTTAAATAACTAAAATTTCTAAGCATTGGGGATCACTTTTAGGCCATTGGAAGCCAAGGAAAAACGCAAATCCTTCAAAGAAAAAAAAAAAAAAAACACTTAACAACTAGGTTTAATACCCGGTTTCCACTTCTAACTGGGTTTAATAAGCCTATTAAACCTAGTTGGAAGCTTCTTGGAATTTCTCAAGATTCTCTCTCTCTCTTATTATTATTATTATTATTATTATTGGTTTGAAATGATCCAAAAACCACAAAATTAACTATGTATTCATTTTGTGTTAAAATTATAACCAAACATGGTCCAATGCTTGATCACGATAAAATATATCCTTATTTTATACTTTTAAACCTTACTTTTATAATGAATACCTAAGTGATTTTGGTAATTTTTGTGTTTTTATTTATTATTTTTTAGGTGAGTCATGGAAAGATAAATTAGCAAATATGTAAGGTTTTTAAGGAAAATGCATGGGTTAAAATAATTGCAAGAAATAATTATTTGAAAATTTTATCACTTTCACCCAAATAAAAAGGAAATTTTTGTTTTTACGCAATATTTTATAAAAATTTGTTTTTGACCTCTCAAACAAATTATTTCCATTGTATACCCAAGATTACTAAATTACCCTTAAAATTAAAATCACCCAATTGCCCTAACCAAAATTACTAAAATAGCCTTCTTCTTCCTTCTAGCATCCAAACCTCTTTTCTCTTTCTCTTACTCTATTCATGGTTTTTGTTCTCTTCCATTCACCTTTATAGCCGAAAGTCAAACCTCCTAGCAAGGGATTCTTCATTGGAGTTTTTTTGTCCATTGAAGATTTTTGATCCATTCAAGTGTGATCCATTGAAGGTTTTGAAGCTTCTTCTTCCATTTCAAGCTATTTGAGTTTTGAAGGTAATGTATGTGTTTTCGTTGGTTGGTTTTTAGGTTATTTTATTCAAATTGTAAGCTAAAGGCTTTAAGAGTGATGTGGTTGTGATATATGTCATCTGAAAGGTAGATTTGTAGATTTGCTTGTTTTTGTCAAATCTGCGATGAAATCGATTTTTAATTGAACTAAAAACCCGATTTCGGTTTTTACAGAGGTGTAAAACCGATTTAACCATGTGATCGATTTGCATGCCACTAAAAAACCAAAATCGGTTTTTCATATAAATGAAAAACCGATTTGAGCAATTTTTCATGTTTTTCATATTTGTTATGTTTTGGATGCCGTGTATTAAATTTTAGTATTATATGTGATTAAATATGATCGTATTGGGTAATATTTAATTGGATTTTTCCTGCAAAGTATTGTGAGTGTACAATAAATTCATCAAATGATTTTTTGATCCACTTAAAAACTGAGTTAAGCAGTGTTAGCATAATTATGATATATCTTGTGTTTTTGGTGGGTATTGATTTATAATGTTAGATTTTGTTATATATGATTGTACTTTGTAATGTTGACCCATTATAGTGAGACTAATTAAACATTCTTTGAATGTTATAGGAATGGCTACGAAACGATTGTAATCAACTTTGATGGAGAGTGGAATGGATCTAACTACGTTGGGGGTGAGTCGATCATGTGTGGGGTCCTCAAAGATAGTAGTTTTTCATCGTTGGTGGATGTTATGTACAGAGAGGCTAGCATTGATAGAAGAAGATAGGATATTCGTATTTATTATTTACTATAAAGTATAACAAACGGCCAAGTGAAAAAAATACGTATCATATCCGATCTTAGTGTGGTTGGTTTGGTGGCGGTGAAAAATGTTGATGTTAGAGAGATTTATATTGATAAGGTTGTAAGAGATTTTGGAGCTGGAGTTAGTAGGCATATCGTTCGTCTAAATGTCACCGACTCAATACTAGACACAAGACATGACATGCCAAATACTGATGGACCTGCAAATCCGTATATGGTTCAAAGTCAATTTTATCTTACTTCAGGTGTTGGTAGCAATCAGGTTGATGCTTCGATCACCCCATTTACATCTATGGAAAGTCTCATTCATGATATTAATGATGATTATATGAATGATATTAGCGATGATGAAGATCAGGACACAGATGATAATGGTGATGGGACAGGGGATAGTGATGAAGAGCAAACTAGAGATAGTGATAAAGAGGAAACTCGATTTAATGATGTCATCGAGGATGAAGAGTTTCCAGAAATAAGATTTTCGGGTTTACAATTTCAGAACAATCTTTCACAACCATACTGGATTGTTCTCGGTGTAGAACTTGGCGACATTGAGGCTATTTCAAGCGTTGTGTCAACCGTCTACCGACGTAGTACTTTTTATAAAGGTGCATTCTTTGATAGTAAACAAGAAATGTGTACAGCTATTGGAGAATATGCTCTAAAATCCAAGTTTGAATATCGTGTTAGACGCTCAGACACGGAGCGATTTGAAGCTGGTTGCAAGGATAAGAGTTGTAGCTTTATAGTTCGTGCAAGATGCAGAAAGGGTTGTTCGATGTGGTTTGTGTTAAAGTATGTAGCGGAACACACATGCCGTCAAGTAGCCATGAAATCACATATGAAAAGTGTGAAGGCTATTGGCATCGGAAAATTATATGCAAGAAAGGTGGGGAGAGATATTTATACACCTAATCATTTGATCGGAGAAATGCTAAAGCAGGATGGTGTGCAGATCTTGTACAGTAAAGCTTGGAAGGCTTTACAATATGCCAAAAAACTAGCATATGGACAAGCGGATGAGTCATATCAATAGCTTTCGTCCTACTTTGAAATGTTAAAAGTATCAAACCCCGGCACTATGACGGCAATTAAGAGGGATGAAAACAACGACAAAGAAATGTGCACTTAGAGTTTGTATTGAGGGTTTTCGATCTTACATGAGACCTGTTGTTGCTATTGATGCCACCCATTTGAAAGGTGAATACAAATGGGTGATTTTTTTTTGCTGCCTGCAAAGATGGGTTGGAGATGATTTATCCCATCGCTTTTGGATTTGCTGATGGAGAGTTAGACCGTTCATAGACTTGGTTTTTAAGCAGATTACAAGAGGCGATCGGTGTGTCAGACGATTTGCTTATCATATCCGATCATCACAAAAGCATATCGAATGGGATAAGTATAGCATTTCCTGAAGTCTCACACATATTATGTTTTTTCCATCTATAGCAAAACCTTAAGCAACATTGTAAAAAGTATTCAAATGTGGTGGAAAAAGCATTTTACAGTGCAACATACAGTTATGTGCCAGATGACTGCAATAGAATGTTGGAAGAAATTCGGGTGTTACATTCGAAATCATATGAAACTTTGGTTAAGGTTGGGGTAAGCAGATGGTCACGGACACATTGTCCAAAAAGAAGATATGACATGATGACCACTAACATTGTAGAACCACTCAACAATTGCATGATGCAAACACGTCGTTTGCCAATAACTACTGCACATGAATATATGAGAAATGTGTTACAAAGATGGTGTAATAATAGACGTGGTACTGATGAAAAACTCACGACTTATGTTACCACTGCTGCGGACAATCAAATCATGTTGGCAAAAAATTTATCTATGGAAGGTACCGTACATCCTATTACAGAACCGATTACATACAGTGTTCTACATCCTAGCAGAGGCGATGTGGTGGTTAATATTGAAGCGAGCACATGCACTTGCTTGCAGTGGAACTTAGATCAGTTACCATGTATTCATGCATGTGCTGCAACCAAGTATCATAATTTTACATTGTCATTTTCTATATTTAATGTCATATCATATTTTTACACTTAAATTTATGATATATGTCAGGTTTAAGGGCGTTAGTTGTGATACACTTTGCAGTCATTATTATAGCACAGAGTGGCTGAAAGCTGCATATGCACGTCCTATCAATCCCGTTCCTAAATTGTCTAATTGGAATGTTTCTACGGAAGTTAGAAGCATGATTGTACTACCACCCATAGGAAAAAGACAAGCAGGTAGGCCGAAAGAGGTTCGGATTCCTTCAGTTGGGGAAGCCTGTCGAACTAAGAAGTGTGAATAATATGGTCAGATGGGACATATCCATCTTCATTGCCCTAACCCCCCTACATCCTCTAGTGGAGGGACGAGCGTAGCCGCAAGTGCAGAAGCCCAAACTAGCAAAGCCGCTACTGCAAAAGCTAGAACAAGTGCAAATGCTCATACAAATACTGCGCCCTCACGAAGATGCTGCCTCTGTCATGAGACTCCACACAACCAACGTCAATGCCTGCAACTGTTTCCTACTCTCAATCGAATGTTGGGTAATGATCCAAACATTGATGATTAGACACATTAATTAATTCAAGCTTTATTTTAATATGTGTTATGTTATTTTTTTAAATGAATTAAATTACTCAACTTCTGTGATGAAGTGGTACTATTATACTCGAATAGTAGTACAAAATTAGGGAAAAGTCTGCTAAATATTCATTAAATTTAATTAATTTAATGAAGAATGAAGTGAAGTAATTGACATCAAAATGGAAAAATGGGTAAAAATTAGACAAACAAAAAGATAAGTTATTCATTACTTTTAAGAAACTGAAATGGTTTTTAAACTCTCCTAAAACCGATCATGTTATGGTTTTTGTGTTTTTTGATAATTGAGATTCATCCAATCATGTTTAATTGTAATGTTAATCCATACTAAAATGTAACATCAATTCTATGGTTTTTCTATCTTTTGATCATTGAGAACCTTAAAATTTGAAGGAAAAAAGGGTAACAATTGGTCAAACTAAATAATCGGTTTTTCATTATAAAAAAGAAACTGAAATCAGTTTTTAATATCCCTTAAAAACTGATCTATGATTTATCCTTCATTTTCCTCTGATCGGTTTTTTAGGTATATGAGAAACCGAATTCGATTTTTAAACACCCCTGAAAAACCGAACATTGTTTATTTTGCTTTTATCCCCTTTTGATGGCTTCATATGGTGACATTAAAGTTAAACATGACTTTAAGTGACAACGTTTTACCTTGTGCTTAAAGTTAAATAATTTCAATGATAATGTAAAGTAAACGCTGATTTTTTCGATTTTTCCTATTTGAATATTATTAAATACTATATATATGAATGAATAATTATAAATAAATACAATTACTTATATATAACCTCTCCATCAGAGTTTAATATCAATTTTCCTAATTTATTAACTTTATACAATGGTGTCGAAAAGATATACAGATCCCTAGCAATCTCTGCTCTTAGTCCAATGACATCTGCAACCTGATCAGGTCATCTTGATTTCCATGTACTCTCGTTTGATTGTAAAAAATCACGTATATACATAACCACAAATGCTCCACAGCTCGTCCTGTATCAGTAACAAATTAATTAATTAATTAGATAATGTTAACATACCATTAAATATAAAATATAATATATATATATATATAAAATTTTCATTAAGTTATAAATTTACTCACCCATCAGGTTGCTGGGGCACAACCGATCTATCAAGACATTCAACTGTCCATCGCTCATCCACGGGTGGCATCTTTATCTGGGTCCTTTCATAAAATCCCACGAACTGAAATAAGATGGGCATCAAAGACACCAACGGCTCAAGTTGCTTCACGCGCACAGCTAAGTCAATATGTGCTAGCCACTCTGAGGGTACATCAGTTGTAACCGGATCAAATATTTTTCCTTTGAGGACGTAATGCTCTCTATAGTATAATGTCATCAATGCCTGCAAGATAAAAAATTAAACTTGTTATTTAACTTAAGGGACAAATGACGATAAATTGTAGCGGCATAACTGATTGAAATGTAAACACTCACAAATAAAGGGCTCTCATGGACCGCGTATCTAGTGTCCTCAACCTCATTCCACTTCTTTCGTAAGCACATCAAATAAGAATCGATGTGCTCTGAACTCAACCATTTGTTCTCATCCTCAATGGTTCGTAGTATGTCCGATATCACACACCACTGACAACGATCAACCACACGCCTAAAAAAAAGACCAAAAACAAACAATTGTAAATTTTATTACAATAGCAACCAGGATAAAAAGATAATAGTGCTTGTTATCAAAACCTGAGGTCCAACGACGTGGAAGCTTTGTATTCATTGTAGACAGCCTCTACGGGGTCTACAGACTCTGCCACCTCCTCGACCTGCATTTAGGGCACCTTTTGTTTCTTTTTGGTGGTCCAAGATCCGTATATGGTGTCCGTAGAGATGCCGCTGGCTTCGTCTTTCATTTGCCCCGCTCCTGAATTACCTCATCATGCAACTGTAAGCAAATCAAAACCATCAATTAAACATTTAGAATTATATATCAAGCTGTAACACAATTGAAATACTATACGTACCTGGTCATCACCACGTTCAGTATCTGTATATAATAGACCTCCTGAGACCTTCTAGGAGTGGTGGATCTCCTGATCCTCTTGTTGGAGGGGTGATTGGTGGACACTGTGAGATTGATGGACCTCCTACTCCTCCTGATGGATGGTTGTCTGGTCTTTATGGATAGACGATTGATGGACTACCTCATCGTCATGGTGAGGTGACATCAGGACCCCCTTGTCCTGATATGGTGATGGTGGTGATGGGCTATATATATGGTTATCAAGGACAAAGCTCCTATCATCATCATCATCATCATCATCATCGTCGTCTTCATCATCGTTATCGTCATCCATAGGAATTTTTAAATGTTCTTCCACCCGTCTCAATCTTCTATCCATCTTCCTTATAACCTTGTCCATCTTACTTACTTTCTTGTGGGTTGCCTTCTGTAAACCCACTAGGCACTCAAATAACTTCTTCACCTGTATAATATATATATATATATATATATCATTTTACACAGTGTACGTAATTGTAAAAAAAGATTTTGACAAAGTCTCCCCTGTTTTTTTAGTATCTAGGGAAATATAACCTGCATATCTAAAATTACACTTCATCTATCATGTTTAGAGACTTCGTCTCTCTATCCCACTCCGTATGATTATGCAACATGTCCATAATTTATCCATTTACTCAAATGCACATTCACTTAACAATAAAATAAAATAAAATAAAATTAAGATTCGTACCTCAAAATGTACTGTTCGTACATCGTGCGATTTTTTTGTTCGTAACTCTACAAAGGTATCCTCTGATTCAGTCTGTACACTTGGGATGTCTTCATACTGCTCATCATTCTCCCTTGCAAACTCATCAACCTCATCATCACCCCTTTCATCCTCCACCTGATAATCATCATCACCTCGTGCATTATCACCATCATCGTCATCATCATCATCATCCTCACTCCCTCCGCCGCCAACTTTATGTACCTCTTCGCCAACCAAATGCTTCGGATTGAAAGATCTCCAATAATCCGTCTCTTTTTCTGCATCAGTAGGCTCAAGGGTTTGTACAATACAAACTATCTACAATATATGCATATAAAAGTAGTTAGTTATATTATTAATACTTCATCTAAATAAGGATAGTGAAAACAAAAAAAATAATAATAATAAAGGAAATCAATTTAAATTAAGTTCACCACTTATAGGGGGAAAATCATTCAGGTTGGTTATGTCTTTCATGGGGTCCTCTTAAGTGTCCATCTCCTACACCTTGGTAGTTCATTTTGCAAGGACTTATTATCTTTTGCTATTTTCTCTCGTAACATCGAGAATATTTCCACAAACCACTACTATAATGCAAAAATGATTAAACAAATAACAAACATATAGTTAGTGTATATATATATAAAATCCTATATATCAACCGTATTAAGAGGAAACTGTAATTAATTTTTTATCATATTGGTATACCTGAAATGCTAGGATACAATCATAAAGATTAATGGTCTTCGGTGGGTTTTTCACTCGCTTTTCATTAATCGCCATATGAAGACAGTGGACCAGCGTACTATAGCTCAATGTGCCCCAAAGGAACGAATTCCATACCTCTGCATTCTCTATAATGACCCATATAAAGTGACCAATGTTGGCCCTGTCATCCTACCCCATGAAGAGATAGAAAGCGATCCCCACATTTGCTAACTTTAATAGATCCTCATCATTTAAAACATCTTCACCTGCATGGCCCTAGCGTGGTGTATGGCTCCTTGCCTAAAGAAAGATGGCTAGACTAGAGACACTTGGCGACACTCCACTAAACAATCGCCATAGGATACTCTTCTCGTCATTTTGCACCGTATTAAAGATTTCTTTATCTATACCCCTAAAAGGAAGTCCTGTCACTGATAAAAACTCCTATTTCCCAAACCCATACATTCTTCCCCCGATTTCAAACCACATTTCATCACGGCGCCCACCGGGGACCTCCATCTCTCTAACAAGAAACCATAATATCATTGAAACAACTATTGTATTGTTGCTGCTTATCTCTAAAATATGTCTGAATGAGCACTCTCTTATGAACTAGTCGTATAAGTCTCGTCTAGTAATAACCGCAATGATTTTACTAAGCCATTTTTGACCAATATGTGTATTCCCGCTCGAATTCTTACTAATTGTTTGTGAACTATATTTATACTTGAAATCCATATGTAGAAAACAAACAAAAACAGCAAATGATTAGTATTTACAACGTTAACAAATAAAATCGATTTTTAACTATATGTGAAAAATCGGTCAATATCATTGATCGGTTTTTAACCATATGTGAAAAACCGGTTGATATCATCGATCTGTTTTTAACCAGGTGTGAAAATCGGTCGATATAATTGATTGGTTTTTCACTTCGGTTTTCACATCATTGATCGATTTTAAACTTCGGTTTTTCACAAACTAATTGGTTTTCCACGTTGGTTTTTCACATCGGGCAAATTGCACTAAACCTCCCTTAAGGTTTGATAAAATTGCACAAATATGACGATGTTTGGGTAACTCACATTGATCTCCCTTTAGGTTTCAAAAACTCAACACAGACCTCTCCTGCCATCAGTCAACTATGGTTAAATTCTTACAGTCAACGGTCAAAGTTGCAAAAAGACTAAAATACCCTTCAAATCCAATTTAAAATCAATGTTTTTTTTATGAATTTAAAATTAATATAATATTTTTTAATTTAATTAAAAAACCAAAATTAATATAATATATATTTATGTATTATTAATTTAATATGTAAGAAAATGTTTTTAATTTAATTAAAAAACAAAAATAAAATTAAAAAAATATATATACACCTGGTCTCCATGGGAGACCAGGATCGGGGGACCAAAATTGGTATCGCGTCTCCGACGATGGAGATCGGTCGGTCTCCAGCGCCGGAGAGTTGGTCTCCAGATGGAGACCAATAGTGGTCTCTATCACCGGAGACGATACGTCGCATCTCCATCGCGTCTTCGGCGATGGAGACTGGTTGGTCTCCATCGCGGGAGACCAACTGATCTCCATCGCCGGAGACTTGGTTTCCAGCGATGGAGACCAGAAGGTCTCCACTGTCGGAGACTGCTCTCCGACGGTGGAGACTGTTAATCCATCTCCAACATTTTTTTTTTTTAATTTGTATAAACTTTAATTTTTTTTTAATTTGGGAGATGTTTGGTTTGATTTTGATGTTTAATTTAGGTTATGTTAGTTTGATAAAAATGGAGATGATGATTTTAATGAATGTAGAAGATGAAATTGGAGATGAGGAAGAGAATGGGAGGTAGAAGATAAAGAGATTTTTTTTTTTAATATTATATGATTATTTTAGTAATTAAAATATTTATTAGCTGTGAATTGACCCTTTTACCCTTCATTGTTTGGATTTAACATCGGTTGACTAATAGTTAACTGACGATAGGGGATGTTTGTGTTGAGTTATTTTAACCTTAGGGGATGTCAGTGTGGGTTATCCAAACATCATCATTTTTGTGCAATTTCACCAAACCTTAGGGGAGGTTTATGCAATTTGCCCTTTTCACATCTTGATCTGTGTTCCATTGGTTTTCCGCTTCGGTTTTTCACTTCATGATCGGTTATTCACTTCGGTTTTTCACAATACACCCAGTCTGTGGAAACCGAAGTGATAAACCAAAGTGAAAAACTGGAGTGAATAGCCGAAGTAGAAAACCGAAGCGAAAAACCGAAGTGAAAAACCGATGTTAAAAACCGATGTGATGCCGACGACACTGTGATAATCGGAATCGGTCATTTTCAACACAAATCCAACCAAATCTAACCTACTCTAAATCTAATCATTATAACCTAACACAAATCCAACCAAATCTAATCATCATAACACATAAAACATCTTAAATTCTCAAAACAAAATTCAAAAATCCCTAACATGAGACTGGTAAGGAAGATTGAGTACCTTGCCAAATTGAGATGATCGTTGGCGGTCAAAGATGGTCTGGCGAGGTCGACAATTGCAAGAGAATGGTCGGAAACGGTCGAACGACTGGTCGGGTCTGTGCAAACGGTCGATCGGGTACGGGTCGCACAGTATGGGTCGAGTTTTAGATGTGCAATCGGTGATGAAAAAACTTTCCACTGATTTCTTACACATATATAAGCAGGGGCTGTTTTGTAATTACATATTTTGGTTTTTTAAAATTTTTTGAAAGTTAAGGGCTTATGAGCAAATATGTGTAAGGGCATTATGGGTAATTTGGGTGTATAATGAAATTAATTTGTTTGAGGGGTTAAAATCAATTTTTTTAAAAGTAGTGGATAAAAACAAAAATCGTCCTTTTAAATTGGATAATTTTGGTAATTTTTCCTAATCATTTTGGGTTGAAATAATATATTCTTGCTATTGTTTTTAATTCATAAGTTAATTTTCAGCCCAAGTTGTGATACATGGAGCGATTTATGCAGCCTAATTGGAATTATAGAGCCCATGAAGCACAAACTCAAACCCATGTCAATTGCAAGGGATCCAAGTTCATCTCTTCTCCTTTCTTTCTCTCTCAATCCATTCCTTTCTATGTGCTGACGTGGCAACACTGCTTTCTTCTCTCTCGATTGATCGAATCGAATCTAGATCTTCACCTTTTAAAATGCTAGCGTATTAAGTAGTGTTACAAGTGTTTGATTTTGTGTGGAAAATTGATTACAGGAGAGGAGAGGAGAATTTGGTGGTTAGTGGCGTGGAGGAGATTTTGGTCCTCCGCCCCGAGAAGAGGTAAGAAGAATGATGATGGATGATGACATGGAGAAAGGTGGCCTCATGCCTTACCAGGACCGGCCCACGACTTTCCCCAATATGCGCTCTAAACCTTATGTTCCTCTGGTAATTCCAATCTAATCTTACTCTTCAGACTATATCTGGTTGGAGTAGATAGTATAAAGACAATGTAGATTTTTTTGTCCAGAAAATGTATTTGATTAAATAAGATTTTTTTATTACTTCTCTGTTATTTTATCCTTTGGATTGATATCTAGTGAACATAATCGCCTTGTATAGTATAGATTCTGTATAGTAGCATGACCTTTGATACATAATTGTATTATATACACTTGTATAATGTACCTTTGATATGTAGTATAGCTTGATATATAGTATAGTTAGACCATCGATTCTAAGGTAGCTCTTTTTTTGTTTTTTTTGGTGATATCACAAGCGTTTTTAAAGATTGTTTTGTTTGGTCGTTATTGTTTTTACGGTTTGCAATTTTGTGTGTTTGGATCAGATGTGTGTATACTGGTGCCTGTTGTGGTTGATTGTGTGACATTTGAAATTTGAATTCGGTTTTTGAATTTTGCGTGTTTGGATGTGTGAATACTGGTAGCTGTCGTGGTTTATAGCGGAACAATTAGTGTGAGATTTGAAATTCGAATTCTGTTGAAGCGAAAGCGGTTGTTGGAATTTGGAAGTTTTCGAATTTGGTTTGTTTTTAGTTTCCGGTATGTGTCAAATGGAGATGGAGTGATGCCAATTCCATGGTTCTACTTGGTTATCGCATTGTGTTTCTCATAAAAAATGTTTGAATATGATGGAAGCCATGGAACCATCGCAGCAACATAAAATAAAGAGATGGGGTTGGTTTTTCCAATCCCATGCTTTTATCAAACATGGGTTTGGATTGGATTTTATCCAAATCAATGTAACAAACATGGCCTTAAAGTTTACCATTTTCCATTGCGATGTAAAATATGAGTTAAATTGAAACTCACAAGCATCTTCAACCAATCATGGTCTCTACCAGGTCGAACATATATTAACAAATATGGTCTATTTTTCTGCCCAGATAATGATGTTGCAGTCAGATAAATAGTACAATCCACATATTATCTGTGAGAAATTGCTTTGTTTAGCTTCCTTTTAGCTTCAAGCTTTTGTCGCAGACTACGAAAAATCAGTGTAGTAAAAATCGTGATTTTTCTGCAATTAATCGTCGAAAAATCGCTAGTTAGTCAACCGCTTTGCCGATTTCACTAAAATTGACGGTTCTAGATGGTGAACTGCCTAGATCCACCTAGGCGGCCTAATCAACCACATAGGTGTCCTCAATTATTATTATTTTTTATTTAATCAAAACGACGCCTCTTTGAAGGATCAAAACGACATCGTTTCATGTTAATTAATCTAGATGAAAAACAAAATATATCAACCTTTGCTGTCATCAATCACCCCTCTCTCAATAGTCAGCCTCTCTCTCTCTCTCTCTCTCTCTCTCTAAATTCGTTCCTCAAGCTCCGTCCAACGTTGTTCTCCCCAACATCATGCTCTCAACAAAAAGTCGACACCTCTACCTCTCTGTCCTCAAGCTCAGCAGCAGTGTTACTTTGCCCATGCCTCTACATCTTCAAGCTTGACGGCTCGTGGCAGCTGTCGACTCACCAGTCACTGGTTCGTGGCAGTCGCTGTCTGTTATAATTATTGTGTTGTAACTGTTTTTTTTTTTGTAAATTTTTTGCAATGTTGTTTATTGAATTGATAAACTCTGAGTTTGTGCTGTTTGTTGTTGAATTGATTAACTCTAAGTTTGTGTTTGTTGTGTTTGATTATTCACAATTTCATTTTGTCAATTTTTTTTTTCACATATTTGACCATATTTTATCGACGATCCGCTGACCACCAACCACCGATCAAACCACCCAAGAGCAGCCTAGGCACTAGGCTGCCGACCATCTCATGCCTGATGTCTAGCGCCTTTTGAAACATTGAGAAAAATAAATATAATTCAAGTGAAAATATTAAAAAATGACCCTAACATTCGTGTCAGTTTTAAAATTAACTCTAAACTATGAAAATAAAATTTTTAGCTACAATTTTGTTCTCAACTATGCTTCGCAAAAAAAAAAAAAAAAACACAATATACAGTTGACGAAAAAAGGACATGAAAAACGATAATTTGTTCGTGAGCCATTGTTTTTATTTGTGAACTATCATCTTTGTTTGTGAATAAAAATAATTTTGGATAAACTCTTCTCTATAATTTGGTGCAAGTTTTAAAACTCACATTAACTTTAGCACTATAAAGACAGAGTGAAAAAGTAATGGTATCCTAACAAATTTCTACTTAATAACTGAACTTATTAATTGTGTATTGAAATGCATTCTATACAAGCATTTAACAAAAGGTGTTATTTGTGGAAATTTTCAATATAAATTGTTTCTAACGGAAACACTTCAAGTACTCAAAGGATCTAGTCAGTTTATATTGTGATTGATTACGTGATCTAGAAGAGACAATTAGTCATCATTAACACGTTTTTCCAAATGCTAATGGATTGAACAATTATTGAGCGAATCAAGACATCGAAAAAGACTTCAAACAAACACTATTAATAATTACCTCATCAAGTTTACTTTTTTTTTTTTTTAATCTAACCTCAGTAACTTACCTAGTAGTTTCTTCAATAATAACCCTTAGACCTCGTTTGACACACGAGATTGAAGATTGAATTAGATTATTTTCATGAGATTGAATTGGATTGGATAATTAATGTTATGATGTGTTCAGTGTAGTAAGAGATTAAATAAATTAGTACTGTAATGTTTTTGGTGCAATATGGGATTGGATAAAAACAGTTTTAAATAATTAAATTATGTTAAAAAATAAATAAATATATTTTCAATTAATTTCAATCTGAAATAAAATCTTTGAATTAATACCAAAAGGATATTTTTATAAACATATTTAATTAATTAAATTAATTTGAAAAAGGGAATTTAGCAAAAATGCCCTAAAAACACATCAGAATTACGTAAATATCCCTTAGAGGAATTAAATTGCAAAACTACCCTTAATTTACTAAATTGCCCTTGAATCATAATAGCCCTTTTCATTTTGTCTGTCTTCAACCACGGCAGCCCGATCTTGTTAAAACACCAACCTGATACACAGTAACACACCACACCAACCCGAATAGCAGCGTCATCGTGTTCGTTGACGGCGGCGTCAACTCCCCTGAACTCGAACGGTGAAAACGACTACATTGTTGCCATTGTCATCTCCTCCGGTCGGCGTTCCGCAACAACTCCTTCAAACCATCTCTTCGGTGTTCACTTCACATTTAAGGTTTCTTTTGAAATCTCCTTCTCCAAAGCTCCTACATATCTTCTTCTTTTAGTTCTTCAACAACATTTTTCAAGTTGGTTCTTTGCTCTCTCTATCTTTTTCTTTTTGTTATTGTCACGGTTTGTGTGTTTGCTTGGAGTTGTTGTTCTTGATGGGGTCTTGAATTTGATGATTTAGGGTGTCGTTTAAGAGCAAAGATGTGTCGAAAAGTGGGTACATTCCATGTAGGAGCGAAAATGAGTTGTGGTTTGGGAGAGTTATGGATACTAAGGTTTATGCATACAAAGTGTTTGTGAAAATGTTTGTGAGAACTATTTTCACTCTTTTTTTGTGTTTTGATGAAACTAAGAGGAATGTTTGAATCTAACTTGAAGTGTAAATGGTTGATTTGCTTCTCTTTTCATAAATTTATTGGCGTGTAAACATGTTTATAGCAATTAAATTACAGTTGCATGCAGCGCTTTTCTGAGTTCCTCAAGTTTAATGTGCTTTGGTTTCTTGTTATTGTTCTTGATAATTGTAATCAGTTTTCTGCTGGTTCTTCTGTCTTCTGTTAGTTTAATCTATATTTTATGATTCTATTTTTTTAATTGGTTGCATCCCCTTCTTTCGTTTAATTGCAGAAAGTGACTGTAATTGCCATGACTGTTACAATCTCAGTTGGTAGAAGAAAACTGTTTACACAGATAAATAGTTTCATTGCTGTTTTTGCACAGATAAATAGTTTCATTGCTGTTTTTGCACAGATAATTAGTTTCATTGCTGTTTTTGCACAGATAATTAGTTTGGCTGCATTGATAAAGACACTAGACACTAGACACTATAGTGTAATGGAGATAGCACTAGACACTAGACATTGTATTGATAAAGACACATGCTTTTTGTCAAGAAAGTCATTGACAATAATATAACAGTTGTCTTTGAAGGAGGTATAAGAAATTTCGCATAAATTATATAGGAGTAGCCAATCTCAATCGGTCATGATAATTCTTTGACTGTTTGTCTCCCTTAGATTTCATTCACTTTACATTGCAATTAATTTTCCCCAAAGATAAATTTTTGGCTTTACGAACTACTTCATAATCTAATGTGAGGGTTGTTCTTCTTATTATTATTTTTTTAATTTTTAATTCTTATTATTAATTGATACAAATTTGCTGTCAACTAGTTTTGATGCATAATGTAGAATTAAGATGCTCTCATTTGGTCTCTTTCCAACGAAGCATATACACTCAATGATTAACAAGATAAATGACTAGCCTAGTGGTATTGCTTTAGAATAAATGATCTTGTGCTGACAATTACATCACATGATAAATTGATAATCAATTCAAATTGCACCATGATCTGTTCGAGTCACCCAACTAGTTTTCAAATAGTACGAGACACTCAAGTTGTGTCACCGCTTATCAAATTGGAAAAAGGGCAAAACAACTCACATATTGCTAAACAACTTCTGGTCATTTTTGTTTACTTAAGCATTTAAATTGCTTATTTGCTTATTTTTTTTATCTTTCGTAGGTGTAAATGGCTGAAACAAAGTTTGACAAGTTACTAAAAATAAAAAAAACAGCTCGAGAATCAAGGCGAGTTAGCGGCTACAGTAATTGGGAAAGTATACAATTGATAAAATCTTCTCTTACTACTGATCAACTCGAACTTTTCAAGAGCACTTGTTTTGGTCATTTTCTTAATATTAATGAAATAGTGTTTTCTGGGTATTTTTGTCACCATATTCTTTTGAGGGAATGTCATATCCAACATGAAAATGAGTCAACAGATACTATGTGGTTTCATATTGGAAATGACTTGATAAGGTATAGTCCAATAGAGTTTTGTTTGGTGACTGGACTTCAGTTTGGAGATAGCTCCAAATTTTCAGTGTTGCTTGGTACTCTTGTGGACTTCGGATAGGTGCAAGTGTGACTATTGTGACCATGACGTGAACAATTAGTGCATCTCCTTCTATGAACTTCTTCCCCAACTGATAGAATGCGATTCTTTCTTGGTCTTCCTGGACGACGTCGACCGATTGGAGGGAGAACAACTTTAGCTGCAATATCTTCTGGAACCAACCAATCGGATGGTTGTCCGGGTGGGTTTATTTCCCCACTATAAGCTGCTACAAGAGACCTAGAAGAGTAATAGGCTGAACAGTAGTCTGAATATGAAAACCCTCTAAGTCTGATGCAAACTAAAGCATGCGCACATGGATATTGGTTTAGGTTGAATTCTTGACAACTGCAACTCTTTCTTGTTAAATCAACATGTCCATCCAAATCCCCATCTCTAACCAAAAATGTGTAAAAATTAATCGGGTGAACTGTGTATGTGCGAGCCAAGTCATCGTTAAGGGCAATTGCTACATCTGCTGCAGTTGTCAACTGAGTTGTTATTTTAAGTGCTTCCGCTCGACGATCATTAAACCAACGCTGGAGAACCCCTCTAATATATTCAACAACTCCAGTGATTGGCAACTCTCGACAATCACTAATTGCATTATTCATCAACTCTGCAATATTTGTTGACATTATCTTGTACCTTTTTCTTGGACAATGCGCACGTGACCAACGATCAATACCAACTTCAGTGATGAATGTAGCGGCTTCTGGATTCAAGTTTGCTAATTGTTCCATGGAACGGGTAAATTGATTCACTCGATACACCTTAACTGCCTTCCAATAAACATCTTTTAATGTCTTACTTTTTTCACATTTTGCAACCATATTCCGTTCTAAATGCACTGCACAAGCCGCATGGAAGGAATTAGGGAACACTTTTTCCACACCGTTGTTTATGCTAGATTTTCGATCAGAAACTATAACCAAATCCTCAACTTCTCCAATGGCATGACGTAACCTCATTAGGAACCACTCCCATGCATCATTAGTTTCAGAATCACCCATACCAAAGGCTAGAGGGAAAATTTGATCATTACCATCCATACACACAGCCACAAATAAAACTTCATTATGAGGACCTTTTAAAAATGTGCCATCAATAGCAATGACTGGTCTAATTGAAGACAAAAACCCATCTATGCAAGCTTTTAAGCAAAAGAACATGTACATGAACCTATCATCAGAATCAGTCTGAAGGTCAGTAATACTTCCAGGATTGGCTTGCTTTAGCATGTACAAGTATGAAGGCAAAATCATGTATGATTCAGTAGGAGTTCCTCGAGCCTTATCCAATGCAATATGTCTAGCTCGATATCCTTTGTGGTAGTTACATGAGATGCCAAACTCATTTTGCATATCTCTTATAATTTCCTTGGGCCTGTATATACGGTGGTCCCTAAATTTTTCCTTGATATGTTCTCCTATCACATGAGCACTTGCTTGTCTTTGATGTGGAAATCGCTGTTCCATGGAGCATGTGTGTTCATTGTCAAATCTTCTAATCTGAAAATAATCGGAAACCCCAACTCTAATTGCACGTAAGCGCCAGTTACAATCTGCAACGATGCACCGAACCTGATATCTTGTTGTGTCTGATTTCATGACTCTTGTTTGGAACCGATTTGCCAAGGCATATCTGCCTAGCTCTGATTGCAACTGTTCTTTGTTCTCAAACAATTCACCAACTTGAATATGCATAGGATTGCGTCTAGGAGCAACTTCATTAGAATTAACTGAATATAATGCACATGGTGGTGGAACAAGCCTTTGAATATGCTCAAATTGCTGGTTATATCGATTCGAAACTCGACCCGATGTTGTTTCACCATAAGTAGTTGGATAAGTATGTTGTTCTTGTTCATCACAATCTGTTATATGGTGATCCATCGAAACCTCATAAACATGCTCCATTTTTGAGCTACCCTCAAATCCACAATGAAAAGGGAAACAAGTATTATCATTGCCACCTGGTGTAAATCCTTCCTTAATATCATCCAAATGGACACCCGAGTTTGTTTGATATGTTGGACTAATATTGGACATTTTATTGGGATGGAAGTCCAATTTAAATGTATGGTTTGGTTCACAAGAAGTTTCTGGTTGACAAGTATCCTTCAAATCTGTTGAATCATGCTTAACCTCATCAATAGTTATATAAACTAGAGGGTCAACATTCTCACGGCCAAGCAATAATGCAACATCATCATCATCAATTATCTCAATAGGCATACTTGGACAAATGGTTTGAGCACCAGTAGTTAATATAACTCGATAATGGTTTTTATCAATACCTGTGACGTGGTATGCTTTATCCAATAGTTGCTCAAAAGTTGCATCTCGTGGAAATCTAAAAGCCCTTGCTCTCTGACCCTCATACCAGTAAACCCCACGATCGCTCTTCCAATGTCCACCCCAATTGAAAACTAATCGTACAATAGACATCCTTAATCCTGAAAATTTGATAACATAGAATCGTTACTATTAAACAGCTTAAAGAGTAATTTAATAACATATAATTAGCAATATTTGTTTTTCAAGTCGGAAGGCGACCAAAACCTGAATTGGTGATTATGTTTGAAAAAAATTTAAAAAAAAAAAAAAATTAAAAAATGAAAAGTTCTAGTTCGGGTCAGAAGGCAGCCTGGAATCGGGTTGACCCGATTCCAGGTCGACTTCGGGTCAGAAGCGACCTGATATCGGGTCGCCCAGAACTCGGGTCACTTCTGACCCGAATTCGGGTCGCTTCTGACCCAAAGGCTTCATTCTGACCCTACTTCGGGTCAGTCTGAAGCCTTCGGGTCAGAAGGCGACCCGGAATCGGGTTGACCCGATTCCGGGCTGCCTTCTAACCCGAACTAGAATTTTTAATTTTTTCCATTTTTTCACACCATAATCAGTTCTATTTCCTAAAAAAACTCAAATATAAGTTTTCAGAAAATAAAAAAGAAAAAGAAAAATAAAACTTTCAAAATATAAACACTAACCTTTATTAATATTCAAATTTCTTCAACTTTTCTTCAAATATTCTTTCACTCAAAACTAAAATTTGAAAAAAAATAAATAAAGTGATTGTTGTTGGAGTAGTTTTGTAATGGAGGATGGATTAATGTAGGTTGATGGTATTTATATGATGTTTATTTTATTGTTGTTTAATTAGGTAGGTAAATAATTAATGGTTTGTATTAATGAGTTGGTTTTAATTTATTAGGGGTATTTTGGGTAATTTAGGGTAATCTTGCAATTTTTTTTATTGAGAGGGTAATTATGTAAATAAGGTTTCAAAAAAGGGTAATTTTGCTAAATTCCCTTTGAAAAACAATATAAAATATAAAATAATATTTTATAAATAAATATAACTGTATAAAATTAACTTTAGAGAAAATCATATTTATTTTATAACTAATTTAAAAGAATATTATATTTTAGAAATATCTAATAAATATATTAATTTAATTTTAAAATAAATAATTTAATTTAATATTAGGTTGGAAAGAGGAAACAAAATGTAAAATGAAAAATTGAAAGAAAGAAGAAGAAAATAATGTGAAACTAAAGGGAAAAGAATATAACTTATGTGAAAAGCACAAAACAAAAGGCAACACTCTTCTCATGTTGGGGTGTCTGGCATAATCGTAATGCGAAGCTCCACGCTGGGTTAGTTAGGGATTCAGGTGCTCTTGCCTCGTGGGTGCTCGGCCTTTTTTCAGAGTTTCAGTTTTCTCATGTTGCTAAGCATCAGCTTGTCCCCTGCGAGCAGTTTTCTCCTCCTCCTGCCTACTGGTCTCCTCCAGCTCAAGGATCGCTCAAGCTCAACTCGAATGTGGCCATCCGGAATGGTCTTGATTTTGTCGGGGTTGGTACTGTTGTTAGAGATCATGAGGGATGGGTTGTGGCTGCTTGCGCTAAGCGGATTCCAGGTTGCTTTACCCCAGAAATTGGGGAGCTCTTGGCGCTAAGGGAGGGTCTTTTGCTCTGTCGCTCTCAGAACCTTCTTGTTTCTTCCGTGGAGGTGGATGCCAAGAATGTGGCTTCGGCCGTTAACGCGCCGGTTGATCAACCTTGCGAAGCTAGCATTCTGGTTCATGATGTTAAGGCTCTCTGTTTGGTTGTGGGTATCTCTCAGTGCCAAACCATCTCCAGAAATGACAACCGCTTGGCCCACATACTCGCTTCCTTAGCCTTATCCTTGGCTAAGGATCTCTGTTGGCGCTCTGTTAGTGCTTCATGCATCTTTCCCTGTTTTTCTGAGTTTGTTCTGTCTCCCGTCTAGGGGAGTATCTTGGCTTTCAAAAAAAAAAACAAAAGGCAACAATATGGGATTGTTTAAACCCAGTCGTGTGGTAGGTTTGATTTAACCTACTGTAACAGCATAAAACAAAAAAGCATAAAATTGGTTTTCCAATCTCATGCTCTTACTAAACATGGGTTCGGATTAGGAAGTTATCTAAACTTAGTCCAAATCCATAAAACAAACAAGGCCTTAGAGTGGTTGTAAGAGTAATTATTGAACATTATATCTTTCTATAGTCAGATTGTGTAACTATATGAAACATTTTTTGATTGGATTCAGTGTTTGATTATTTGTTTTCTCAACATAATTTTGGCAATCCTCTTATCAACAGACCTGTATACAACCAACATGTTCAAAATATTATTTGTTCAAAACTTTTTAAAATTTAATTTTGTCTAAGATCTGAAGATTTTAAAATTTCTCAAAAACAAATACAATATATCTGTAATTTAATTTTTCCCTGGATTTCATCCAAAGTATAAAAACCAATTCTTGGATAAAAAGTAATGCATAATCCTTTCATTATTATTATTATTATTATTTAATTAAATGATTCGTTAAATGTGCGTTTGCGTTGTGATTGATTACGTGGTCTAGCGGAGACAATTAGTCATCATTGATAAATGTTTCCAAATGCTAATGGATTGAACAGTTATTAAGCGAATTAAGATATTGAAAAAGATTTAAAAGAAACACTCTATTAATACTTACCTCACCACATTAAATCCGGACCTTGGTCTGCTAAAATTCTACATTAAACTAGAAATCTTATTGTTCTTATAACATTACTTTTCATGCATTGATATCCAATGAATTTTTTTACATCATAACCCTCTCAAATAACACAAAAAATAAAAAATAAAATAAAATAAAATTCAACTCTATCCCTAGCCTCCACCGATATATATATATATATATAATAGTGAAACTCATTAGCTAATCAACAACCATAGCCTGCTGAGATCACTTGAAAATAGAAAATGAATTCCAATTGTTTCTTTTATGCAGTTCTTTTCTTTCCACTCTTTAGTTCTTTCGCAAAATGTCGACAAATTTCATTTGAAGAAACAATAGTCAACAATGAAGAAAATGGCATTGGGAAGAGACGGGCTGTTTTAGTTGCTCGGTCAAATGAATATTCCAATGATCGGCATCAGGTAAGTTCTCTTTTCATTTTCTTCGTTTTTTTTATTAAATATATATTATAAAAGATGTTTTTATTAATAAAATAATAATTATTTATCACTGATTAATAAATACAAGTTTTATGGTCTTCCAGGCTGACATGTGTCATGCAATATCAAATATTGAAGAAAGGGGAATTGAAAGATGAAAATATAACAAGTTTCGTGTACGATGATATTGCTTTTGCAGCAGAAAACCCTAGGCCCGGTATCATCATCAACAAACATTATGGTCCTGATGTTTACTATGGAGTCCCCAAGGTTCACTTTCTACTTATAAGCTTTTTTAAGAAGTATACACTATCGTTCCAATTAGAAGTGATTTTATAGAAAGTGCTTACGTGCAATACAAAAATATTTTTAGAAGCATTAATTTTCAAGCGCTTTTCCCAACCAAAACATTGTTTCTCGATATATCTATTAAATTTTGTAAATAACCATGGAAGTGTCTTTTAATTTCAAAATAAGCCTTGTCTTTGTTTTCAAAAACAAAATTTTAGACAAACTTCAAGTTTCTTATGCAGAAAAACATTTTCTTGGATAATATCCTGTTGGTTTTTCTTTCAAAAAAAAAAAACTCGAAAATATTTTTGATTTGAAACAAAGTTTTCTATTTTCAGAATCATGAAAGCACCTACTATTTTATGACAAGTGTTTTAATGAGATGCTTTTCTAAAAATGGTATTTAAATTTAGAACAGCACTTGATCATGACGTGGCTACTTGAAAAAATAAAAAATAATTGATTGGTGATTTCTCTAAAAAAGGCTTTAATTAAGTGTTTTCATAAAAAGAACTTTAATAGAAAAAAAAAAAAAAAAAAAAAAAAAAAAAAAAAAAAAAACCCTTCTAAACAGATAATATTAGTACATCAATAGTTGTTTAATTTTATGCAGTAGTCTCTTGATATAGTAATGTAATGTACAGGACTACACTGGCAAGCATGCAGCGGCCGACAATTTGTTGGCTGTAATCGTTGGAAACCGAAGAGCTCTCACTGGCGGTAGCGGTAAAGTTGTAGATAGTGTTCCAGATGACTCTTTTTTATTTATTATGCTGGTCATGGTGCTCCTGGTATTGTTTGTAAGTCACTCTCTCTTACCTATTTAGTACTTCCAAATCATAATTACTACTTAATTTTCAAAATATTTTGTTGTAGTAATTATAAACTTTAATTTCTTTAGTTAACCTGATTAAAATTTTACTTGAATATGTGCTGTAGCCATGCCTTATGGGAATTTACTATATGCTAATGATCTGATAGCTGCCTTAAAAAAGAAACATGAGCCTAAAGCTTATAGAGCATGGTGAGTTGTAACTTTGAGTGATTTAAAAATTCACTAACATATTTATTTATATGTTTTTTCGTCTTCTCTTTTTATTTGAAATTTACATATATTCTTTTAGGTAATTTACGTTGAAGCATGTGAGTCGGGGAGCATGTTTGATGGACTTCTTCCAAATAATTGGAATATATATGCAGTTACAGCAGCCAATCCAGAGGAGAGTAGTAATGGATTTTATCGTGAAGATGAGAAGTATGGAACTTGCTTGGGTGATGTGTTCAGTATTTCTTGGATGGAAGACAGGTGTAATTATTTAGTTATCTAAATTATCCTTTATACACACACGCATCACATATCTTTATCATTTACTTGCATCAAATTTTGTCAGTTGCGTTATAATTACTCGTTTGTTTACATTTGGATTTAGAAATTTAAGAATTGCATTCAGAAATTATTTGAACTAAACAATGCTTAATTTTCAAAACTCTAGTATCTTTTGTTAGAAAGAAAAAGAAAAAAAGAGTTTGAATTGCGATTAAACAGTATTCACATATTTAATACGATTTGAACTCCAAGTTGAAATTTGCTAATTTATTTATGGATTTGTTTTGGGATGGCACACACCACGTAGTGACAAGCATGACATGAGTCAGGAAACTCTCCAGCAGCAATATGAATCGGTATATACACAACGTTTTCATGTATTTTTGGTTTTTTCTGGTTTTTTATTACATATAATAGTGTTATTTTTTATATTGTTTTAGAAAACAAATGTTGAAACTTTGCATTTTTAGCATAAACCAATTAAACATGAAACTGATACATTATAAACATCTGAGTATTTATTCCTTATGTTGATATATAAATAAACTTATTGCTTTTATTCTATAAATTTGTTTTTACAAAATAAATTTGTCAAACAATACTAAAGTACAATTCCTATAAAGTGAAAGATAAAAAATTAAAACCAATTTTATTATTATAGGTAAAGAGGAGGACAGGATTTGATGTCCCTCAGAGGTCCCATGTGATGCAGTATGGAAATCTAAGTCTCTGCAGTGAATTGCTCAACACTTACATTGGTACAAATCCTGATAATACAAATCAAACCTCTACTGGTCGAGGACTTTCCAGCTTAACCAAAAAAATCAGAGCTGTTAATCAACGTGATCTTGAACTCTTCTACCTGCGCAGCAAGGTTTATCAATTCTTTTCTTTTTTGTTACATAATCAAAAGCATTTTCTATTCCATTTCTCATTGTTCAACAAATTAAAATAAATTAAAATGGTTTTATAAAAATTAAACAGGCCTTGTAGTGTTTCTTTTTGTAGAAACACTTACTACTTATATTTTAATACAGCACATTTTGGATCGAAAAGAGCACTTGCTTGCAGTACTGCTTTCTACAAAAGAGTTATAGAAAGCATTAATTTCTAATAATAAGTTCAGTTGTAAACAGTATCTTGATAAAATATGATCATAAGTTTTCTCTTTAATTTCATTACATGTGTTTTTGCAGTTGAAAAATGCCCCAGAAGGCTCTCAACAAAAGACTGAAACTGAAAAGAAATTAAACAACGAAATTTCTCACAGAAAATTTATTGATCATAGTATGAATTTTGTTGCAACATCATTACTTGGACAGAACAATGGATCACATTTGTTAGAATATGTTCGATCTGCCGGAAAGCCTCTTGTTGATGATTGGGATTGCTTAAAGATGTTTGTAAGTCAATTTTATTGACTCAATTTTCAAATTTTAAGAGACTACTATTAAACTTTAATGTTTTGGTTTAGTAGGTTCTATTAGGTTCTGGACAAAATTTATAGAATATGGTTTTGACTTCTGACTAAATAGTTTTGAAAATTTAAAGTAGAGTTTTGATGTATTTCACCTTAGCTTGTTTTTTCTGTACTTAATAACTATCTCTTGATGCTTTTATAAAGGTGAGAATTTATGAGGAAACATGTGGAGCTTTAACATCATATGGGAAGAAGTATATCAGAGCTATGGCTAACCTGTGCAATTTTGGGATCAATGAGCAGTTGATTGTGGCATCAGCCAAAGCTTGTTCAAATGAATTTTCTACTTCTTGGAGCTCCCTTCATGATAGAGTAAATGAGTGATCATATATCTTGCATTGGTTTGAGTGTTCAAATTAGAGAGTACTGAAATAAATAATTCAATGAAGTCAAATAAATAAAAAAAAACTAGTTACTATGCCAGCTATGTCTCAAACCATGCCAATTAATTTACTGTGCCCAAGTATCATTTAAATTATTTAACATGTAATAATTAAATCTAATGAATGAATTAACTGTGGTAATAATCAATTTCCTATCTAGGAATTTTATTAAACATCTAGTAAGTAATTCTTTAACAACACTAGTAACTTTCAAGATCTTACTACGATAACTTTATAAATACAACAAGTGATACAAGACAATCTAAGAAATAATATAGGCTATTTTGTGTGGTTCATCAATTTGACTATATCCACAGAGGTTACTGATTTCACTAGACTTAAGAATAATAAGATTGTATAAGAGATTACCTCTACCCAAAAGTTTCTCCCCTTTAGATTTTAATCCTTCATGAAAATGTTTGAGAGCTGTTTTAAAGATCTAGCTTCAACAATGAACAAATGAGAGAACAATAGATTAAAGAAAAACTTGCATTCTGAATCTTGATTTTTCAACTAACTAAATAGAGTACAAAAGCATATTTATATATGTGGAAATAACAGATCCTAGCCATTGAAAGAAAACCAGCTAAATCCTATCCATCCACTTGTAACCAAATGCTTACATCATCAATAACCAACTCTAAGCATCTCTTAAGTGTGCTGACTGCGTGGGCTGCACATTACGTTAAGATTGAATCTATTGCGTGGGCTGTATATTGCGGGCTGTATACTGTTGAGGAATACTCTGTACATCCCCCCTTAAGCTGAACATAGGTGTTGGAACAATGTTCAGTTTGCTACATAATGTAAGAAAACGATCAATCGGCAGAGCTTTGGTGAAAATATCTGCCACTTGATCAGTAGTGGAGATATATCGAACATCAAGCAAGCCTGCTGCAACTCTGTCTCGTACAAAATGAACATCAATCTCTATATGTTTTGTACGAGCATGAAAGACCAGATTCTTAGCGAGAGCTTGAGCACTAGTATTATCACACCAAACCACTAGACTGGATGATAAAGAAAAACAAAGTTCAGTAAGCAATGATTGAAGCTAGATAAGCTCAGTAGAGGTTTGAGCTAAGGAGCGATATTCTGCTTTAGTGCTAGACCTAGCTACAACTGTTTGTTTCTTTGAGCTCCAAGAGATTAAATTATTGCCAAGATACACACAACAACCACTAGTACTCTGACGATCATCAATAGAACTGGCCCAATCAGCATCACAAAATGCCTATAATCGGAAATGAGAAGCAGGTGTAAACAAAAGACCATGCTCAACTGTTCCTTTCAAATACGTGAGTACATGCTTACAAGCCTGCCAATGTGTAACAGTTGGAGATACTAAAAATTGACTCAGCTTAGTGACAATAAAGCTGATGTCTGGTCTTGTGTGGGAGAGATATTGAAGAGCTCTAATCACACTACGATAGAGAGTGATATCATTAAAAGATTCTCCTTCATAGAGGCTGAGTTTAGTACTGGCACTGACATGAGAAGAACAAGGTTTGCAAGACTCCATATTCGTTCTTTGAAGTAAATCAAGAATGTATTTGGTTTGTGTGAGATACAAACCAGAACCATTCTTAAAAAGCTCAAAGCCTAGAACATATGACACAGAACCTAAAGTCTTTAAAGCAAACACCGTGTTAAGGTCTGTAATAAGTTGATGAATCAGATGTGAATCACTCCCGGTGATTAGTATGTCATCTACGTAAACAAGAAGCAAGATAACATGAACTCCAACCTTCTTGAAAAACAAAGAAACATCAGACTTAGAATTCTGAAAGCCCCAATCTAAAAGAGCACCTCTAAACTTTGTGAACCAGACTTGAGGAACCTGCTTTAATCTGTATAATGCCTTATGTAGCTTACACACATACTGAGCATACTGAGGATGAATAATCCAGCAGGCTAAGACATATAAACCTCCTCTCGCAACTCTCCATTCAAAAATGCATTATTTATATCATTTGAATAAAAAATTTTGGTTTTATATAAAAATGCATTATTTATTCAGTAGGATGAAAACTTTTGCTTTTAGACTACCTGTTTTCGACATTGTCAACATAGGATGAATGGAAGAATGATGAGGTACATGTGAGGACGGATTTGACGTATAAAGATTGGAAGAATTAACAGTAGAAGGAGCACTCAAATCTATAACGATATTAGTTGGACCAGTAGAATGAGTGACAGGAAAAATGGTGTTATCATTTTGAGTTTCAGAAGCAACAAAAATTTGATCAGGAGCCTGATTTTGTGAAGTATTTGAAACAGGATTACAAGAGGAAGCTGGAAATAATATTGAAATTGGTAAGCTTGAAGAAGTTTCAACACTTGACAAGGATTTTGCTGTTGGAAACAACTCTTGAAATGGGAATTCCATTTCATTGAATTCACAATGCCTTGAAATATAAATTTTACCGGATGAGTGAAGACATTTATAACCTCTATGAGTGAGACTATATCCTATAAAAATACATTTAGAGGTATGGAAATCTAGTTTGTGAGTTGAGTAATACCTCAGGTAAGGAAAACATGTACAACCAAAGGTCTTGATAAAAGCATTGTTAGGTTGTTTGTTGAACAACTTTTCAAATGGAGAGAGCATATTGAGCACTGGTATGGGCAGGTTGTTGATGAGAAAGGTGGCAGTAGAAAAAGCTTCACTCCAAAACTTTAAGGGCATTCTAGCATGAGCAAGTAGAGTTAAACCAGTCTCCACTACATGTCTGTGTTTCCTTTTTGAGATACCATTTTGCTGATGTGTATAAGGATAAGAGAATCTAGATTGAATTCCTTGATTCTTGAGATAAGGAATAAAAGAAATGTACTCTCCTCCCATGTCTGTATGAAAGGCCTTAATCTTTCTATCAAGTTGCAGCCCTTTTAAAAGTAATAAAAGTGGGCAAAGCATCTGACTTCAGTTTGATTGGATACAACCAAGTGAACCTCGAATAAGCATCAATAAAGACAATGTAATATCTATATCCATCATTTGACAAATAAGGAGAGGGCCCCCATATATCCGAATACACAATCTCAAGAGAAGTATCAGTAATATCATGTCTAGCAAAAGGTAGTTTATGCAGTTTTCCAAGTCTACAAGAGTCACAAAATGAAATGCCAGAAACATCCATATTAAACTTCAAACCACCAAGCATATATCTTAAAATTTGTAGAGAGGGGTGACCAAGTTTTGCATGCCAAATTTCAGAGTTTGTTTTGGCAGCAACATTTACATCAAACTTATTGCTATGTACAACCAACTTGTTTGATGACTTATCAACAGTAGAGCTGAGAAAAGTGAACCAGCTATCTTTATCACCACCATCCTTCAAACTTGAGTAAGAAGTGAAACCTTCCTTCAAGGGAGCTAGCAAGTCAAGACTATAGGGCCCATTCTTGAGTGTTCCTTTTAGCAAAACCTTCCCTGAGATTTTGTCCTTAAACACACAAGAACTGCCATTAAATTCTGCTATCAAATCATTATCTTCAGTAATCTTTGAGATGCTTATCAAGTTCTTGGTAATGCTAAGGACATGCAGTATTTTATTCAAATATATAAATCTATTTGGCATAGCTTTTGCTCTATAAACTGAGCTTCCTATATGAGAAATAGAAAGCTTATTATCATTGCCAACTGTTAGCTTGTCCTTCCATTTGAACTCTAAGCTGATGGCCAAATTATTGAGATTGGCAGTCACATGGTTTGTTGCCCCGCTATCAACATACCATGCAGGGTCATTAACTACCTCAAGAGAAGCATAGTAAGCTGCATTTTCTATGTTTTGAGCAATATTAGCTTGAGTATTAACTGAGTTCTAGTTTGATTGAATTGATCCCTGACTCCCCTGCACATTCTGATTTGGACTACTTCCATGCCAATTCTGATCAAACCTTTTATAACACTGTAATGTAGCATGACCAGGTCTTTGACACAATTGACAGTATACCCTTTGGTTACTCCATCTACCTCCTTTATTTCTTCCTCTATTAGTTCCTCTATAACCAGGACTATTTCTTCTTCTATTCCCAACATTTTGGAACACAAAATTCGCAAAGGCAAAAGAGACATCAACTTGTGAGGCTGTGTTAAGCTATTCAATACGTTGCTCATGTAGCATGAGTAAGTATTGAACATCTTGCAGAGTCATAGCTTTGATTTGTGAGGAAACTAAAACTACCACAGGATTGTACTCATGTCCTAGGCCACTTAAAATATTCATTATCATATCATGATCTGAAATTATGTGTCCAGTTGTAGCTAAAGCATCACCAATGGTCTTAATCTTCAAGAAGTAATCACTAATGGACATTGATCCCTTTTTAACACTCTGTATTTGCTGCTTCAATTGTAAAACCCTAACTAAAGATTGTTGAGCATAAAGTTTCTCCAAAATATTCCAAGCTTCAAGAGCATATTTCGATTTATTTACCCAACCCAGAACACTTTCTTCGATTGTTGAAAGCAACCAACAGAGAAGAAGTTGATCAGCTCTCCTTCAAGCTCTATACTTTGGATTCACTTTTGTTGCTTTCACGATCCCATTCTCATCAATTTCTTCAACAACTGGTTCTGGTACAGGTTCAGACTTAGAGATGAATTTTTCAAGCTCAAAAGCTCGAATCGCAGCAAGAACTTGCGCTTTCCAATTCACGTAATTGTTTTTGTCAAGCTTTATTGGTAGGTTAAAATTGAGAGTTTTTGCCAAAGATTGGAAATCCATGGTTGCCGCAAAAGGAATTTCAGAATTAATAGATGAAGTGAAGGTGTTTTGAGAGTGTGTAGCAAAATTTTGAGGATTAGAAGCCATTGACGTTGGTCTACGGCTCTGATACCATGAAAAAGTTTGAGAGTTATTTTAAAGATCTAGCTTCAACAATGAACAAATGAGAGAACAATAGATTGAAGAAAAACTTGCATTCTGAATATTGATTTTTCAACTAACTAAATAGAGTACAAGAGCATATTTATATATGTGGAAATAACAAATCCTAGCCATTGAAAGAAAACCAGCAAAATCCTATACATCCACTTGTAACCAAATGCTTACATCATCAATAACCAACTCTAAGCATCTCTTAAGTGTGCTGACTGTGTGGGCTGCACATTACGTTAAGATTGAATCTATTGTATGGGCTGTATACTGCGGGCTGTATACTGTTGAGGAATACTCTGTACACTTTAGCCTCACAAGCTTCCGTTAATAATATTTCTGATAATGACTTAAATTGATTTTTATGGGTTAGGGGTTATTTATTTTTATTACTTTTCACTTAATGGGTCTAAATTACACCGATTAAGTGATTTTTATTTTGTTTTGTTTTTTTTAATGGTCAAACCACTTAAAATCATCCAAAAATCATTAAAAATCAAAAGCTATAATTTTTATTACTTTTCACTTAATTGGTCTGAATTACACCGATTAAGTGATTTTTATTTTGTTTTGTTTTTGTTTTTTTTTTTTTTTTAATGTCAAACCACTTAAAACCATCCAAAAATCATTGAAAATCAAAAGCTATAATTTTTTTTTTTTCACTCAATGTCAAATCACTTAGTGATTTTTAAATATATTATTCTAAATCTATCATTCCCAAAATAGCATATTTCTCAATTTGTTCCAATCTATCATTCCAATCATTTAATGGTCGTTTGTTTTTATTATTTTTCACTTAATAGATCTGAATTGCACCTGTTAAGTAATTTTTATTTTGTTTCTTTTATTAATGGTCAAATCACTAAAACCACTCAAAAATCACTAAAATTAAAAAGCTATAATTTTTTATTTTAAATATATTATTCTAAATCTATAATTCCCTAAATAGTATATTTCTAAATTTGTTCTAACTTTACACTATACATATTTCTTTTCAATGCAATTAATGAAATATTACGATGACTAAAATATATATTACTTTACAATTTCAACTTTTGTTGTAATAATAATTCAACTTAAGAACATTTTTTTTTCTTTTTATTTAAATGTATAAATTTAATTCTTCATTTAGACCTTAATCTCATTTGTTATGAGTCTTTTCTCTTGGATATTTGGAATAATTTGAAGAATGATTGATATGTCAAACTTTTTTTGTGTCACGGGATGCTAACCAGGTTGCTAATTGACTGGCAGAAGCAACGCTTCATTTGATGATGGAGGATATAAACCTATCTACTACCCCTCCTGAATTAGAGTTGCTTCTCAACTCCGATTATCAAAGAGCTCAGACTTTCCGTTAGTGTTTTCTTTTTCTCCTTTTGGGCTTCTGACCTGCTTTTGTATCAATATATATATATACATATATATATTTAATTCATTTTACTATAATAATTAATCATATTTTAATTATGAATAAAAATATTATTATATACATAAAAGTGTCTTAATATTTGTTAAATAATTTATTATAATTGTTTATATTATATTAAACAAAGTTACATTACAACTAATAGTAAAGGAATGTAAAAGTTAAATTACTAATTTTCAGACAATTTTAACTTTAAAAAACAAAAAAGATTACTATACATTCAAAGATAAGGGAAAAAAAAACAAACAAACAAATATATTATTCAGATTTCAAGTTTCAGTCACTATTCAGTCTTCAGACAAAAAAACAAACGATCATTTAGTGTAAATAATAAAATTTACCAATTTCATGACCAGTTTTTCAGCACTTGATTATAAGCATGTCAAGTTCATTATGCATTAACGTAACAAACTATCAAACATTAACCGCCACAATAAAAACAACAACAAAAACAATTAGTGCATATAAACATTAACAAATTCAGTTAATTACAATTCAAATTACAAAATGAACACTTTGTGTGGGCCATAAGTCCTTCCCAATGCCTAAATTTTTGTAAGTCCAAAACAAGAACTAGTTTAGTTAAACACCGAAAAAACAGAAAACAAAAAAAAAACAAAAAAACAAAAACAAACACTAATTTTATTTGTCCAAATACAAAACAAATGGGACAAAATTAATTAAACACAATAGCAAGAACGACACATAGGAAAAATATATAAAAACACAACAAAGAAAAGCTCAATTGATCACCATATTTTATATATATATATATATATATATATATACACACACACATATAGAGATCATCAGGACCGGGAGAGATCGACCCACATATTAGGTAGGAAAATTACCCCAATTTGGATGGCGCTAGAGCTCAAACCATACCTCATGCTTACATGAAGTGGGCAAGTGGGGTTGTGCCGATGCAACAATCCACTAAGCTCGAAATATATCTAATTTATGTCAAGGAATTTGAGCCATGCTACTTAACAAATTATAAATTTAATTTTACATCTAATTTTGATCATTTTTTCTACTTTTAAATTCTTTGTTGGTGAACTTCACTTTAGTCCCTGTATTTTCAAAAAAGTATAATTCTTTTAATTTTGAATTCAAAAGCAATCCAATCTTCAACAAAATCTTGTAAATATTTTAATTTAATCACTCTGACTAAGAATTTATTGGTCCAACTTAACGGAAAATGCAAAAAGTACCGTTTTGTACTAACTTATCAACCATTAAAGATTTAAAATGTGTCAACCAATTGAAAATGGAAATATTAAATAAAATTAAAAATTAATTAATATCCATTAAATAAGATATTAAAAAATAAAAAAAGATATTGAATCTCTTCAAACAAAAATTAAAAAGAAAAAGAAAAAACTTCATCTTATGGAGATCCTGACCATAAATAGAAAATCCATCAATGGTGGAGATCTTATTTAGATATCCACCAAAAAAAGAACCAACTAGTTCATTGCTGATATGGTTAGAAACCAAATTGTTGATGTTTTGGTCTAACCAAGACCAGATTGTCAATGATCTAGTCTTACGGCTTTAGATTTGGTTGAACTAAATCATTATGATTAGGTTCATTCTAGATAGTTTGATTTGGTTCCAAATCTAGAATGATGATCCAATTCCACCAAATCATTTGAACAACCTGGATATACTAGATTAACCATCCCTATTGTACGATGGAGATGTGTCCCTGATTGTTGACGATGGATATTCCTTGTAAAACCTCTATCGTTAGCAACGAAGATCTGAAGAAAACCCTTTGGATCTCCATCCACGATCGATATGTTGGATGTAACTTCATGTGATTTAATAGTCATAAAAGTTTAATAAATAAATTTATGAATGAAGTCATTAAAACAAAATTAAGTTAAGGAATTCAAATGGCCATTCATTTAAGAAGATTAAATTGTTTCAATTCAATTGAGAGTTATGTACACTGATAGCTATACATTAATTAAGTAAATAAAATTTTTTAAAACTGGTCCTCTCTCTATCCTATAAACATGGGTAACACATTTTCAATTTACCATCAATCAAGTGTGTGTATTGAAGGAAAGGATCAAGAAAGAAAAACACAGTTTTCAATTATTTTAATTTCTTCATCTTCATCATCATTTGAAGTTTTTCTACATGGATTCAGGTATGTAATTTAATAACATTTTATTGTTGTGAAAATCATGAAATTTTAAGATACTACTATCTTATGACAATTACTAAATGCTTATATGTAGTATCAAAGCTTCAGGTTAAAGATTTATGATTTTCCATTATTTGTATATATAGTGTACTCTCTCTAATTGTTTCTAGATTATAAATTAGAATTATTGATGATACCTATAATGCTTCCGCTCATGAAGAATTCAAGGTTTTGTAGATCAAGAATATAGTGTAGAACTATATAATTGATTTCTTCATCTCACCTTAATTTTCGTTTATGGATATATATGAAATATATTAATATGATTTCTTTATCTATCTATATTGTACTTGATGTTTAACATATTGTTGTATATTGCAATATTAATGTTAAATATCATGTCTTTAGATAAAGTATAATTGTTAAATTATATTTTACATGTATTACACTATGAATTCATGTTATTGTAAATTCGATAGTCACCAAAGTGACCGAATTTTGAGGATCTAAGAATTTTGAATTGTGTAATATAAAATTAGATTCAATTACCCATTAACGTTGATGTATAAAATAACAGATGACATTATGATTATTATTCGCATAATGAAAGGGTATATTGAAAAATCATTAATAATAAAATATTTCAGGATTACCTAAAAGTATATCCACATTCTTATTATTGACCAAGAGAGCACATAAAACCTCCCTTAAAAATCCTTTGATCATCACGGATTAAACCCACAATCGTAGCTCTACTAGTAGCTCTATTCAAGGCTCCATCTGTATTCAATTTGATCCAACCAGTAGGAGGAAGATTCCAACCAATTTAAATATATAAATTTGATTTACTCTACTATAATAATTAATCATATTTTAATTATGAATAAAAGTATAATTAATATATACAGAAAAGTGTTTTAGTTTTTGTTAAATAATTTATTTGTAATTGTTTATATCATATTAAATAATATTACATAACAACTAATAGTAAAATGATATAAATATCAAATTATTAGTTTTAGACAATGTTAACTTTTAAAAATAAATAAGATTACTATGTATTCAAAGGGAAAAAAAAAAAAAAAAGACAAATAAACAAGTCGTTTAGATTTCTCATTTCAATCACTATTCAGTTTTCAGTGACTTTCAACGTTATTTAGTCTTCAAATAAAAAATCAAAAGATATTATTCACTTAATAATGGATGACCTATCATTACAATGACTAAAGTAAAAGGAAGAAGAATATTTATATCTCGCCATAATTGCATGCTCTAATCTTCATAATGCTCTCATACGTGGAGATATAAATTTAAACAATTAAAGCATCATTTTTCAAAAGGCCAATTTAGATCAATGTTATTGACTTACTGTATCCAATAGTAAGTCTGCTATATATTAGTCAATTCAAAACATATATAATGGATGACCTATCATTACAATGACTAAAGTTAAAGGAAGACAAATATTTATATCTCGCCATAATTGCATTCTTTAATCTTTATAATATTCTCATAAGTGGAGATATAAATTTAAACAATAAAAGCATCATTTTCCAATTAAAAGGCTAATTTAGATCAATGTTATTGACCTACTCTATCCAATAATAAGTCTTCTATTAGTCAATTTAAAACATGTATAATGGACGACCTATCATTACAATGACTAAAGGTAAAGGAAGATGAACATTTATATCTCGCCATAATTGCATTCTCTAATCTTGACTCTATGTCAATGCATAATGTTCAAAGTAAAAATAATTTATACAGTTAAAAAATAGGTTGTTTCTAAGAAAGATCAAAAGAAGAGTAATTTAATCTAAAATTTTTTGATTATTCTATTTTATAATATTTTACAAACAATTTGATATACAATTCTTTATATATTACCAAAAATTTGATTGTGATACCAAAATACTCTCATAAAAGGCATTATAAATTAACAATTTGTGCTTGAAATATAGATTATATATAATTCACTAGGAAATTTGCTACAACCTGCTAAAGTTTAATTAATTTTGAAAATTAACCCTCTGGTTTAAAATTTGGATTAAAATCCCCATAAAGTCTGTTTGGTGCATGGGATTGTATTGGATTACTTTTAAGGATTTTAATGGATGCGATAGAAATAGATTATTTTAATGTTTTGATGTATTTGGTGCAGCTGAGATTAGATTAAAAATAATATTATCTCTCGTTTAATAGAACATAAAATTGGATAAAAATAATTATATCTTACATTTGACATAAGTTAGAATATAATTATATCAAATTGATTTTTGAATAAAATTAAATTATTTTAAATAATTTCATAAAAATAAAATTACTTTAAATTAAATTTTGTTAAAATTAAATTTTAAATTATATAAAATATTTAAATTATTTTACTTAAACTAAATAAAATTATATATAATATATTTTGTATAATTTTTAAAAGACGGAATTACAATTTAGCCACCCACGCGAAACTCTAATTCAAGCGGAGCACATGTTTGGATATTATTACAATTTACCTACCTCCCGTTATCAATTTTCCGTTAAAATTGCCTGTGAACAGTAAAAAAAAGTAAAAAGACGAAAATACCCTTGATTGCTGAAGTTGACGTAATTGACCGAATAAAAAATTGAACAAATATTATAAATTAAAAAATATATATTCAAACTCAAATCTTAACAAATGAAACTCATATCTTAACAAATATTATAAATTAAAAAAATATATATTCAAACCCAGATCTTAACAAAATTTTTTCATTAAAGAATAAATAAAAAAAATGCAAACATAAAAATACAAAATTACAAAGTTTCCAGCTCTTGAAATCATGTTCAAGATCTGGATCACAATCAAAGTTTTCCAGCAAAATACAAAAAATGTAAAACACTCCATCCACCAATAATCACAAAAAATTCTATCAATTTCTCTGCAACCCAACAAAGAATCACAAAAATTCCATTAGCTTCTCTACAACCCAACAAACAATCACAAAAATTCCATCACCTCCGCACCACTGCGTCGCGCCGCGCCGCTCCACAACAACGACACACAGCCCGTCGTTCCTTACTGCAGCCTGTCGCTCCATCAGTTTCTCTGCAGCCCGTCGTTCCTTACTGCAGCTTGTCGCTCCATCAGTTTCTCTGCAGCCCGTCGTTCCTTACTGCAGCCTGTCGCTCCATCAGTTTCTCTGCAGCCCGTCGCTCCGCGTCGCTCCACGAACCACGTCGGGAACAGCGTCCGCACCGCTTGACGCACCAGCAGACAGCCTACCGCATCGCCGCACCAGCTGATCCATCTCCGCACCGCCACATCGCTCGACGCACCAACAGACAGCCTACCGCATCGCCGCCCAGCTGATCCATCTTCGCACGGTGATTTCGAGCCAGATCTGATGAATGGACTTGATAAATGTGGTTTTTCCAGATCTATGATGGTTTGAGAGATTGAAGGAGAAGAATAAGAGGAAGAAGAGAGAGAGAGTCACAAAACAAGAAGAGAGAAAGGGACAGAGAGTGAGAGAGAGATTGACAGAAGAACAAGAGAGAGAGAGGGAGAAAGAGAGAGATGGTAATTTTTTAATTCATTTAATTTTTTTTATTTTTTAGACCACTACCCATCGAAATGACAACTTTACCCCTGAATCAGTTCACGGTAACAGAAAGTTGATAACGGAAGGTAGGTAAATTGTAATAATATCCAAACATGTGCTCCGCTTGAATTAGAGTTTCGCGTGGGTAGCTAAATTGTAATTCCGTCTTTTTAAAATGAACACATTTAATATTTTAAATATACAAAGTAAACCAAAAGAAGAAAAAAATAAACATTAGCCCCACATTTTGGTTTGGATTTAATTAGTCCCGCAATTGTAGAGCTATATGGGACATGGGATTCGGAATTTTTTTTTTTCGGAAACTGACGTGGGATTTGATTTTATTCAATCACATATCTTCTCCAAATGTAATATTGGATTGCAATTTAGTCAATCTCAATCCAATCCGGTATCCCAAATAGTTGTTTATTGTATATCAAAACAACTTTATGCTTTCAAAATTTTGTTGAAAACCTCCCTAATAGTGTATCAAAAATCTATAAAAGTTTTTCATCTAACTTAAATTTAAAGTCGTTATCTTTATAAAAGAAAATATTAGAAAAAATTAATAATTAGTAAAATACATTAACAATTTTTTTTTTTAAAAAAAAAAGATTAATTAATTTATTTTTTTAAAAAACTTCAATTTCCATCTATTTGAAAAAATAAGACTATAGCATACAAAGCTTAGTCGAAACAGATGCTTGTGACTTTTCCTCAGTGATGGAGTAAACAAACACATTTTTATTGTCAACAACTGACCTGAGTAGATGCGATGTTACTTTAGTTAGTTTAAATGCCAATATAAATATGATACATTAATATTAGTAAGAATCTTAATGAAATTCAATCAATTTTAAAAAATTTTGATATAATTATTTTTATGGATGCTCGATAAAACATACTTGTTGAATAGTTGAACACTATAACAATATTTCCCACACACATATATATATATATAAGATAATTAGATTGATTTTCTCTCTCAATTTTCTTTTCCTTCAGTGAAGATAACTTTTCATTTTCTCAATTTCACAATAATTAACCTCATTACTATTTTTCATATATGCAGAAGGAGTTATGGAATAATATATTACAGATTTGTAATAAGAAAAATTTATCTTTTCTTTTTCGTCAGTTTTAATTTAAATCTAGAACAAAATATTCATACATAAATAAAATCTAGGAGTTTTATGAAATGAGAGAAAAGAAAAAAACAAACAAAAAACAAAACAAAAAAGAAGAAATGAATAAAGAAGAAAAGCTCGTGGTCGTGATGAGATATTTTGTATTTGTCTCTGTTTTTGCTTTGTTTTATTTTCTTATCTTTTACTTTTTCAGTAAAGCATATTTAAAGGTTGGTCTTTTACTAGTAAGTGCGAAGAACGGTGAGATTTTGCCATGTTTCTATTCATTTATCTTTTAGGAAAAAGGAAAAACAATTGCAAGTACATGAAGCTAGCAGACACATGATATATATATGTGCGTTGGCTGAGCTCAAACATGCATCAAACAATACTGCAAATATTAAAAAAGTTGTGTTCTTCGATTATGACTGTGTTTACAATTATGAGTACTGGAAGGTCACCTCACATTCTTTTCATGCTCATAGTTTTATTTTCACTCCTCTCTGCCAAAGCTGTCTCTGGATTCAATTTAGGAGTGGAAGATGACCATATTATGAAGTGCATTGAGAGGGAACGACATGCTCTCTTGATGATCAAACAAAGCCTCGTAGATGATGGTGGCCTTCTTTCTTCATGGGGGCCAAAAGATGACAAAAAAGACTGTTGCAAATGGCAAGGTGTCTCCTGCAGCAACCGGATGGGTCATGTCGTCAAGCTCGATCTTCAAGCTTCACCTGATGGTTCGGATTGGCTTGACTTGGGAGGTAACTTAAGTTCTTCCATGCTTGAATTGCAGCAATTGAATTATTTGAACTTGAGTAGGAATGATTTTGGAGGACAAACAATCCCTCAATTCATGGGCTCTTTTAAGAAATTGCGGCACCTTGATCTCTCTGACACTGGTTTTGGTGGTCGAGTTCCTTATCAACTGGGGAATCTATCAAGATTACAATCTCTTGATCTCAGCGATAATGATTTTGAAGGTATGTATGCTGGCAAACTTGGTTGGCTTTCCAATCTCTCCTTTTTAAGACAACTTCGTCTAAATGGTGTTGATCTTACACAAGCAATAGATTGGCTGCAAGTTATTAGTGAACTACCTTCTTTAACAGACGTGCAGCTAACTTACTGCGGTCTTCAATCAGTAATTCCATCATCTATTTCCTTTGTTAATGCTTCTAAAACTCTTTTTCTTCTTCGTCTTAGAGAGAATCATCTATCTAATTCAATATACCTTTGGTTGTCCAACTTCAGTAGCAGCCTTGTCGATCTTGACCTCTCTTCCATCAAGTTACAAGGTCCTATTCCTGAATATGCTTTCTCAAACATGACAGCTCTTCGTCATCTTTACCTTTCTTCCAACAAGTTACACGGACCTATTCCCAAATATGCTTTCTCAAACTTGACTGCTCTTCAATATCTTGACCTCTCTTCTAACAAGTTACATGGACCTATTCCCAAATATGCTTTTTCAAACATGACCTCTCTTCAACAGCTTGACCTCTCTGATAATCAAATTGCTGGTATAAATCCTGAAGCCTTTACAAACACTTGTAATTTAAAAACATTATATCTATATTCAAACAATCTCACTATACAACTTTCAGACCTTGTCTTCAACTTATTTGTTTGCACCAAACACTCACTAGAAATTTTATCATTAGAAAAAAACATGCTTGGTGGTTCATTGCCAGATTTCTCAGAATTTATTTCTTTGAAAAATCTAGATATCTGGAAAAACCAATTAAATACCATCACTCCTAGAAGTTTTGGACAACTTTTTAAGCTTAAACATCTAGATATCTCCTCAAATTCTTTGGAAGGTACAATCACGGAAGCCCACATGTCAAATCTCCCTCAACTAAAATATTTGGATCTATCTTTGAACTTGTTGACTTTGAACTTTACCTCTGGTTAGGTTCCTCATTTTCAACTTGAAACCATTAAACTGCAGGCTTGCAAACTTGGGCCTCATTTCCCAAAGTGGCTCCTAACCCAAAAATATTATTCAGAGCTTGATATCTCAAATACCAGTATTTCAGACATCATTCCCACTCAATTCTGGGAACTCTCTCCTAATCTTATTTTTTTAAATCTCTCTTATAACCATATGAAAGGCATTTTGTCAGATTTATCATTGAAGTTTGTCGATAATTCTGGATTAGATCTTAGTTCCAACGATTTTCAAGGCTCAATTCCTCTATTTCCTTCCAAAGTAACATCATTATCTCTCTCTCAAAATAAGTTTTCAGGGTCGATTTCCTTCTTATGTTCAATCAATGGGGACTCTTTCGAGTATCTTGATCTCTCAAATAACCTACTTTGAGGAGAGTTGCCCAATTGTTCGTGGCCCATTGAAAATTTAATTGTCCTAAATTTGGCAAACAATAACTTTTCTGGAAAAATTCCAGATTTGATGGGTCCAAAATGCTCACTTGAAATGTTGAAATTGAATAGTAACCAATTTATTGGAGAACTGCCTCTATCATTTAGTATATGCAATGAGCTTAAGATTTTTGATGTTGGAGACAACAAATTTTCTGGGACAATTCCATTATGGATAGGAGATAGCCTACCAAATTTGATCGTTCTTGCTCTACGATCCAATCAATTTAACGGAAGCATACCACTATAGCTCTGTACACTATCACATCTCCAACTTGTGGATTTCTCTATGAACAACATCTCGGAGACAATTCCAAAGTGTCTTAACAACTTAACTGCCATGGTTCAAAGATCGAGTTCAGAATCCACCATTGACATCTCATATACCTATGGTTCTATTGGTGACAATATTGGTTCTCAAGCCAACTATAAGAACACAGCAATAATAGTGTGGAAAGGAATGGATCGAGAGTACAAAGAAAATCTGGGATACCTAAAATGCATTGATCTTTCAAGTAATAAACTTTTTGGAGAAATTCCTATTGAAATTACAAGTCTTGAGGGATTAAGATCTTTGAATCTATCAAGAAATAGTTTAACTGGATCAATCACTGCAAAAATTGGTAACTTAAGTTTGCTCGATTCACTTGACTTGTCAAATAATATGCTAGTCGGTGAAATTCCTTCTAGCTTTTCTTTATTGAGTTTTCTTGGCATGTTGGACTTGTCAAACAATAACTTATCTAGAAAAATTCCTTTCAATACTAAACTATAGAGTTTTGATGCTCCTACATATATGGGAAATCCTAACCTTTGTGGACCTCCACTTCCAAACAATTGTTCAGAGACTAAAGCACCAACCATCATCACATGCGACAATAGTGACAATGATGTGATCATAACTCCAGAATTCTATGTTGCCTTAGCAATTGGATTCATCGTAGGATTTTGGGGAGTTTTTGGTTCTTTATTTTTGAACAGATCATGGAGACATGTATATTTCCAGTTTCTAAATCATGTGAAAGACAGACTTTACATTGCAGTGGTATTGAATATAGCCAAACTTCAGAGGCGGCCTATGACTAGAAATTGAATGGTAACATCTAACCCTTTTATATTCTCCTATCATGATTAATTATAATTTGTTTTCTGCAATTTGAGATAATTTGAAGACTTTATCCTTACTAATTTGTGTTTTTCTCACTTGTTTTCTCTATCATGTGGTCATGGCAACTATAATGCATTTGATAATGTGTTGCATATGTTCAAGACAACAAATGAGATGCCAAATTTGGAAATATTTGGAGATCAAATTTTATTAAATATCGGTAATAGCAAGTAGCCATTTTCAGAATTGAACTAGTACCAGAAATTAAAACTACTATTGAAAATTTGACATTAACTTTCATATTTACTTCCTTTGATTCAGGCATGTATACAAGACAAAATAAAAATTTGAAGCTATTATGTGTTATTTGGAAAGCAACTAGGGTGCTCTTTAGACATCAATGAATGCTATAATTTGGTAGGAACCGTGTATTGAATTTCCTTAATAAATTGTTTTGAAGAATATTTATGTGTAATATAATAGATATGCTATGCATCTCTGTTTCTTTACTCCTTATTCTTGGATTTTCTTGTACAAATGAAGTATGATTAAAATACTATTATTCTTGCAACACCTCTTACTTATAGTTAAATTAAATTGTTACATTATACATATACATACAAACATACATATATATCACATTTTATCAATACACACACACATACATAGGGGTAAGATTGGCAACCCTTAAAATTTACACAATTTCTTACATAATTTATTGACTTTTGGATTATGATGAATTGGATGGCTAAGATGCACACGTAATTATTAACAATAATCGTATTTAAACATCTTACATAAATATGATATCTCTTCTCTCTTCTTTTATGCATTTATTTTTTTCTCTCATTATTAATTAAAAGAACAACAATTTTAATATTCTCTCCTAGTATGGCCCTTTTTCTCTCATGTTTTCTTTATCTATACATATATGTGTGTGTATGTGCGTATTCTCAGGTGTAAACTTGTATATAAATGTGTGTGTAGTTCCCAAACTTGAAAACAAATAAAATTAGTTATAGTATATTATATATTTCTTAGCATTCATACAAAATATTTCAAAAAATAATACGAGTTTAGTCCCGAGAACACACACACAGACACATATATATATATATATATATGTATATAAAGAAACATGAAAGAAAAAGGGCCATATTAGGAGAGAAAATTAAAATCATTGTTCTTTTATTTCTCTAGATAAATCAAACACCCAAATATTCTATTTATCCATCCGAAATTCGGATTTCAATGGGATCTAGGTGCAAAGGACTTCTATAATAATTACATGTTTATTTTTCTTTAAAAAATTTCCATCATGTTCTCTCTTTCTCAGGCACAAAATTTCGTCATTTTCTTAAGGTATTTACTTTTCCAATTGTTTACTTCCATGATGCACTTTGCTTGTTAGATAAGCCTAATATTGGGCTTGCTTGGTGTCCACTAAATTGGTGGACACTGGACACTCGGCCAAATAACTTTAAACTTTTTTTTTTTTTTTTAATTCTGCTCACTTTATTTATTGGGCTCATTTACATTTAGGCCTTACAAATACAACAGTGACTTTAGTCCATCCAACAATAAGTCTTCTTAGTCATTTTAGCTTTTTCGGTTTTGAAATTTAACATCAATAAAGTTAGAAATATATCGAAATTTAATGAGATCAATTGTTCTAAGTATGACCTAAAATGACATCGCTCACTCATCAAGGAGAGGTCTCCCCTAACTTTCATATTGAATAGATAAAAATGGGACTTGGATCTCAAAGCCAAAAGTGCAATCCATCGATCAATCCATCAATCAATCAATCCTTTAATAGAAGCATTAGAATATGGGTCTTCAATAACCATTTATCATTCATTGGTTTCTATTTATTTATATGATATTTTCCCATCATATTTGTTGCATCAAATTGTGTATATATTCCACCAATGGATGCTTTCATCTTTTTTTTTTTCCTCAATCTTGTCAAAAATGACCACCATTGAGATTGCATGATTGAAAGAGAATTAATGGGACCCAGGTTTGCAGAGTCAACTGCTTGAGTTGGAATCATGACTTGATTATATATATATGTGGAAATTCTTAAATGAGAGTGATGTGACAAATTTGGTATTTGACAGAGACAGGTTCATTGGATGAATTTGGTATTTGAAAAGGACAAAGTGATTCATTGTAGGAGTCAGACTCTTGAATAGGATTTGGCTCATCAATATTGACCCATGTAGAAATCAATGAATCTGTGATAGTGGTGCGGTTTTGCGTCAAGCTTTGGAAACGAAATGTTGACTCTGCAAACACAACATGTCTAGACAAATAAAATACATTGATGGAAGGACAAATTTATTAAACACATTATATGAGTTCATAAATTATTAAATATATTGATGGAAATACTAATTTATTTATTTTTACTATATTATCCGTACAATTGTTTTCTTTCATTTATTCATTTTTTAAACTGATGGCTGTGACATGAGTGTTATTTTTCTCTTCATGTTCAAGGTAGCAACTCCAAAACGCGTAAAACTAATTATTAATTTTATGGCATTAGATTAGCACTTTTGAAATAAATAAATATTTAAAGATGGAAGAGAAGAGCTACATTAGATATTATATATTCTCATATAAGAAGATATATTTTATATAATAAAAGCTTCATCTTCACAAAAACTTTTAAATTTTCTTTTCTTCATGTATGTGTGCTCTTTTCACAAGGTCAATTTAGATAAATATACTAGTGACTTTTGTAACACCCGAATCCATATAGATATAGTAGAATATATATATATATATATTAAATAAAGTATAAATCAGGCCCATATGAATAAGCTAAATGGCTCAATTAGATATTTCAAATTAAAAAGTCCAATTGATGTGATAAAAATAGCTTAATTAATTATTTATGGAACCCAAAATTTAAGTTAGTCCAAATTAGAAATTAAGGTAGTCCGTTTGCCTACTAAATGCACTCATTTAGTTTCAAGCATAAAAGATATATATCAAAAAGGGGTACATTTCGGTGGATACAAAAGAGAGAAGAAAACATGTGATTGTAAAATGGTTAGCACATGAAACAAAAAGCGAAAAGCAAATAGCAAAAAAATTGAGATGAAATGAGAGAGTGGAACCAGTCCACACACATAAGCACAAACACAACACATACAGTTGAGAGAATTGGAGATAAGAATAATCAAGAAAAAAATAAAATAAAAAGAAGAAAAGTCAAAGATAAGGATGAAAATTGGTGGCAAAATTTTTTTTATAAAAACAATGTGGACAAGTGTCAATGTAACCATGAGAGGCATATTGAAAGGTGGTGTTGTGTGTATATATATATGTGGACCGTGAGAATCAAAGCCAATAAACACAAACACTTGCACGGAAGAAGGAGAAGAAAAAAAAATTAGTGAGCTGTGAGCAGAAAAATAAACAAGAAAAGAGAAAATAAGGAAAATATTGGGAGCGGATTTTTGATGTGCAATTGTTTCAGTTTTAAATTCAATTTTCTGATTTGATTTTTATGAATTTCAAATAGGTATTTTGTGTTATTTTTAGGTGGAAAATAACTCAAGGATAATACAGATGCTAGCAGTTCCAAATAGAGCTGAAATCTAATTAGTGAGTGGATCGTTTTGTTTATTTTGAATTGATTATTTATGGTTATATTTCAGATTTTATTAATTATGGATCATTAGAAATGAGTTATTTGTTAGTTAAGTAATTTCTTGAATTATTAATTTTGCTATATGTTTGGAATTAGAATTTAGTTGTATACGTATATATGTTTACGTATTTGAAATTTCAATAAGAATTTATTGTTTTTTCGTTTGAGTTTATTATATATCAAAAGTTTCAGAATAAATTAAGTATTAATTATTTATGTTTGAAAAGAATAATTATTAAGATTCATATTTATATTCAAAAATAGAATTATGAAATTTGCATATGAAAATGATTTGAGAGTTGAAAACAATTGAAATGATATTTTTAAAACACCAGGATTGTACTTTTCCCTCTAACAGGCAGCAGGCTTCATGTGTGTAACTCTTAGAGAGTCACCCAACACATGTATGGCAGAAGTCTAGAGTCATTGAGTTGCCTGACATGTGTATGGTAGATATTATCTCTTGCTTTGCATGTGTGTTCAGTATCTTTACAACGTATGATAGATTTTCCTGAGTACTAGATTGATGTAGTTTGAGATTTTATAAATGTGCAGAAATAATCCATATATATTTTTTCAATTTATTATGATACGAAATTATATCGATGTTTTCAGTATTATTTTCATATATGAATGAATATGGATCATTAAGATTTTATGTTTTTTTTTTTTTTTTTAATTAGCTTTATGTTATGTTAATTATTATAAACAAAATTGATTTATTTAGTTTTCCAAAGTTATATATACTTATTGGGCGTTAGCGCTTACTTTTTTATATTTTAAAATCATTTTTCAAGTAACTGTCAAGCCTCGAAAGAAATCTCTGAGTAGGAAGAGGTGGACCACTAGATCAAATCATGCAAAGAAATCATATTTTGATGTTGTATATATATATTTTGTATATTTCATGATATCTAGTCATGCATATCTTTACTATACTATATTTTAGTATTGTAAAATATTTAATTTTCCATCAATTTCGCTCATGTTTTTGTTATCGAGTCTACAAATGATATAAACATACTTTATAGTTATGTTTTCATGTGAAAGCTAGCATACTTTATATATATATGTTACACAATGTTACTTGTGTTGAAATAAGATTTGGAAGAGGGAATGAAGGTCCTAAGCAATTGAGATTTTTGAAATATTTTAGAAGAGTAAATTTCATTTATTATAGGATGGAATTATTGGATAAATAGTCGTTATATTGCCGAAATTTTTATTTAACCACCTTATATATTGTTAGATTTCTAAATAATTTCAATCAAAAAGTTTAGAACCATATATAATTTCTCAACCTATCACAAGGTCTTCTCGAATTCAAGATGGGAATCTAGGAGGGTCCTATCAACTTTAGTCCATCCAATAATATTCTTAGTCATTTTTACTTTTTGGGTCAAAATTTAACATCAATAAAGTTAGAAATACGTCGAAATTTAATGAGATAATTTGCTATAAGCATGACCTAAAATGGCTACTCCCACTTATCAAGGAGATGTCTCCTCTAGCTTTTCGATTGAATAGAAAAAAAAAGTGGGACTTGGATCTCGAAGTCAATAGTGCAATTAATCTATCAATCCGTCAATCAATTAATCCATTGATCAATCCATCAATCCATCAATCCATCCATTAATAGTAGTCTCTTTAATCACCGTTTCCCTTAACGGTTGCCTGAGAATGTGGGTTTTCAATCACCATTTGTTGTTGATTATTTTCTATTATTTTTGCAATATTTTCCTATCGTCTATGTTGTATCAAATTGTGTAGATATTCCATATACAATGATCAATACAAGTGAGAAAACTTTTTCAAATATTGTTTTCATTTTATGGTATCAAAGCAGTAACAAGTCTCCAACAAGAGATCCTTTAATCTCTTTTTTTTTTTTTTTTTTCAATCTTATCAAAATAGCCACCATTGAGATTGCATGATTGAGGGAGAATTAATGGGACCCATATTTGTAGAGTCAAAAGATTAAGTTAGAATCATTAGTTGATTATGTGCGGAAATTCCTAAATGAAAGTGATGTGATGAATTTGGTTGTTAAGAGAGAACAGGTTCATTGGATGAATTTGGTACTTGAAAAAGACAAAGTGATTCATTGTATGAGTTAGACTCTTGAACAGGATTTGGTTCATCAATATTGACCCATGTAGAAATCAATGAATCTGTGATAGTAGTGCGGTATCACAGATTCATTGATTGCATTTTCACCATAATTGCGTTCTCTAATCTTGACTCTATGTCAATTTATAATGTTCATGATAAAAATAATTTATGCAATTAAAAAATAGGTTGTTTCTAAGAAAGATCCAAAGAAGAGTAATGTAATCTAAAATTTTTAATTATTCTATTTTATAATGTTATACAAGCAATTTGATACACAATGCTTTATATATTACCAAAAATTTGATTGTGAGACTAAAATAATCTCATAAAAGGCATCATAAATTAACAATTTGTGCTTGAAATATAGATTATATATAATTCAATAGGAAATTTGCAGCAAAACCTGCTAAGGTTTAATTAATTTTGAAAATTAACTCTCTAGTTTAAAATTTGGATTAAAATCCCCTTAAACTTCGTTTGGTGTATGAGATTGGATTATTTTTAAAGATTATAGTGGATGGAATAGGAATAGATTATTTTAATGTTTTAATATATTTGGTGCAGTTGAGATTAAATTAAAAATAATATTGTCTTTTGTTTGATATAACATAAGATATGATAAAAATAACTATATTTTAGATTCGATATAGGTTAGAACAAAATTATATCAATTTAATTTATGAATAAAATGAAATTATGTTAAATAATTTCGTAAAAACTAAATTATTTTAAATTAAATTTTGAATTACATAAAATATTTAAATTATTTTCTTTGAATAAATAAAATTATTTATAATAGATTTTATATAAATAAAGTTTATTTGATATTAAAAATATTTTACTTAAATATATTAAATTAATTTTTAAATATATTTAATTATAATTTTTAAAACAAACACATTTAATATTTTAAATACACAAAATAAACCAAAACACCAAAAAAAAAAAAAAAAAAAGCCCCACATTTTAGTTTGGGTATAATTAGTCCTACAATTGTGGAGCTATATGGGACATGGGATTGGATTTTATTCAATTGCATATCTCCTCCAAATGTTAGATTGGATTGCAATTTGGTCAATCCCAGTTCAATCTGGTATCCCAAATGGTTGTTTATTGTATATCAAAATCACTTTGTACTTTCAAAATTTTGTTGAAAACCTCCATAATGGTGTATCAAAAATCCCCTTATAAAAGTTTTTCATCTAACTTAAAATTAAAATGGTTATCTTTATAAAAGAAAATATTAGAAAAAAATAATAATTAGTAAAATACGTTCAAAAATATAATAAAAAAACTGATTTTAGTTTTTTTTTTTTCTAATTCAATTTCAATCTATTTAAAAAAATAACACTACAGCCTACAAAGCTTAGTCAAAACAGATGCTTGTAACTTTTCCTCTGTGATGGAGTAAGCAAACGCATTTGTATGGTCACTAATAGACCTCAGTAGAGGCAATGTTATTTTAGTTAGTTAGACGCCATTATAAATATGTTACATTAATATTAGTCAAAAATATTATTTTAATTAGTTTAGACGCCATTATAAATATGTTACATTAATATTAGTGAGAACCTTAATAAAATTCAATCAATTTTAAAAATTTTTGACATAATTATTTTTATGGATGCTCAATAAAACATAGTTGTTGAATAGTTCAAGACGTTTTTTAACACTATAACAATATTTCCCATATCTATATAGATATATTTATATATATAGGCATATTCTAGCATAAACTTAGAGTATGTATACACTTGACTAAAAAAAAAAAGAGTTATTACATTCGAAAATTGTTGATTGTAATTTATTATATCTTTATTATATATGATTACAACTAAACATATCTGTGTCTTATTATAATTAGTGATTGTGATAGTGTCTCTATCACAATCAATAATTATAATTAGGTACATACATATTTAGTTGTAATCAAATATAATAAAGTATAATAAATTACAATATACAATTTTAGAATGTAATCACTCAATTTTTTTGTCAAATATATACATATCCCAAATGTATCTAAGGAAACCCCATATAGACATGCATATATATATATATATATGTATGTAGGTGTGTGTGTATGTAATAAGATAATTAGATCGACTTTCCCTCCCAATTGTCCACAACACTTTCCTATTTCTTTAGTGAAGATAACTTTTCATTTTCTCAATTTCACAATAACCAACCTCATTACTATTTGCCATGCTGAAGGAGTTATGGAATAATAAATTACAGATTTGTAATAAGAAAAATTTATCTTTTCTCTTTTGTCAGTTTTAATTCAAATCTAGAACAAAATATTAATAAATAAATAAAATCTAGGAGTGTTTTTGGATTGAGAAAAGAAAAAAAAAAAAAAAACAGATATGTATAAAGAAGAAAAGCTCGTGGTTGTAATGAGATATTTTGTATTTAACTTTGTTTTTGCTTTGTTTTGTTTTCTTATCTTTTTCTAAGCTCGTGGTAGCAATGAGATATTTTGTATTCATCTCCGTTTTTGCTTTGTTTTGTTTTCTTATGAAGCATATTTCACTAATAAGTGCGAAGAACGGATGAGATTTTGCCACGTTTCTATTCATTTATCTCATAGGAAAAAGAAAATAATAATAATAAATGAAACTAGCAGACACATGATCTATACATAAGTGCGTGGGTTGAGCTCAAACATGCATCAAACAGTAGTGCAAATATGAATAGAGTTGTGTTCTTCGATTGTGAATATGATTACAATTATGACTATTGGAAGGTCACCTCACCCTCTTTTCAGGCTCATAGTTTTATTTTCACTCCTCTCTACAAAAGCGGCCTCTAGATTCAATTCGGCAATGGAAGACGATCCCATTATAAAGTGTATTGGGAGGAAATGGCATGCTTTCTTGATCATCAAACAAAGTCTGGAGGATAATTATGGTATTCTCTCTTCGTGGGGCCCAGAAGATGACAAAAAAGACTAACGACAACTAATCTATGTTTTTTTAATGGAAATGAGGGGCTTTTTGTGCAGGTTCCAATTTTTTCCACAAGACTTCAGTTGCTGCACGTCTCCTTTCATTTTTTCTCTTGTTATTTTCAAGATATATGGGTCACACTAATAAGTTTAGATCAACTTTCATCATTAGTGAGTTCACCACTCCCACACGTTTTTCTCTTTTTAATCAACTTTTCTTTAATCAAGACAGAATAATAATAGGACTTTATATTTAATAGACACAAATTAGAATATAATTCTCTCTATCCCTTTCTAGGATATGATCATAAACATAGAAGGGTATATATGTCTTAATAATGGGAGGTGAAGTGTTTGCCGATAGATATGCTAAGAAATTAAAAACTTTGTGCCGATTGTTACAATATTAAAACTTTAACTTGAGAGAACCCACCATTCTTTGATATCTTCCATACACTCTATATATTAGTCAATGTATAAAACCCATATATATATAAAAGAATAATTCTATATTCAACTGAATTTTAGAAAACCTAATAGTCATAATATAAAATTAATTAACATTATATTTAACACAAATAAATATGAATACTAACATTAAATTAGTGGAACCATGATTGTTTGGGAGCATTCCCAAGTCTCACCCGATAGCTTATAGGGTAATGAATTGGTTGATGGCAAAAAGTAATATTTAATATGTAATTTTGGGATTTGATCAATATTCTGATTTGAGTAAAATTACCTAATAAAATTTTTTAATAATAATATTTGAATTGATTATTAGATTATTCAATAATTACTTTTGAAATTAATATAAAAATTGTTATTAAAGAAACTAATTTGAATAACTTTATTCAAACTAGTAAATTAATTAAATTCATAATTTTGTGATGAGAATGGTGATAAAATTTGGACTCAATAACGGAGAGGAAGCCATGGTCATATGTCCTAAAGATGATGGTAAACAACAGTTGGCCTGCTATTGGGTTGCTGCCCCCTGCAATAATAGTCAAAAAAATCCAAGTGAAATATAATGTTATAATATAAAATAATGAGACGATGATATTGACATAAAGGTGAAGGAGGAAAGGCAGTGGTTGGTTCCTAAAGATGGCGATCAACCATAGGTGGTCTATACTCGTTTGTGTAATTTGTTTTTGCTCTGTTGTATTTTCTTATCTTTTTCTGTTTCACTAGTAAGTGCGATCTCACGTTCACGCTTTCTATTCACTTATCGTATAGGAAAAAATAATAATAATTAATTAATAGTACATGGAGCTAGCAGACCCATGATCTAAATATATGTGCGTGGGTTGAGCTCAAATATGCATCAAACAATACTTCAAATATTAAGGGCTGTGTTCTTCAATTGTGAGTACGATTACAACCATGAGTATTGGAAGGTCATCTCACCTTCTTTTCATGCTTATAGTTTTATTTTCACTCCTCTCTACAAAAGCTGTCTCTGGATTCAATTCGGGAGTGGAAGATGATCACATTATAAAGTGCATTGAGAGTGAACGACATGCTCTCTTGATGATCAAACAAAGCCTCGTAGATGATTCTGGTCGTCTTTCTTCATGGGGGCCAGAAGATGACAAGAAAGACTGTTGCAAATGGCAAGGTGTCTCCTGCAGCAACCGGACGGGTCACGTGGTCAAGCTCGATCTTCAAGGTTCTTATGATTATGTTGACGGTTTTGGTCCGAAACTGAATTATTTGAGAGGTAACCTAAGTTCTTCCATGCTTGAATTGCAGCAACTGAATTATTTGAATTTGAGTTTTAATGATTTCGGAGGACAACCAATCCCTGAATTCATTGGCTCTCTTAACAAATTGCGGCACCTTGATCTTTCCTACTCTGGTTTTGGTGGTCGAGTTCCTTATCAACTTGGGAATCTATCAAGATTACAATCTCTTGATCTTAGCACCTATTATAACTCTGGTATGTATGCTGGCCAACTTGAGTGGCTTTCTCATCTCTCCTTTTTAAGACACCTCAGTCTAGATGATGTTAATCTGACACAAGCAGTAGATTGGCTGCAAGTTATTGGTGAAATACCTTCTTTAACAGAAGTGCGGCTAAATTACTGCAATCTTCCATCAGTTACTACTTCATCATCTATTTCCTTTGTTAATTCTTCTAAGTCTCTTTCTTTTCTTCATCTTCGTGAGAATGATGTTTCTAATTCAATATACCTTCTGTTGTCCAACTTCAGTAGCAGCCTTGTTGATCTAGACCTCTCATCCAACAATTTACAAGGTCCTATTCTTGAATTTGCTTTCTCAGACATGACAGCTCTTCAATATCTTGACCTCTCTTCCAACAAGTTACATGGACCTATTCCCAAATATGCTTTCTCAAACATGACCTCCCTTCAAAAGCTTAAACTCTCTTTCAACAAGTTACATGGACCTATTCCCGAATATGCTTTCTCAAACATGACCTCTCTTCAACGGCTTAGCCTCTCTTTTAATCAAATTGATGGTATAAGTCCTAAAGCCTTTACAAACACTTGTAATTTAAAAACATTATATGTATATTCAAATAATCTCACTGTACAACTTTTAGACCTTCTCTTCAACTTGTCTAGTTGCACCAAACACTCACTAGAATCTTTGGCATTAGACTGGAACATGCTTGGTGGTTCATTGCCAGATTTTTCAGAATTTATTTCTATAAAAGAACTACATATCAGCAATAATCAATTAAATGCCATCACTCCTAGAAGTATTGGACAACTTTTCAAGCTTGAGCTTTTAGATATCTCCTCAAATTCTTTGGAAGGTACAATCACGGAAGCCCACATGTCAAGTCTCCCTCAACTAAAGTATTTGGATTTATCTTTAAACTTATTGACTTTGAACTTTACCTCTGGTTGGGTACCACCTTTTCAACTTGAAACCATTAGATTGCAGGCTTGCAAACTTGGGCCTCATTTCCCAAAGTGGCTTTTAACTCAAAAGAATTATTCAGAGCTTGATATCTCTAATACCAGTATTTTAGACGTCATTCCCATTCAATTTTGGGAACTCTCTCCTAATCTTGATTTTTTAAATCTCTCTTATAACCATATGAAAGGCATTTTGCCAAATTTATCATTGAAGTTTGTCAATTATCCTGGATTAGATCTTAGTTCCAACAATTTTGAAGGCTCAATTCCCCTGTTTTCTTCCAATATAACATCATTAAATCTCTCTCAAAATAAGTTCTCAGGGTCAATTTCTTTCTTATGTTCGGTTAGTGGGAACAGTTTCAGCTATCTTGATCTCTCAAATAACCTACTCTCAGGAGAGTTGCCCAATTGTTCATGGCCTATTGAAGATTTATCTGTCCTAAATTTGGCAAACAATAACTTTTCTGGAAAATTTCCAAACTTGATAGGCCCAAAATGCTCACTTCAAATGTTGAAATTGCGTAATAACCACTTTGTCGAGGAACTGCCTCCATCATTTAGTATGTGCAATGAGCTTGAGATTTTTGATGTTGGAAATAACAAATTTTCTGGAACAATTCCATTATGGATAGGAGATAACTTACCAAATTTGATCATTCTTGCTTTACGATCCAATCAATTCAACGGAAGCATACCGCTACAGCTTTGTAAACTATCACGTCTCCAACTTGTGGATTTCTCTCTAAACTACATTGTAGGCACAATACCAAAGTGTCTCAACAACTTAACTACCATGGTTCAAAGATCGAGTTTAGAATCCACCATTGACATCTCATATACATATCATTCTAGTGACAAAGTTACTTATGGAATCGAATATGAGAGCACTGCAATAATAATGTGGAAAGGAATGGATCGAGAGTACAAAGAAAATTTGGGATACCTAAAATGCATTGATTTTTCAAGCAATGAACTTTCTGGAGAAATTCCTATTGAAATTACAAGTCTTGAGGGATTAAGATCCTTGAATCTGTCAAGAAATAGTTTAACTGGATCAATCACAAAAAAATTCAGCAACTTAACTTTGCTTGATTCACTTGATTTATCAAATAATAAGCTGAACGGTGAAATTCCTTCTAGCTTTTCTTCATTGAGTTTTCTTGGCATGTTGGACTTGTCAAATAACAACTTGTCAGGAAAAATTCCTATCAACACTAAACTACAGAGTTTTGATGCTCTTGCATATGTGGGAAATCCCAACCTTTGTGGACCTCCACTACCAAACAAGTGTTCAGAGACTGAAGTGCCAACCGTCATTACACACGACAATAGTGATGATGATGTGATCGTAACTCCAGAATTCTATGTTTGCTTGGCAATTGGATTCATTGCAGGATTTTTTGGAGTTCTTGGTTCTTTATTTTTAAACAGATCATGGAGACATGCATATTTCCAGTTTCTAAACCAGGCAAAAGATAAACACTACATTGCAATGGTATTGAATATAGCCAAACTTCAGAGGTGGCCTATGACTAGAAGCTGAATGGTAACATCTGACTCTTTTATATTCTCTTGGATAATTTGTTTTCTACAATTTGAGATAATTTGAATACTTCATCCTTACTAATTTGTGCTTATCTCACCTTTTTTCCTCTATCATGTGGTCATAAAAACTATAATGTAGTCGATAATGTGTTGCATATGTTCAGGACAACAAATGAAATGTCAAATTTGGGAATATTTGGAGATCAAATTTTATTAAATATTAGAGCAGTAAGTATCATTTTCAACATTGAACTAGTACCAGAAACTGAAATTATTGCTGAAAATTTGACATTAGCTTTATATTTACTTCTTTTGATTTAGGCAGGTATACAAGACAAAATAAAAATGTGAAGACTTTGTGTCATCTGGAAAGCAATTGGAGTGCTCTTTAGACCTTAGTGAATGTTCTAATTTGATAGGAACCGTGTACTAAATTTCCTTAATAAATTGTTTCGAAGAATATTTATGTGTAATATAATCTCTATTTCTGTAGTCCTTATTCTTGGATTTTCATCAACAAATGAATTATGATTAAAAGTTATATATATATATATATATATATATATATATTGACCTTTGGATTATGATGAGTTAAATGGCTAAAATGCACTCATGTTATTAACTTCAATCATGTTTAAACATCTTCCATAAATGCATTATCTTCTCTCTCTCTCTCTCTCTTTTTATGTTTTTACTTTTCTCCCTCATTATTAATATAAAGAACAACTATTTTAATATTCTCTCCTAGTATAATTTACTTTTCTTAGCATTTATACAAACAATTTTACAAAAATACATAAGATGTCATCAAAAAATGGATGTTTTAGTCACAACCCTTATGCAAGGGCAAAGCAAGAAAAACCCATTTAAAAATATTTATTGAGGCCAATAAATAAAATATTATATTTAAAAAGGGGACAAAATATATTATACATAAATTTGAATGTTACAGAGATAATTATTTCGCACAACCCTGCCCTTATTCTTATGTAAGAGTTTTTCTTCTTCTTCTTTCTTCCTTTAAAAAAAAAAAAAAAAAAAAAAAAAAAAAAAAAAAAAAAAAAACTACCCAGCCTAAGAGAGCCATTCATTAACAACTAACACAGTTGATGGACTGAAATTGCTTTATCATAGCACTTAAGTTACACAATAATAACTTAATCAATCATTGAGTGTGTGTGTGCAAATGGCTTAAGATTTTCATGTTTGAGGTAACAAATTTTCTTGGACAACTCTAGTATTAATAGGGGATAGCTTACCATATTTGATAGCTCTTATTTTACAATCCAATCGTTCAACATAAGCATACGCTGCAACCATGTAAACTATCATATCTCCAATTCATGGATTTCTCTCTAAACAACATCATAGGGACAATACCAAAGTTTCTCAACAACTGAATTGCAATGACTCAGAAATTGAGTTTAGATTCCACCATCGACATCTCATATACATACATAATATTCTACTTCCTCGAGTGGTTATGCAGCTCTATATTAAACACAACAATACCAGTCTGGAAAGGAATGGATGTACAAAGAGAATTTGGGACAAATAAAGCATTGATATTTCAAGCAATAAATTTGTTAGGGAAATTCCTCAAGTTTTGATGGATTAAGATCCTTGAACCTATCAATGAAGAGTTTAAGTGGATTAATCACAGTAAAAATTAGCAGTTTAAGTTTGCTCAATTCACTTGGCTTGTCACATAATCAGCTAAAGATTGTGTTTGTTTCAATAATGTTTACTAATTGAGTTAGCTGCGGTGAAATAATGTTTTTTTGGTTGTTTGAGATTGTAATATATTCAATCGGAAGGCAAATGAAAGTTTTGTGGGATGAAATATACATTAATAAGAAGCAACAGGCATTGAAACCTTTTGATGATAACGAGTAACAACTAATAAGAAGCAAGATGATTAAGTTGATTAATTTATATGGAAATTTGTGAAGGATTGTAAGTTGAGTTAGGTTTATTAACAAATCACCCAAATAGAAATACCAAAAATTGTAGAATCGCAAAGTTGTAAACCATGTTATGGTTATCCCACTTTAGCTTCGATGCCAACACCATCTTATTTTAGTCTTTCAATTATTTAACTTCTTAATTATAATTACATTTGCTTTTTCGGAAAACATTTGTGTTGTCATTATTTTATTTATTTTGTGTTGCGGCAGGTTTAAAGAATTGATAATTTAATTTAATTTATACAACTCTTTGTTAGCTGGTTTAATTTCTTTGTTTTGATTAAAACTAGGCATGTAATGTAGAAAAATTCACAAGTTAATTTATATAATTTATGCTTCTAATATTTGCAAACGGCAGCGAAATTGATGGAAGTAGCACGTAGTATACTTAAAGCTGCTGGACAGAATTACATTCCCTATATCTATCGTCATATTTTTTTAGATGTTGCATTGTTCTTGCATATGGATTGCTTGAATTATATGTGATGATGTAATAATATGAAGATTGATATGTGATGCTATCCAATATTCCAAGTAATATGTGATGTAATTTCACATATGCCTTATAAAATTGGTTTTTTTTTTTTTTTTTTTTTTAATTCTTAAGTTTAATTTGATCAACTCAACCCAATTTAACAAATATTAGTTTGGATTAAATTGAAAAGTTATATTAGGTTGGGCTAGGTTGAATTAATACAATCTAATTTGTATTGGTTTAAAAAATTTTCAATCCAACTCAACTCTATAAATGTCCACACCCCTACATGAATGTTCATTGTATGTCCAGTTATATTACTTGATATGTAAGTGACAGCATGGCAGGTACTAATGGTTGTTTAATTAAAACAAAATTTATAAAAGTGGTGATATTTACACCCCTCAGAAATTGTTCGTACACCTATTTTGCCACAAAAAATTTAAAATTTTTCTAGTTTATTTTTAAACTCCACTTGTTATTATATTATATTTTTATGAGCACACCTCATTTATATTTATCTTATTATTAATTTAATTTTACAATATCAATATTTTTTATCTCCCTTCTTCTTCTTCCTTGTCATCACCACCCTCCAAGATGCCATGTTTCTCCACTCCTTCAATCACAATGTCCTCAAACATTGTGATTGAACTAATTAAAAAAAAAAGGTTCAAAGTTCGAGGATAATCAAATGGATCCGGGTATTGTTTGATGATTCAAACCTATTGCAAAGTTTGGATTTTGTTAATTGAATAAGGAAATCGAAAACAGACGTTGTAATCTTGGTCATTGGGATACATCTGTTGGGTTATGTGAATGTGTTCATTTGGATGTAGGGAGGCAGCATCCAAGATGAGATATATAACGTAATTTGAATATGTGAAATTAATTTTAAGACTTGTAAGATGAGATACATAAAGTAACTTAGATCTATGAAATCAATTTTAAAACTTGCATTGATGGAATTAGAATGATTGCTGGAAAGTTGAGAATTGCATAGTAATGCAAAATCATTTTTTTTTTTTTTTTTTTTTTTTTTTTTTTGCAGTTAGTTCAATCACAATGCTTGAGGACATTGTGCTTGAAGAAGCAGAGAAAAATGACATCTCGGAGGGTGATGATGACAAGGAAGAAGAAGAGGGGAGAGAAGCAATATTGATATTGTAAAATTAAATCAATAATAAAATAAGTATAAATAGGATATACTTATAATAATATAATATAATAAAATTAAGACAAAAAGGGTATTCTTTATATTAAACCAAGTTTAAAAACAAATTAAAAAACAAGTTAAATTTTTTATGGTAAAAGGGGCATATAAACAATTTTTGAGGGGTGAAAATATTATCACTCAGTTTATAATCAAAGGTGGGCCCACTGTCATATATGCATGTCACGCGTCTAGCTTGCATTATTTGTGTACCTTAACCTATCGCATTATTAGAGACATGATGCAAGTTTAAACTAAATTACATATAAATAGTCTTGACCCGGTTTGCCTAACGTTAATGTAATAGAAAAGTTAATGTTTAAAAGGTAAATGAGTTTTTTTAGATAGTAAATAAATTTAAAAAATAAAAAATAGTTATACCCCGATTAAAAATTGTCATGTCACACTAAATTTAAAAATAATTTAATTAATTAAAAATATTATTATTTAAATAAAAATTTAAAAAATAAGGAAAAATTACACTAAAATGTCTGGACCTATCATGTTCTTACAACAATGATGCAAGGTTAGACTAATTTACACAAAAATACCTTTGATTGAGTTTAACTAACACTCAATTAACGACAATATTAATATCTCAAGGGCAATATGATCTTTCTATATGTCAAATTTCTTTACTCAATAAAAAATTGTCACATTTCACGTAAATTTATAAATTTATAATAGTTTAAATAATTAATATTTGGTATATTATAAAAAACAATGAAAAACTAAAAAAGAAATGGTTAGTCTAAATAATTAATATTTGGGATATTATAAAAAACAAAGAAAAACTAAAAAAAAAAGAAATTAAAAAAGAAATAGGTTTCAAAACCTAAACCCTAAATTTCCCAATAGTTCAGTCTTTTCCCCTACCTCAACCATGTTGGTTTGTCTCATTGAGAACCAGCTTCATTTCGAGGTCCTCTCCTGCCACACTTATCTCCTCAACCATGCCAAATAAATATTCTTCACCATCTAATCAACCATCTAGCTTCCCCCAATCCTTTGTCTGACGTGTCTAATCAGAGCTCTCCTCACTAGATCTTGCTCCTTCAAATGGCGTTTGTTGTTGATGAATTATTATTATTATTATTATTATTATTATGGCTAAAGAGCTAGTTAGTTGGGAGAGTTGGTTCGGCTTGGTTGAGAGAGAGGAGAGTTGTCTTCAACGTGGTTAAGAGAGAGGAGAGATATGTCTAATGGTGAACATATGCTAGATTTTTAGATGATGAGATTTTTTTGGGTTTTGAATTGATGATCTATGAAATTGAATTAGAGATAAGGAATTGGATTATAATAATTCAGTGATGCTGAATGTGATGATTTTTTTTTTTCTTTTGGTTTTTAGATTGATGTTGATAATGATGATCTATGGATTGAAACAGAGATGAACAAATTTTTTTAAAAAAAGTACATAAATGAAGAAATGGGTTATTGAAGGGCTAGGTTAATGTTGATGGTGATTATTTGGGTTTAAAACAGTGATGCTGATGATATTCAATTTTGTTTTTTTAATTTTTTATTTAATTAATAATATTATTAATTAATTAAATTATTTTTAAATTTAGTGTGACGTGACAATTTTTAATTGGGGTATAACTATTTTTTATTTTTTAAATTTATTTAATATCTAAAAAGATTTATTTACCCTTCAAACATTAACTTTTTCGTTACATTAATGTTAGTTGAACCGTGTCAAGAGTATTTATGTGTAATTTAGTTTAAACTCGCATTATGACTATAATAATGCGAGAGGTCTAGATACTTTAGTGTACTTTTCCCAAAGATCTATTTTATAACGATTTGAATTACTACGTATCTACAAAGATGTGGTGATTGAATTTCGTTCTGATTTTTGTGTCATTAAGGACAAGATTACAAAGAGAACACTACTGGAAGAGGGTTTGAAAAATAGCCTCTACCAGCTTGACATTGATCCCGGCAGCTTCAAGTCCAGGTCTGTTTTGTCTTCAAACACTGACAGTATCAAGTCTGGTTTGCCTTCAAAACTCAGTTCTTGTCGATCTTTCTTTCTATTGTACAAAGTCTTGCTAAAATTCTTGCTGTGAACATTGTTTTGATCATTCAAATATTGTTAAAGATCTCTGTATGAAAAATAAAGATCTTTGCGTTCAAAAAGTTTCTGCCTCAGATTTCTATGTTCATAATGCTAATCCTTTAGTGAATAGGTTTTCAAAATCTCATTATGACTGATAGTGGACATCCTTCTTTTCCCATTCTTAAACGAGTCTTCAGAGCCTTGAATAAATCTTGCATTTCACCTTATTCATTGGATTTCTGTGATTATCTACTCATCGGTGATATTATATATATATATATATATATATATGTATATATGTATGAATTCTGAAGTGTATACTCACTTATATAAAAGTTATATCCAAATCCTTCATTTTTCCTAATGAAATCTTGTATAGTTTTATGAGATGTTTTACAGGAATGCTAAGAGACACAAAATATACTTATGGACAAAATTTTATATTTTTTTCGACTTCGGAAACTATTTGTTTTTAAAAATTTCAATTTAAAAAACATTTTAAAATAGTAAAACAAAATAAAAATTAAAAAAATAGCTTCCAAACTTAAAAATATATATATATAATTTTATTCGTGAGTATATTTCATTTTTCTTAATGCTTCTACTAAAAATCTCATATAAATACATAAGATTTCATCAAAAGAGTTAAGGTTTGCATATGACTTTTACGTGAGGTAGTATACATTTGAGAATATATATATATATATATATATGTATGTATGTATATCTATATAGTTCTTATTTATGAGAATTACAGATATTAATACTTAACAACTAGTTTGTTGTTGTTGTTGTTTTTTTTTTTTTTTGGATAAATCTTGCAAATAGTTTCAACTCTGCATTCTTATAATTGTTATCATTATTCATTTATCCTCTTTTGATGGACTGTCTATCAAATTTTTCTTTTTTAAACCCAAGTTTTGGGCAATATATTTAACATCAAAATTTCTTTTGACTTGTAACTTAACAGATACTTTACATATCTTTTTTAAATAGATGTTGTTCATTCTTTATCATTTTATTTAATTAACAAAGCTAGTGTGATTTATACATTAAATTTTTAATAACATCAATGACTAAATTTTTGAATATTAGTACATTTGATTTGCATTAATTTAAAAGTTAATTTTTTTTTTTTGGTCCTCACAAAATTAAAATCTTGGCTCCACCACGGCTTGTACATCACTAATAAGTTGTTGGACAACTCCTCTATTATACCATAATTGAGAAAGTTAATAAAGTTGAGGATTCAACATGCCACCTCAGTGTTGAAAAGTCATTAAGGAATCGCGTGATGTATAAAAGAAAATTGGTGAGTAAATTGTAGACCATAGAGCTGATTTGCTCATGCCTCGTAAAGCTCATGAGCTCGTTAGCTTGTAGCTTGTAGAGCTCGTGAGCTTGTTAGCTTGTAACACATTTCATAGAGCCGATTAGCTTGTACCTCGCAAGCTGTTGCTTGCAAGTTGTAGGAAAAATATTAATATAATTTTGTTTTTTTGGGTGTAGCCCGACGTGACAAAATAAGGACAAAGCAACTAACAAATATGTATAACCAAGTAATGGAGATTGAGCTTCGTATGTATCCACTCATGACATATCATGGGACGTCCTATTTAACCAGGACATGCAGTTTCCACCCATGTTGTATAGTGGAGATTGAGCTTTACAAAGTTCTTAGCCACCACCTCCAAGAAACTAATTAATGTACAAAAAGCCGAACACTTGATAAGGAGGTATGCAATTCTATTTTGAAAAGCTATCTATTTACCACCTTTTATCTACGAAATACAAAATTCTAACTCAAGTGTCAAAGAAATCATGCAGGTAACGCTGCTGGCACACTTCACGATTGCAAGAAGTCCTCAATAGTTGTCATCCAAAAACAAATCTCCAAATCAACCTCCAATTTTTAGTTGCCAATATCCCTATTTACTAAAATGTTAGGGGTTTAATTCCAATTAAGTGTAATTTTAACTTTTTATAGGTGTCTTTTTGAATTAATTATCTTCCATTTCTAGAAGTATGCATTTCGGTTGCACAAGTAGTGAATAGTTTTTTCAAGCCTAATTATCTATTATTTATGAGAGTACATATTCGGACGAACAAGTAATATTTGATTTTGATAGAACTTTAACTCGACATTAATTTCTTTCTTTCTTTCTTTCTTTTTTCTTTTTACTTTTCATAGAAAGAAAAGAAAATAAAAGAAAAGAAAATGACGAAAGTTATTGACTTTTTGTTTTTTTGTTTTTTTTTTTTTACAACAATTTTTTGTTCATTGGTTCCAGCAATTTGTTATTTATAATTATAATTTAAATATTAGTCAATTTAAATCCATAGAATCTAAAATTTCGTCAAAATCCATCTTTTAAATAAAGTTTATCAAACTTCAATAAACTTTGGATTAAATACACCATTCTTAAATTTTGATGGAATAAATTTAAGTAGCTTGTTATATTCATGCCATTTTGTTATTTACTTTAGGAAAAGAAAATTTTTGTGTATATATACATATGTTAGGTATTTGAAATCATAACGTACACAATAAAAATCATATACGATTGATTTTCCATACCATTTAACACAACATTATATCACTATATTTTATATATTTTATCAGTTAGATTACAACAATTTAAAATTCTGATTTAAATTTAAATATTCAGTTATCCATTTCTACTAAAGACTTTCATATAGCTTGAATTCTCCCTTTCCTTCACAGTCCCCCCCACACCCCACACACACCCCCCGTTACCCCCCCACCACACACCCCAACCCCACCCCCCCCCCCCCCCCCCCCCGCCCCCCCCCCCCCGCCCTCTTTTCCTTTCTCTTTTTTTTTAAGAATTGAATTGATTGGAAAATGGATGAATATCTATATATATATAATAATTTTAATTCAAAATTTTAATTTTATATAGCTAGTCTTTTTGGATTTTATTTGTCCTCTCATTTGATCACATTTAGGCTATGTTGGGATTGTTTTCGTTTAAGAAATAATCAATTATTTTTTAAGAAATAATCCGCTTAAGAAAAAACGTAGACGAATCTTTGGTAAATTTGATAAATTAACCTTTGAAAAATCAATTTACTAAAAAAGTAAGGATGATTTATTTGATAAACTTAGCTAAATTATATGAAATGAATAAAATAGATATTATAAATAAATAAATACTAATTTTCAAGTTAATATTATCATGTAGCCCTCAAAAAAAGAAAAAAAAAAAAGAAGAAGTTAATATCATCATGTTTAATTTCTTTTTCTTTTTCATTTTTTCAAACTTATTTTTAAATTTGAGTTAAAATATTAATTTAAATATAAAAAAGTAAACAATGGTTAGCTCAGATGTGCATCACCATCGGAAAGAACACGCATCTCCGGTGATGTCACCTTTGCATCGATCCTTCAATGACGAAGACATCAATGGAGGTGACGGGAGCCTCCTCCATTTCCAAAGCAATGGTTAGCTTATTTTTTTTAATGTCGTATTTTTCATTTATTTCATCTTGTCAAAATACTGAATGCTCCCCTGGTTTTCTGCTTCAGGTCTACGTCTGCATATATTACTGTTGCTGCGTTCCTTTTAGGGGCTAATGCTGGTTGGTGGAAAAACGGTCTGATGTAGTTCACTCACTATGCAAAATACAAACTCAGGCATAGATTATGAGAACTTATTTCATATTGTCACACTACTGGAGTGTTTAAATTCTACTTTTGGGTTATTTTATAACAGGTTAGGCATTTGTTCTAACAATTTTTAACATGGTATTAGTGCCATTTTTACCAAGTGTTAGGTTTGAGCTTATTTGATTTTGTTATGCGTTTGTGTTTGTGTTTAAGTCATGTGACAAGCCTATTATTTGCATGTGAGAGGGTATGTTAGATTGTTTAAATACTACAGTTGGGTTAATTATTTATAGTTTAAGTTTTTTAGTGTAGCAGTTACTGACACTATTTGATAAATCTTTTAGTTACATTTACGGTTGTTTTGTAAAACCAATCTTGACTTCGGCTTGAAAGACACTTCGTCATAGCAACATTGTTCACTAATACATCTGCGTCAACTAAAAGTTTTCGGACGTGTTTCCCATCAGATATCAACATTGTTGTTCTGTTAACATGTTTGTGATATAAATAGCTTCTTTGGTTATGAAAGTGTGTCTTGTTTATTCAGCATGCATATAGCTAAGCTTGCATTTGTGCATGTATAACAATTTTATTCTTCCATTCAACTTTTTGACTGCATATTTTATTTTCCACATGATCTAATAACAACTGCATAAAATTTTCTCTTGAACATCTGATCTTCAGTATTGAAATTTATGATTATTTGACTTGATATGGTTTTTCTTATCTTCCAGTGCCTCTTCTCCTTGTCGGATATGGTTTTTGAGCTTCATTTGTTGCCCTGTTTGCCCAGTTGGGTGGTGGAATATACATAAAAGCAGCTGATGTTGGGGCAGACCTCGTCGGAAAATTAGAACAAGGAATACCAGAAGATGATCCTAGGAATCCTGCCGTTATTGCAGATTTGGTAATTTTTCACTATCTTCGTTGGCATCCTTGGTGAAGGGCCTGTACATTAGTTTCTGAAGCTTGCTTTTTCTGTCATTCAATTTTGTCTATTGTCCAAATTTACAATCTTATAATGTATTTTGTGTAAACAAAAATGGAAGTACAAGTTAATATGAGAAGCGTAATGAGTGATCTTACAAAATTTAATTTGCATCAAGTTTAGGTTTCTTTGGGGAAGAACCAATAAGGTACCATAAACTATGTTTCAATTTATGTAAGCACAAAAATTTAAGCTGGCTGTTATGTTTGTTTGCAGTATTTCCTTCCAAACTTGTTTTTTGGTGCAAGGTGAAGAGTCTGATCCTAGTTTCAATGTTATACAGTCCTAATAATGTATGCCATCGAAGATGTTCTGAGTTCTGCTCCTATACGTACTTTTCAGTCGGTGGGTTTGCTAAGATTGGCTTCACTGTCAGTATAGGAGAGTTTTAGTTATTATAGTTTGAAGTATGCTGTTAAGCTTTTTGGGATGGCCTTGATTAATATGACTGGTTTTGAACAGAACCTAACTTTGTAATAATGAAAGATATATAGTGAGGCTATACCGTAAGATGAGATGCAGAAGCTTCTTATGCTGTCATTTAATTGTTTCATGTTCCTCTGTAGAGTAGTAATGTGTGTGATTTTGCACACACACCTAAACACTGTTTTGTTAGTTCTTTTCTATCTGTGCTTCACAGTAAACTTTTCTGCTTAAAGGAACTTTCTTCTATTTTTTTAAATTCCTCTTTTATGCTTAACTTGATGATGTGGTTTGATAGTTCAACTAATCTTGTGCTGCATTGAAGGTGGGAGACAATGTGGGTGATTCTGCTGCTCAGCTGCTGATCTTTTTGAAAGTATTGCTGCTGAAATAATCAGTGCTATGTTACTTGGGTGAAAAATGGCTCAACGTTGTAAAATCGAAGGTAATGCAATTTGTTTCAAATTTTAATGTTGCTCCATTCTTTGGTTATATATATATGGTATTATGTTTATATATGTATAAACATTGAACCTATGACAGTTTAACATAGTATGTCTGTCATACAATCTCTGTCTTATGGCTTTTCAGTGTATATATAATTGTATTATATATACGTATATATGTTGTATTGTGAAATATGTAATTGGCATTGTGTATTTTACTTTTTTGTTGCTATATTATGGTAGTGAGGTCAAGTAAATTTTAGTTAATTTTGGGAATGAATTCATCGGAGTTTTGTTATTTCTGCTTCGTGTACAAGTTCATGTCATGATAATTAAATAGGATTTATGGGTATTTTGTAATGTTTCCTGTTTTCTAGCTTCTTGTTTAAATAGGATTTATGTGTATTCTGTAATGTTTCCTGTTTTCTAGCTCCTTGTTCCTGCATGTGATCTTTTTTATGAGGAGTCTATTCAATTGTTTTCTTGTGCAGATTTTTTGAATCCTTGTGGGAATAAATGTCCGTGTTCTTTTTGTTCACTTGCTGTTGGGTTTTGGGGTGGTTTTCTAAATTGGAGTAAGTACTTCTCCGGTTATTGTGTTTGTCTTCTCAGTGTACATTATTAGCTTCATCTTTTCAATATATCTAAGCAGTTTCTTGCCATGGAGGAGGGACCTCCTGAGATGGCTCAAGTATGATACTATTTGTTGGAAATTTTCTATTTTGTATTTAGTTTCTTAATCACTGATTTTTGATTTGTGAATGAGCAATTTGTGCCAGCATATCTTGTATTTAATATCACTATACATGTCCTGTATTTTTTTAAGCTTGGTGGCAAAATGTGTTGAATTCCTAGTGAAACTTACATCAAGAGTTCCAAATAAATTTTAAATTATTATATAATTGAAGTAACTCTACCGCTTCCTACATTTTAATTTGAACTCTTCACCATCATGGTGGTTGGTCTTATCATTTTAAAATGTAAGTTTCAAAAACTACAATTTTTAAAAGTGAATAAAACTAAGAAGTTGTTGTTTAGCAATTTTAGAACTCATAATGTTCTTATCCTAATCCTACTATGTTACTTTCTACATATCAGATGCAATTTGACATGGAGCTGAAGGTTTTTTCAGGATCCAATATGGGACGATTTCGAAGATGGCATGCGTGCTTGCATTGGTGATTTTTAGTATTTATTTGTCTCGCACTAAACCCCTTAAACAAGAATCTCTGGCATTGGAAGGTGATGGCAATTCTATTTTTTCTTAATATTGTATTTTTCATTCATTTCATCTTATCAAAAAAACTCAATGCTCCCCTGGTTTTCTGCTTCAGGTCTACATCTGCATATGTTACTGTTGCTGCATTCCTTTTGGGGGCTTTGGGGGCTTTACGTTCAGGCATTGCAGGGTATGTTGGGATGTGGGTGTCAGTGCGTGCAAATGTTCGGGTTTCTAGTGCTGCGAGACGGTCTGCAAGAGAGGCATTGGAATAGTCCCGGGTTCTCTGCCATTGTAATTGTTGGTATGGCTGTAATTGGGACTAGCCATCCTTCACGCCACATTCTATGTTTTGTTGGAGTGGACACATCAAGTTCAATGAAGGTTACTAATTGTACGTGTGAACTTTTATCTTTTGTCATCTGTCTCTCTCTTCTCTCTTTTTGCTGTTTGTTGTGACAAAATATAACTCTAAAATGTAATAAGTTCCTAGTTTTTCTCCCACTATAAAAAATAAAATAAAATAAAATAAAATAAAAAATCGATAGTTTTTCTCACTTTATGTTATTATTGCTTCAGGCAAGGAATTCCTTATGATTGCTGTGAATTTAAGTCATATTTGTCTACTTTGACTATAAAGTTACTTTCTATGGTGATGATTATTTGCTATTGTTAGATTTCACTAAGGTTATCGATTTTATAGAGTTGCAATAGACTTGAAATCTTTCTCAATGACATTTTGCACAACATGGAAGTTGTCTTTAATGGTGTATTTTAGATTGGATAATATATTTTAAGGATAATACATGTTATTATAAGCTTCAGGATAATGTTTTAATGAAAATCAAAGTAGAGTTTTGATTTAGTTGATAACTGCTACAGTTTTAATGTTCCTATGAGTTAAATTTTAAGTTGGTTTGACCAGCCGTCATATTGGTGCAGTAACTCCTAAGTCTTAATCGTAAGGAAGTTCCAGATCACATTATGTAGAGGATTTAATTAAAATATTGTCTCCCCATCTATAATAAGAAAAGTAAGCCAAATGTTGGTGCATTGATTGATCCCTTTTACCACATCTAAAAAGAATCATTAGTTTAATAGGCAAGTAAATATTAGTTAATGCATGTTGGTGGAAAGACAGTCTGATAGTTAGCTCACTATGTAAAATACAAACCCAAGCATAGATTATGAGTACTTATTTCACATTGTCACACTTAAGGGTCGCAATTTGAGTCACGATACGATAGATCGGTACGAATTCGTAAAAAAAAATGGGTGTGGGTTTGACTTAAACGAATTCGTGTCAACCGTTTAACCTGTTTATTAAATGAATTGAATTGAGTTTGTTAAACGAATTCGCGAGTCGACACTATTAATAGGGTAAAATTATAGTATTAATATATTATAGGGTTAAATGTAATTATCCATTTACACACACACACATTTCAGCCAACCTAATACCCTAAACCTAATCACATTTTCAGCAGCCACCAAGCCACTACAGTCCACACACTTCAGTCTCTCTCGCTATCGTCGTTGCTCCCTCCTCATCGCCGACTATGCCTCTTTCTCTCTCACTTCCTCCCTATCGTCGCTGCTTCAATCTTCATCGATTGACGGCTTGCATTGCCAATTCCGCCTTTCTCTCTCTCCCCATGGTAGCTACTTTAAGCTTCATCGATCGACTGCTTCATCTTCGGTGACCACCAGAACCTCTTTACCTCTCTCTCTTCATCACCAGAACTTAACCGTTTTTGTGTTTTTGGTTGAGGCTTTTATAAACCCTCATCGTCATCACCAGTCCATCTCTCTTTCTCTTTTTATAAACCCTAATTATTTCAATTGTTATTGTTGTATTTGTATTTATGGGTATGTTTTGACTTTTTTTTTTTTAATGCTTTTAGATTGGAGATTTGCTACCCTGTTGATTGATTTAGGGTGTAGGTGATTTGTGTATATGGAGATTTATGATATGTCAAATGGGCTTTTGTTAGATCTGCTTTCTATTTGAGAAATTGTGGGTTTTTTTTTTGGAGTAAATTAGTCGTGTCATTTAAACAAATTAATGGATTGATAGGTTAATGAGTTTAAATCCTTTATGATCTAAGTAATAAACGAATTAATCGTGTCATGTAGTGTCAGTTATTTATAAACGAATTTGCGTAGAATCCAAAAATTTTAACTCACTCGTTAAACGAATTCGTGTCGTGTTAGTTGAATTTATAAATTAATTGAATTGAATTCAGCTCGACCCGACACACTAACCCTTTTTGCCACCCCTAGTCACACTATATGATTTAAAACAACTGCTAATTGTGACTAATAATAGTAGCATGATAGATTATAGTTGACTTGATAATTTTTAAAAAAATTAGTCTTCTTTGGATCTTTCTCAAAAGCTATATATTTTCGAATCATATTAAAGTGAACTTCACATAGGATAAAGTAATTTTCTTGATAGGTACTTGTGAAAAAACTTTACTTTCTTAAATTATTGATTAATAATTACTATATATGTGTCATTCTCAAACCCCATTAAGCACGACAAAATATAAACTTGATTACAAAATATTACCATGACAAAATAAATAAGAAGACTTAATCATGCCCATAAAATACTCCAACAGCACATACCTAAGTCAGTTAGTGACATTGATCAAAATTAGTCTTGTTATATGAGCACAAGAAAAACAGTTTACGGTTGTGCTCCTTGTGAAAATGGTCAATACAACTCCATTACAAATTGACCAAAGTTAGCCTTGTCCTACGAGCACAAGGAAAAAAGTTTGTGATTGTGGTTCCTGTGAAAATGGTCAATACAACTCCATTACAAAGAAGAAATAAAGATTTACATTTCTTGTGAAAAACAATATTATCAATCATATTTTACATCCCTTGTTGATTTAGTATTGAGCATATATTTGTTTGCATTTGTATTGATATTCAAATTCTATTTCGATTATAAAAAACTAAGTATGTAAAAAATCTCTTGGACAAATTTTTAATTCAGATTTGATGTCAGTAAGATTCCATTAGGTATTGCCTTTTTGACTTGTTATGTTTAACGGTTTTTGGATTTCTACAAGTTCAAATTATTCAAACATATGTTTTTAATCATTAAAGAACTTTAGATTAACTATCATGCCATAATAATTACATTCTTTCAAGCACAATGGTTAAAATATAATTTCTTATATGAAAAATAATTATAGTATTGCAATTAAATTTTGGTATTCATGAAGAAAGCATCACCACTTTCAAATTGTTTGTAACAAATATTTTAATTCTTACATTGTAGTTATACCTCAAATATTGTTTGCAATATTTTCTTAGAAAATAATATATTATCATTGACATGATTATTTTAGAAAAAAATTAGTCTTCTTTGGATCTTTCTAAAAAATTACCTATTTTTCAAGCATATTAAAACGAACTTCACATAAAATAGAGTAATTTTCTAAATAGGTACTTGTGGAAAAACTTTACTTTATTGAATAATCGATCTTTAATTATGATATATGTGTCATTCCCCAAACCCCATTAAGGACGGCAAAATGCAAACTTGAATACAATTTTTTCTTTTTTTTTTTTTGAAGTAAACTTAAATACAAAATATTATCATGACTTTTCTTTATGGTTTTTTTTCTCTCTTTTTATTTTTTCCTTGAATACAAAATAACACCAAAGAAAGATAATAACTTTTCATACCAGACCAAACAAAAGAAAAAAGTATCTCACCCTAAGAAGAAGCACAAAAGAAAGACATCTAGCATGGAGAAATATGGAAACCTTAGAATCCTCAGTCTCGAACCTCTAAGTAAATTTCTGAAGTAGAGCTTTATTAAGAGCACGCAAATCTCGCAAACCAAGACCCCTCTCAAGTTTTGATCAACAACGGACATTCCAGAAAACTTGAATGAGCTTTCTCAAATTAATAAAGCTTGTCCAATAAGAATTCTTAATTGAGGAGATGAAAGAACGCAAGATAGATGAGAACCAGCAATATGTCTAAAAGGGATAAATAAAAGAACATAGCACACTAATTGAATAAGACACAGCCTACCAGTAATAGAAAGAGTAGAATCCGTCCAAGATTAAAGTTTTAAACAAATTCTATCAGTTAAAGACTAAAACCATCGTTTATGGGGAGAACCACAAAAAAGAGGGACACCAAGATAGGTCATAGATGATCCCCCTCTTTTCATGGCACTAAGAGATATGATATCATCTAAGGTGTAAAACTGAACACCATCCCAAAATAAATACTAGACTTCTACCAATTAACGTGTTGCTAAGACAAATCGCCATAAATCTTATAGGCCTCCATAATAAACTTAATATTTGAAATTGATGCACAACAAAACATAGGGTTATCATTAGTGTGTAAAAAATGAGAAGGTGGTTGCACACCTTTTGGGCTATAAATACCAAGAAGCAAACCAAAGGAAACCAAATGTAAGATATATCTACTCAAGAATTCCTCAACAAAGTAAAAAAAAAAAAAAAAAAAAGAGGGAGAGAGGATCTCCCCACCGAACTCCACGAAAACGTGAACAATAACTTTCTGGAGAACCATTAATAAAGACTAAAATCCTTGTTGACTTAAAAATAGAAGAAATCCAACTGATAAAGCAAGGGAGAAACCAAAAAACCGTAACACCTCTAATAAAAAAGGTCAACTAATTGAATCAAAGCCTCTCAAATGTCAATCTTCAAAGTCATGTGACCTCCATGACTAGTATTAGTAAAAAAAAATTAAGATATATTCAAAAGCCCCTGCTATACAATCTTAGATCTATTGACCAGACACAAACCCAAATTGATTCGGAGAGATGATATGAACAAATAGAACTCATACAATCCGTCAAAATCCGTGTGATAACCTTGAAAATGAAGTTGCCTAGTGCAAGAGGATGACACTGATCCACCAAGATAGCCTCGAGGGTCTTAGGCACCAAAACAATGTAGTTCGAATTAATTATAGGAAAGACGACACCAATACACAAAAAAAAAAAAAAAAAAATCCTAAACAATAATAACAACATTCATACCAACTATGTCCCAACAATGCATTTCGACATCTCATATATATACATAATATTCTACTTCCTTGAGTGGTTATACAGCAATATATATATTAAACACAACAATACTAGTCTGAAAAAGAATGGATGTACAAAGAGACTTTGGGACATATAAAGTATTGATCTTTCAAGTAATAAATGTGCTGGGGAAATCCTCAAGTTTTGAATGATTAAGATCTTTGAACCTATCAATAAGGGGTTTAAGTGGATCAATCACTATAAAAATCAACAATTTAAGTTTGCTCCGTTCGCTTGATCACTACTCATATAATCATCTAAAGATTGTGTTTGTTTCAATATTGTTTACTAATTAAGTTTTTTTTTTTTTTTGAAAGAGTTTACTAATTAAGTTACTTGTGCCTTGTGGTGACAAATGCTTTTCAGTTGTTCGAGATTGTAGTATATTATTTATAAGACAAATAAAAGTTTTGTGGGATGAAATATACGTTAATAAGAATCAATTGGCGTTGAAACCTTTTGATGGTCATGAGTCAACATGATTAAGATGATTATTTTTATATGGTAATTTGTGGAGGACTTGTAAGTTGAGGTAGGTTTATTAACAAATCACCCGAACAAAAATAACAGAAATTGTAGAATTGCAAAGCTGTAAGCCATATTGTGATTATCCCACAACAGCTTCGATGCCAACACCATCTTATTTAATTAGTTAAATTATTTCACGTCTTATAATTACATTAGCTTGTTTGGAAAGCATTTGAAATCAGTTAGAATGATTTGCGTTGTCATTGTTTTATTCATTTTGTGTTATGGCAGGTTTAAAGAATTGATAAATTTAATTTTATTTATACAACTCTTTGTTAGCTGGTTTAATTTCTTTGCTTTGATCAAAACAAGGCATGTAATGTAGAAATATTCACAAGGTTAACTTATATAGGTTCATGCTTCTAATATTTGCAAATGGCAGGGAAATTGATGGAAGTAGCACGTATACATGGCGTAGTTGGACTGAATTTACATTCTTGATACTTATCATCATATTTTTTTAGATGTGTATTTTATCATGTTGTATCGTTCTTGCATATGGATTGCTTGAATTTTTTTTTTTTTTTTTTTTGAAATAAGGTATATATAACAACAGTTACAACGACAAAACCATATTCACATTTGCTGCATTCCAGTAGCTGTCATGTCTGGTTTTTCGACACCATTCCTAGCACGTGATATCTACATTACATTTCACTCATTTCTGGACTGTAATATCCTTTGACAGGAGTTTATATGGCTGCAACTGCTCTACCATTCGAATTCCAAAAGTTCACTCCTACCCCAACACAATCCAAGTCTGGTTTATTAACCGCCGCATCAGAGGACATTTTGAAGTGACCTTGTTGTATTGCATCATCTGCACCATGATCTGTAGGCTGGTTTGGAAGAGGTTATAGAGGACAAGGATTGATCTGCCTTGATGAACTCCTGTAAAAGACCTTCAGTCCAGTTAATCAATTCAGCTGCAGTCCTTGTCTGATGCTGGTGAACTGCATAATTTCTGTTTACCCAAATGCCCCCAAAGAAGTCATACAAAATAGCTCAAAATCTGCCTTGTTTACCAAATTTGCCACTCCACTTGCTACTTCTAATGCAGGTTGATTTCTTTTGGGCTCAAGGAGATGCCAGAATTGGGAAACTTTCCACGCTACTGACGCCTCCTTACACCAAAATAAGGCGTGCTGCAGCAGCTTCTCTTCTTCCTCTCCACGCAAAGGACACGTTGGAGACACTGGAACCGATCTCTTAAACAGGTTGGCTAAGGATGGAAGAACCTCATTGCAGGCTCTCCAAGTGAAGACTTTCACCTTAGGAGGGACTTTTAAATGCCATATTTTCTTCCACCACTGCACAAATGGGTCAGAGTTTGAGCATGCCTCCCTAACACGATCCATCAACTCCAATCGGTATCCGCTCCTGACATCATAGACACCTTGTTTTTGAAAACACCACCTATAATGAATCCTTGCTGTCATATAAGCTGACAGGAATAGATAGCATCCTACTAGCGTCTATTTCCAAAAAGGAGTTTCTGATCTTTTCTTAATCCCACACTCCCTCAATGGCCTGTGTAAGGAACTTACTGTCATATTTGCATCAAAACAAGCTGTGAATGGGCAAAACGAGCGATGTCTAGGCAACAACGGATCTTGGAACACTCGAATGGTCTTGCCATCTCCTACCCTCCATCTAACTCCCTTCAATAATAGGTCACGTCCCCTTAATAGGCTTCTCCAATGGAATGAATTCCCTGGCTTGACCTTAACTTGGAGGAGAGAGTCTCGCTTGAAATGCTTTGCTTTAAGAACTTGGTACCTTAAAGAATTCTGGTTGTTGTGCAGGTTCTACACTTGTTTTGCCAACAATGCTTGGTTAAAGAAATGGAGATCTTTAAACCCCAACCCACCCATTGCTTTTGGTAAACATAACAGCTCCCATTTCTTCCATCGTATATGCTGGAATAGCTTGCACTACTGCCTTCAATAGAACTTCCTTACCACCCATCGAAAAGAGGCTCCCCTTCCAGCCTTGAACCCCCTCTTTCATGACCGGTCTTTTAAGGAATTAAAAGTCCATCTTTTTGCACGTCTAACAGTGGAAGGCAAACCAAGGTAACGATCATGGCAAGAGCTATCCAGCAAGCGTAAAAAACATATGATATCAGCTTTTGTTTGATTGTGAACATTGGAACTAAAGGTGATGCTTGACTTCTGGTAGTTGATTTTCTGCCCAGTGCCAGCTTCATATATTTGTAGTATCCGTTGCAACTCCCTACAACTCTCAAAAGCTTCGATAAATAGGATGCTGTCATCAGGGAAAGGCAAATGGCTTACTAGAGGACGTCCTCTGCGACATCTGTACCCAAACTTCTCTTGGTTATGTTTTGCTTGTCGTAACAAGCTCGAAAACACATCTCCTCATAGCAGAAATATATATATATATATATATATATATGTGGAGATAGTGGACATCCTTGCCGTATACCTCTGGAAGGGATCAGCTGCCCATTAGGTTGTCCATTGATGAGAAATGCTATCTCCCATATAGAGATACAATCCAAAATGAGCTGCACCCACCTTGGTGGAAACTTCATCTTTGTGAGAATTCTAGCCACACAAGACCATTCCACCCTATCATATTCCTTGTTCAAGTCCAGCTTCAACGCCATATAGCCTCTTCTACCTTTGTGTCGTTTTTGAAGTGAATGGAGAAGCTCAAAGGCCCTAAACTGAAAGCGGCTTGCTTCACTTCATCCTCTATGAAAGGTTGCTCCAGACGTGAGATGGCTGCATCATTCAATTCTACTGAGATCGCCTGTGTTACTCTATCTAGTTCTACTTGTGAAGGAGCTTGAGAGGTGTAGATGTCAGCAGAATAATCAACCACTGTTGCCGTAATATCGTCTGGATTATCCACCACCTGTCCATGCTGATTCCTAATAGTTGTGATCGTGTTCCTCCGTCTGCGAGATGTTGCCTTCGCATGGAACAACTTTGAGTTCTTGTCACCAGTCCGTAACCAATCCATTCGGGACCGTTGTTTCCAATATACCTCTTCTTTCTCCGTTAGAGCTTCTAACTCTCTTTCCACCCTCTCTAGGCCCCCCGTCTAAAACATTTCTTTTTAGAATTACATGTGATGATGTAATATTATTAAGGGATGATTTATATTTTCCACTTGAGATATAGGGAGTGTATTCAATTATGACTTTGAAAAATTTTCACAGACTTTTTTCATTGAATGACTTTTGTAGAATTTTATAAATTTTAATGACTTTACAGATTCATGAAAAATTCTCATAGACTCTCATAAACTCTTTTATAAAAGACTTTCATTAACTATGATAGACTTCTAAAAAAAAAAAAATTATGAAAGACTTTCATAAAATTTCATAGACTTTTATAGATTTTCACATACTTTCATAGACTAAACTTTCATCAACTTATAATATAATATACATTTTATAAGTTAATAAAACTATATTTATCATGTCAATAATGATGAACAAGCATGACATAAAATAAAAGTAAAGTCACCTCAATTACATAAATTGATAATCAAAACATTAAGTATTTTAAGTGTTTCATTATTCATTTTATGTCTTCTATGAAAAATAAAATCTTAAATATCTATTATTATCAATAATCTCAACATCTCTCCATATTGTAGTAGCTATAGCAGCATTCCATTTATTAGCATACTACATTTGTTGTTCTTGAGTCTCAAGAAATAAGTTAAAATCGTTCCTTTTCATTAACTAGTAATGATGAAAATGATAAAGATTCGTAGATATTAATAGATTTTTATAGATTTTCATTTACTTCTAAAGTAAAATATATTCCTTTAATAAGCTCGTGTAAATTATATACTTTGTAAGTTATATCTATCATTTTTTAACATAATGCAAATAAACTTATGAAAAACAATTATTAAAAGTAAAAGTTTAAGAAATTACCCAACAAATATGTAATAGGAATAAAAGTTGGAAAAAAAAAATCACATATATAGATATAATTAAACAATCTAAAAAAATCTCCAAATATTATTATTTTTTTAAATTTGAAATAGAGGTTTTTTTCTCTTATTTTTTAGCATAAAAAATACAAATTCTGTTGATTGATTTCATCCATTTTAAAGCAATGAGATTTTCAAATGAGATGATTTGAATTAATATTCATCTAGACTTTTTTTTTTTTTTTGGTATTGTGTGTGTATATATATAAATTATAAAATGTTTCCCTTTCTTAAATTTATTTTGTCGAAATATAATTTTTTAATTTTGATTCAAACTTGAAATCTTCTATAAAATAATAAATTTATGTCTTTTGGAAAAGAAGAGGTCTAATAAGATTCAAAAATTAAAGTTGAACATAGGAAAAAAAATATTTACCACTATAATTCACAATAAAATATGAGTGAAATATATATATGTGTGTGTGTGTGTGTGCGCGCGCGCGCGTGCGTCTGTGTGTGTTTTTAAAATAAGTGAAATATTTTTACTTATGATTATTATTGAATTTGGGGAGATTCAAATATAAAAGAGATTGTAAGGCTTGCTTTTTATAATCGACAACAAAAGTCTACAAAAGATTTTGAAAATAGTGTGAAAGAATTTATGAAGTTTGATTATTATAAATTTAACATGAAAGTCTCTAAAAGTCTATCAAAGTCATTAAAATTTTAAATTCTATAAAAATCATTGACACTTTGAATATCTCATAACTTTTATAAACTCTTAAAAAGTTTTGATTGAATACCTCATAAATTTTATATATTTTTTAAATGTATTTAAAAGTTTATATTAAATATATCTAGACTTTTAAATTCTATAAAAGTCATTAAAGTTTAGATTGAGTACACCTCTCATTAATAGTACTAAATTACATCTATTAAGTTATTTTCTTTATTTTTTTATTTTTTTAAAAGTGGTCAAACCACTTAAAACTATCCAAAAATAACTGAAAAAATTAAGTAAGAATTTTTAATTTTTCACTTAGCTGTAAATCACTTTATAACATTTAAAAGTTTTTATCCTAAATTTATCCTCTCCAAAACAACATAATTTCAAATTTATCCTAATTTTATATTACTCAAATTTTTTTTCCTTGATACTGACAAAAAGTATATTTGAAAAGAAAAATCTAAATACATCTCATCTTAAATTGTCTTAGAATTAAACTAATATATTTTAATTTACAATTTAAATATTTATCTTCTAGTTGTTTTCTTAAATATATTAATATATTTAAATATGTAAATAGGGTTAATATTGCTATATTTTTTAATCATATTTTAATTATGAATAAAATATTATTAATATGTACATAAAAAAAAATGTTTTAGAATTTGTTAAATTATTTATTTTCAAATGTTTGTATTAAATTAATTAAAATTACATAACAACAAATAGTTAAAAGAGCATAAATGTCAAATTATTAGTTTTCAGATAATTTTAACTTTAAAAAAACAACAAATTTACAATATATTCAGAGATAAGAGAAAAAAAAAACAAACATGTTATTCAGATTTCAGCTTTTAGTTACTATTTAGTCTTTAATCTTCAATAGCACTGATCAGTCTTCAAACAAAAAATCAAACGACCTCTAAGATTGATATGTGATGCTATCCAATATTCCAAGTAATATGTGATGTAATTTCACATTTGTTTTATAAAATTGATTTTTTTTTTTTTAATTCTTAAGTTTAATTTGATCAACTCAACTCAATGTAACAAATACTAGTTTGGATTAAATTGAAAATTTATTTTGGGTTGAACTAGGTTGAATTTTTTCAACCCAGTTTGTATTGGATTGAAAAATGTTTAATTCAACTCAACGCTATAAACTTCCATACCCCTAAATGAATCTTCATTGTATGTTATATGACAGGTATTAATGGTTGTTTAATTAAAAATAAAATTTACAATCAAAGGTGGACCCACTGTCATATATGCATGTCACACGTCTTGCCAGCGTGATTTGCCTGCTAAGAATATTGAATTCCCTTTAAACTTCTGTTTATGTCTTGTTCTCAAAAAAAATTAAAAAATAATAAAAAAATAAATCTAATTTCATCAATTTCTCAATATAATTTAAATAGGAAAAAAATGTGTGACCTCAAATTAATTATTTAGGAATCTCAGTTCTCGACAAATAGATACGTACGTTCATTTAAACAAGAAAATAATGTTGTGTGTAAACAATAATAATAGTTTCTTATTAAAAATTTATTTAAATCAGCAGTAGTTATTATATAAACAAAATAAAAACACATAAAATATTTACTTTTGATTAGGTGTTTCGTGCATCTTTTCTTTCATATTTATGATAGAGTTTATTATTATATGTTGTTAGATTTCTCATCAACATTGTGTGAGCATTTTTTTATAATAAAGATAGAGATATTTGAATTGCACATAAAATATTTGGATCTTGATAAATCATATTAAATATCAATATAATTAGTGTTATACTTAAAAAAAAAAAAACAATTTTTTAAAATGTATTAGCCCTTCCAAAAATAATATTCTCTAGCTCCGCCCATTCTTATTAAAATATCAATATAAAAGTAAGCATTTTAAACTATATATGCACTTTAATTGAGATAAAGGAGACATCGTAATGAATACAGTTAAACAAAAGTTGAGGCAGTTATGTGGTTTGTCGCTCCTATTTAAAATATTAAGATTATAGGTTGAAGTCATATATATATATATATATATAACACATTTTAGCATACATTTTGATATACATATACTTGATAAAAAGAGTACATGATTACATTTTAAAATATGTGATTGTAATTTATTATATATTATTACAACTAAACATGTAATATTATAATTAATATATGTGATCACATTTACCGATTTATTGATTATAATTATATTTATTGATTGTAATTAAATATGTTTAGTTATAATTTTATATAATAAATTACAATCACACTTTTTTTTGTCAAATATATTCATACTCAAGTGTACCCAAGGGGACCTCTCTCTCTCTCTCTCTCTCTCTCAATATATATATATATATATAAGTACTTTTCACACAAAACCATATGTGTGAATTGTATTTGTATGTATTTGTAAATTGTATGGAGGGACATAATCAAGATTATTGGTTAGGGTTATGGTTTCTCGCTAATCAATCGGCAAGGTAGTGGTTAACGATTTATCAGTTACATCATGATTAATCGGCGAGTATTATTGACAGACGGTTAAATTGGGTTAAACATGTAAAAAATAAAAATAAAACTTAAAAAAATTTCTATATGATTAAAATACAATCATATGACCATAAAAACATCATCAAACCTATCTCATGGAATCTCTTAAGCCACTTTAGCACAATTGCATAATTAAAATAAAAATATATAAATAAATTTAAAATTAAAATGATAATATATTAATTTTTAAGATTGGGGATTTTAGTCTTTTAACACTTTTGACTATTGATCATTAAGATTTAATGGCATCTCTTTAAAGGCAAAGAGTATTTTTATTGAGTTTTCAAAATCTTAAGATCCAAAGGAGATTCAGGTCATTATAATCAAAACTCAGATGTTGGTGCAATTTCATTAAACTTTAAGCAAAGCTCGTGTAATTTACCCTAATATATATATATATACACACACACACACAAACGGCCCCCAAAACCCCCCCCCCCCTCGCCCCGCACACACACACACATATATATATATATATATAAACACACAAACCTTCATCACATTTTTCACACTCTCCTCTCACACCTCTTCTAACCTTTCTCACGTTGTATTTATATATATATATATATATATATATAAAGATGCAAACGTTGATCACGTTTTTCACACTTTCCTTTCACACCTCTTCTGACCTTTCTCATGCCATACTAGTGCACCACTGAACACACCTTCCTCCTCATTCTTTCTCCAAAGCAACACCATTCTCTAAAACAACACCACCCTATTGGAAAGCTCATCCACCCACGCCACATCGCCCTCTATCTCACTCTCCTCTACCACTTCTCCGCCACCTCTCTCACTCTCCTTGTCGCTGCTCCACCATGGCCACACTCCATTTCTCTCTCTCTCTCTCTTTCTCTCCCTCACCCTCTCTCTCACTCTCCTCTGTGTTGGTCTACCAACAATTATCGTTGAATGAGATTGACTGGTTTGGGGAGATTTGTGGTATGGTGGTACTAGTGACTAGTGTGTTAATGATGGTGACTGGTTTGTTAATGGTGTTGAAGGTCTATTAATTTTATTTTTTAAAATAATCTAAGTTAGGCTGAGTTGGGCCTATTTGACAAAGTACTCGACCAACTCAACCTGCCCGATTTTAAGGTAGACTTGAACCTACCCTCGCCAATGAACAACTATGTCTCTGGTTGTATTTTTATCCTATAAATCTCAAATTATTATAATTTTTTTAATACTACTTACGATGGAGACTATTTAAAGTTGAAAAATTATCGGGTTAAATAAATATTATTTTTTACTAACTCATAGTAGTCGGTAATCAAATTAATTTCTTAAAAGAATTCATTAGACAGCCACAACATAGATTTCGATGATGGATGAGAGTCAAAGGAATCATTTCGTAGATTAGAGAAGCAACAAATAAATAGTTTTGTCGTCTTATCAAAGTATATCATGTTGTTACTATGGAATTTAATATTAAATTCCAATAAGGAATCATGCATTTAATTTAATAATTTTTAAATATAACAGCATGTTCGTAGATCACACATATAAAATTAGAGTCACATTATTCTATATGTAATTTTATGAAATATAGTTCAACTATAATAATAGAAAGGCACTTGCATATAACTTTTATGTGAGAGAATATGTACTTAAGAAAAAAAAGAATATATATATATAGTTCCTTAGGATGTATTTAAGATATCAATATACTTAACAAGAAAATAAGTGATATAATATTAAAATTTAAGGTTTTAAAAATATAACTAAACAGTAAAATAAAAAAGAAGCTAAATATAACGATGTTATTGGCTTTTTATTAAATTTTGGAGTGTAGTATTGATATTTTAAAGGTTAAGAATTAATTTGTCCAATAATCAATTTTTAAAAGCAGGCAATAACCAATTTCTCAAAATGATTAGAAGTGAAACGAATTGTAAAATAAGTTGATTAAGAAAGAGTTACAAAACACCTTTGTCGTCGAAACTTATAAAATAAGCGATTATTCGTCGAAACTTATAAAATAAGTGATTAATTGTAAATAAGTCTATTCCAAAAATATCCTTAATCTTTAATTAATTATCATGCTTTGATTGATCATGACTCATGAGCGCATGTTTGTGGTGCGCTTGTCTCATGTATTAATATTGGTATAAAAGGTTGAAACTAGAAAGTGACTTTTTCATACATGGCACAACTCCATTGGTTAGCTTGACTTGGCATAGGTATTGCGTGGACACATGTTCACTAGTCAGGCGATCAAAAAGCACAAGCAGTCTATAAACGTATATACCATATCCAAAACATAGCTTTAAAATTTCCTTCAAAATTAAAATTTAAAAGAACTATATAGTTATATATACATCATTGTCACATTTCGGGTTTGTAATCGATTTCAAGAAATTTTGATATGAGGGAGCATGTAATAAATTTAACAAAATATATTTATAAGAAGAAAGTAAATATATTTTTTGAATATTATAATTACTATTTTTTCAATTTTTCATACAAAATATTAAAATACAAAAATATAAGATATTTATTTCTTTTCCTTGGTGGAAATGGTGGTGTTCGATCCATCTTAATGATTTAGAGATTTTACTTAATTAATAAAAAATATTCTAATTATCTTAATTAATATTTTAAAAATTTCTCGTTTACATATCATCTTTTAATATATGTGATTGTGCACCTCCTTATTCACCAAAATGGTGATGATTCGATTATCATCATTTATATTATACAAGTTTATGAGAGAAAATTTCCCTATTGTTGTTGAAATAAATATCCTAGTTCGATAAATACGTAAATAATGATTAATCTATTATGGATTAAGGAACTAAATATCGAACCTATACTCAATATATTACTTGGTATTTCCACATTTTTAGGGGATCGATATTAAAAATATTTTCAAATATTTCTGACATTTTAAGAACATTCCTAGTATTTTTGATATCTTCACCCAAATTTTCACAAATTTAGAACCCGATACTTTTATGAAAATCAATATTTAATTACTTGCTATGGATCTGCTAGCCACTAACTTATTCAGTATTATTTTTCAAAAGAAAAAAAAAAAAAGAAAGGAAAAACCTCTCATATTAGAATTTAAAATTAAGATTGTGTCTGTGATATACTTTTTACAAATGCATAGCATATGTAAACAAGGTAAAAATTATCTACAAAATCGTCTATGTTTTTTCGTGGAGACTTTGATTAATAACAATAATAATAATATTAATGATAATAATAATAATAATAATAATAATAATAAATAAATAAATTACTAAGTTTTTAATAAATCTAAAAAAAAAAAAAAATCCGAGAAGAGTCAGTAGGCCAGAGTGTTTCTCTCTCTAAAAAGTCTGCAGAAGGAAAAAAAAAAACGAAAAAACAAAAAACAAAAAACGAAAAACAGAAAGAGGTTTTAGTTTGAGAGGTGTCTGAGAACAAGCTCCGGTTATTTGGCGTTGGACGGACGACTGACTTCTAACCGGTAAACGTCTTCTCCTTCCTCTCTCTCTCTCTCTCTCGATCCATTACTTTCTCTGTGCTGACGTGGCAACCACCGCTTTCTTCTCTCTCTCGATTGATCGAATCGAATCTAGATCTTCGCCTTCTTTTTATGTGCTCGTAAAATGCTAGCGTATCAAGTAGCGTTACAGGTGATTTTTTTGTGTGGAAAAATGAGATGATTTTGTGTGTAAAATTGATTTACAGGAGAGGAGAGGAGATTTTGGTGGTTGGTGGTGGCGTGGAGGAGATTTTGGTCCTCCGCTCCGAGAAGAGGTTTGAAGAATGATGATGGATGATGACATGGAGAAAGGTGGCCTCAGGCCTTACCAGGACCGCCCCAGGACTTTCCCCAATATGCGCTCTAAACCTTATGTTCCTCTGGTAATTCCAATCTAATCCTACTCTTCGAAGTATATATGGTTGGAGTAGATAGCATAAAGACAAATGTAGATTTTTTTGTCAAGAAAATGTATTTGATTTAATAAGATTTTTCTGTTACTTCTCTGTTATTCTGTCCTTTGGATTTATATCTAGTCAACATAATTGCCTTGTATAGTGTAGATTCCGTATAGTAGCATGAGCTTTGATATGTGATTGTATTATATATGCGTGTATAATGTACCTTTGATATAAAGTATAGTTAGACCATCGATTCTAAGGTAGCTCTTTTTTTTGTTTTTGGTGATATCACATGTGTTTTTAAAGATTGTTTTGTTTGGTCGTTATCGTTTTTTTCGGTTTCCAATTTTGTGTGTTTGGATCAGATGTGTGTATACTGGTACCTGTTGTGGTTGATAGTGATTTGGTTAATGTGAGATTTGAAATTTGAATTCGGTTTTTGAATTTTGCGTGTTTGGATGTGTGAATATTGGTAGCTGTTGTGGGTTATAGTGGAATGATTAGTGTGAGATTTGAAATTCGAATTCAGTTGAAGTGAAAGTGGTTGTTGGAATTTGGAAGTTTTCGAAATTGGTTTGTTTTTAGTTTCTGGTATGTCTCAAATGGAGCTGGAGTCATGCCAATGCCATGGTTCTACTTGGTTATCGCATTGTGTTTCTCATGAAAAATGTTTTGAGTATGATGGAAGCAAGATTCATGTATATTTCGTGATGCACTGTTTAATTAACTATTAAGATATTTGTTGTCGGTTATTTGATTGTGACTTTTCGTAATTGCAATCTAATCTTACTCATCATTGCTTCAAAGTATATGTTGTATTGTGAATGGCAGTATTGTAATTGGCATTGTATAATATATGTTTTTGTTGCTATATTATGGTAGTGAGGTTCAAGTAAATTTCAGTTAATTTTGGGGATGAATTCATCGGAGTTTTGTAATATCTGCTTCGTGTACAGGTTCATGTCATGATAATTAAATAGGATTTATGTGTATTTTGACATGTGATCTTTTTCATGAGGAGTCCATTTGATTGTTTTCTTGTGCAGATTTTTCGAGTCCTTATGGGAATAAATATCCGTGTTCTTGTTGTTCTCTTGCTGTTGGGTTTTGGGGTGGTTTTCTACATCGGAGCAAGTACTTCTCCAATTATTGTGTTTGTCTTCTCAGTGTGCATTATTAGCTTCGTCTTTTCAGTATATCTAAGTAAGTGGGTTCTTGCCAAGGATGAGGGACCTCCTGAGATGACTCAGGTATGTCTTTGCCTCTGTTACTATCGGTGGGAAACTTTCTATATTGTATTTAGTTTCTTAATCATTGATTCCTGATTTGTGAATGAGTAATTTGTACCAGCTGATCTTGTATTTAATATGATACATGTCTTGTATTTTTTTAAGCTAGGTGGCAAAATGTGTTGAATTCCTAGTGAAACCTATCAAGATTTGCAAATAAATTTTAAATTATTATATATGGTTGAAGTAACTGTACCTTTAACTCCTCACCATCATGGTGATTGGTCTTATCATTTTAGATTGTAAGTTTCAAAAACTATAATTTTTGAAAGTGAATAAAACTAAGAGGTTCTTATTTAACAATTTTAGAACTCGTAATGTTCTTATCCTAAGCTTATTATATTACTTTCTAGATATCAGATGCAATTCGAGATGGAGCTGAAGGTTTCTTCAGGACCCAATATGGGACGATTTCGAAGATGGCATGCTTACTTGCACTGGTGATTTTTAGTATTTATTTGTTTCGCACTACAACCCCTCAACAAGAAGCTTCTGGCATTGGGAGGTAATGGCAATTCTGTTTTTTCTTAATATTGTATTTTTCATTCATTTCCTCTTGTCAAAATACTCAATGCTCCCCTGGTTTTCTGCTTCAGGTCTACATCTGCATATATTACCGTTGTTGCATTCCTTTTGGGAGCTTTATGTTCAGGTGTTGCAGGGTATGTTGGGATGTGGGTGTCTGTGCGTGCAAATGTTCGGGTTTCTAGTGCCGCGAGACGGTCTGCAAGAGAGGCATTGCAGGTGGTTCCTCTTATACTACTTTGTCCATATAATATTTGTGGTTTCCTGTCTTAACCTTTGGATGTAATGTACAGGTAGCTACTCGTGCTGGTGGGTTCTCTGCCATTGTGGTTGTTGGTATGGCTGTAATTGGTATAGCCATCCTTTATGCCACATTCTATGTTTGGTTGGGAGTGGACACGCCAGGTTCAATGAAGCTTACTGATTGTACGTGTCAACTTTATCTTTCTTCATTTGTCTCTCTTTTTGCAGTTTGTTGTGAAAAATTATAACTCTAAGATATAACAAGTTCATAGTTTTTCTCGCTTTATATTACTATTGCTTCAGATGAGGAATTGCTTATGATTGCTGTGAATTGAAGTTATATTTGTCTACTTTGAATATGAAAGTTATTTTCTATTATGATGATTGTTTGCTATTGTTAGATTTCACTGAGGTTATTGATTTTATAGAGTTGCAATAGAATTGAATTCTTTCTCAATGGCTTTTGCACAACGTTGGGAGTTTTGTGTTTAGTGACGTATTGTAGATTGGATAATATATGTTAAGTGTGGATAATACATATTATCAATAAGCTTCAGGATAACGTTTTAATGAAAATTAGAGTAGAGTTTTGAGTTAGTTGGCAAGTGCTGCAGTTTTGCTTGCTCTTATGAGTTAAATTTTAAGTTGGTTTGAGTAGCCTTCTTATTGGCGGAGTAACTCCTAAGCCTTAATCGTAAGGAAGTTCTAGATCATGTTCTGCAGAGGATTTAATTGGAATATTGTCTGCCTATCTATAACAAGAAAAGTAAGCCAAACGTTTGGTGCATTGATTGATCCTTTTAACCACATCTAAAAGAAATTGTTAGTTTAACAGGCAAGTAATGCTTGGTTAATGCAGGTTGGTGGAAAAACGGCTTGATGGTTGACTCACTATGCAAAATACAAACCCAGGCACAGATTATGAGGACTTATTTTATATTTTCACACTATATGATTTAAAACAACTGCTGATTGTGACTAATAACAGTAGCATGATAGAGAATTATATTATGGGACACAATTTATTGGTTTTTCAGAGTGCGGTTTGTTTTGGTGGTTGCAGTAAGTTGGCATTCCTAGTGCTCTGGTCCTCTGGAGTTCCAAGTTCCAACAGTGCAATATGGAACAGTAGGTCATTTCATTCATTCATCTTTGAATGAGATTTAGGCTCAGAGATTGATGCTTTAATTTAATGATTGAAGAGAGAAGTATATGATGTTGAAGAACCAGGTTACTCAGTGCCACATTTGCCTGGCAGTTACCACAATATTCTACATTTTGTAGAAATTAGAATAAATTCATCATTAAATTATAGGAAAAAAATCTTCATTGAGGGTGGTCTTGTGCTCGTTGAAGTAATTGCATGTCCTTACAGGCACTTTTGGTTTTATGTTAAAAGAAAGTATATCTTAGATTTCTTTGCCATTGCATCATGTGTGTAAAGCTGTTAGTATGAATAATTTTATCAGTTACATTCATTTACCAATATTGGGAAGCTGTAGTTAAGTGAAGAATAGGCTTGACATACTTCGCCTTTGTCTTAAGTTTTGTCGAGAAGTGAAGGTTCTATACAGGTGACTTTGCAGTTGTATCTTGTCCTCTTGTCTTCTGTAGAGGGCTGCTTATGAAAGTCATTCTAGTCTGCTTTACTGGTTGCCTTCTGTTTCTAGTTGGTTCACTTTCTTTGTGGCCTATATGTTGACTTGACTGGTTTATGTGTAGATATTGATATGAAAAAAATTTAACTGCTGGTTTCAAACAAAATAAACATCTTTAAACTCCTCAAAGATAGAAGTACTCAACAACTGTTGGAATATTGATAAAAATAAGTAGCAAATGTTTTCCTCTAGCACAAAATGCAGTGGCAGATGGACTGGAAGATGCCACAGGGTCAACCCCTCAAAATCCAAGTCTTCCAATATTTTGAACAAGAGAGATATGTGAAAAAGAAAACCCTTAAACAGGAGTTTGTTGCAGCTAATAAAACTAAATATTTATTGCTGAGAAAAACTAGTTTTTGTAGATACAATAGAGTAAGGATTCTCTATTAATCTTTTGTTTGTGCTAATCTTTTTATGAGAGTAATTTAAAGTTTGAGTGATGTATGAGAGAAAAAAAATGAAACAATCTTGGCTATCCATTATTTTTTATACTAGTTGTGTCACTATATTATCAAAGGATTAAAAAAAAAAGATGGTAGAGAATCTTGTTCCTTTTAATAATACAAGACTTTAATGCACTAATGGTTTTCAGGATGCATTTGTTGGAGAGTTTAAATTCTACTTTTGGGTTATTTTATAACAGGTTAGGCAGTTTGGTTTAACAATTTTTAACATGGTATTAGAGCCATTTTTATCAAATGTTAGGTTTGAGCTTATTTGATTTTGTTATGTGTTTGTGTTTGTGCTTGAGCCATGTGACAAGCTTATTATTTGCATGTGAGAGGGTATGTTAGAGTGTTTAAATACTATAGTTGGACTATTTCGTTATGGTTTTAAGTTTTTTAGTCTAGCTCTAGCCATAGTTTTAAAAGGCGAGACGAGAAGCTGCCTTACTGCCTTGGGGCTTGAGGCGCCTCAAGGCGGTCACCAAAACCGGAGTACCTGAAAAACCCCTTCTCTGGAGGGTAAGGCGACCTAAGGCAGTCTAGACATAGTTTAAGGGCAAAAGTGGCATTTCATTTTTTTTTTTTTTTTTTTTAAAAAAAAAACCCTAATGGCAATATATAAGGCATCTCATTTCAGCCGACCATCTCTCATTTTGGTCACAGTTTCATGGTTTCTCTCATATGTCTCTAATTTTCTCTTAAAATCTCTCCATCCATCACTAAAATCCTCCACTAAAATCTCTCAAATCTTCTCCATCACTCAAGTCTCTTGGACAAAGGGAAGAATTTACAACAAGAGGTTGAAGAACCCGAATTGGAGGAGGATGAGACTAATGATGTGGAGGGTGACACAAGAATCATATATAATGATGACTCTTTGAAGGATGATGGAGATGAAGCCTTATCTCTAGATTCAACAATGTCTCCACATTTTGAACCAAATTTTAGGCTGCTAGATACAAATGATTCTTTATTTGATACTACCAGTGGTCGTTAATCATTTGATATTTTGTCTGTTAGGATTTTATATAGATGATATGAATGATTTTGTGTGTTAGGATGATATGGTTGATTCATACGTGTTGTGTTTGTTCTATTTTGTTTGATATTTATGGTTCTAACATTGTTTTTCACTACATTTTAAAATGTTATAAATTATTTTATATGTTAGGATTTTTATTTATTTATTTATTTTTCATTTGGAGTCGAGGCGGTCAACTCGATCGCCTTGAGGTGACCACCTTGCCTCGTTGAGGCTCCACTGCCTTGCCTCATCTTTCGCTTTTTAAAACATTGGCTCTAGTGGTTACCAACACCATTTAATAAACCTTTTAGTTACATTTACAGTTGTTTTATAAAACCAATAGTGACTTAGGCTTGAAATACGCTTCGTCATATTAACATTCTGCACTAAAACATCTGCATGCCCGAAAAGTTTTTGGACATGTTTCTCATCAGATATCAACATTGTTGTTTTGTTAATATGTTTTTGATATAAATGGCATCTTTGGTTATGAAAGTGTGTCTTGTTTATTCAGCATGCATATAGCTGAGGCTTGCATTTGTGCATGTATAACAATATTATCCTTCATTCAACTTTTTGACAGCATATTTTTATTTTCCATATGATCCATTAACAACTGCATAAATTTTCTCTTCAACATCTGATCTTCAGTGTTGAAATTTATGATTGTTTGACTTAATTTGATTTTCTTATCTTCCAGTGCCTCTTCTCCTTGTCGGATATGGTTTTGGAGCTTCATTTGTTGCCCTGTTTGCCCAGTTGGGTGGTGGAATATATACAAAAGCCGCTGATGTTGGGGCAGACCTTGTCGGAAAAGTAGAGCAAGGAATACCAGAAGATGATCCTAGGAATCCTGCCGTTATTGCAGATTTGGTAATTTTTCACTTATCTTTGTTGGGATCCTTGGTGAAGGGCCTGTACATTAGTTTCAATGTGATATAGTCGTAATAATATAGTAATGAGGTAATGAGTCTGATCCTTGTTTCAGTGTTATATAGCCATAATAATATATGCGATTGAAGATGTTTTGAGTTCTGTTCCTATATGATTTTTTCAGTCAGTGGGCTTGCTAAGATATGCTTCACTGTCAGTATAGGAGAGTTTTAGTTACTGTAGTTTGAGGTATGCTGTAAAGCTTTTTGTGATGGCCTTGATTAATATGACTGGTTTTGAACGGAACTTAACTTTGTATTAATGAAAGATATATAGTGAGGCAATACCGTAAGATGAGAAGCAGAAGCTGCTTATGCTATCATTTAATTGTTTCGTGTTCCTCTATTGAGTAGGTAATGTGTGTGATTTTGCACTCACACCTAAACACTGTTTTATTAGTTGTTTTCTATATGTTACAGTTAAGATGCTCCACAATAAACTTTTCTGCGTAAAGGAATTTCCTTCTATTTCCTTAAATTCTTCTTTTATGCTTAGCTTGATGATCTGGTTTGATAGCTTCAACTAATCTTGTGCTGCATTGAAGGTGGGAGACAATGTGGGTGATTGTGCTGCTCGAGGTGCTGATCTTTTTGAAAGTATTGCTGCTGAAATAATCAGTGCTATGATACTTGGGGGAACAATGGCTCAACGTTGTAAAATCGAAGGTAATGCAGTTTACTTCATATTTTAATGTGGCTCCATTCTTTGGTTATTTATATATGTATTATGTTTATTTATGTATAAACATTGAACCTAAGACAATTTAATGTAGTATGTCTGTTATACGATATCTCTGTGTCTTGTGATTAGTTTATTCGGAAAATAACATTGTAACAGTTCTGCGTTTATTCCAGGCTAATAGTATATTCTATTTACTGTAGTTTTAGCAGCAAACTATGGTATTTAGATCTGCATGTAGTTAAATTAGGAGTTTATGACTTTGTTATTGTATGACATGTCTGGGAAGCGCCATCAGTGCATACTTTAAGGCATTGATCTACCCTTTAATTGGTTAATGGTTCTAGTTAAACAGTCATCTTTGTTCTCTAGTTGACTGACCTTGTCATTCATTTCTCATGCAGATCCATCTGGCTTCATCTTGTTTCCTCTTGTTGTTCATTCTTTTGATCTGGTAATATCATCTGTTGGAATACTTTCAATCAGGAGCACACGTGACTCTAGTATAAGGCTCCTATTGAGGATCCAATGGCAATTCTTCAGAAAGGCTACTCTGTTACAATAGTACTTGCTGTCTTGACATTTGGTGCGGTAATATATCTTCTGCAATTGGAATGTTTTCATGCTTTTGTCTAATATTATCTGCTTTAATGTTATTGTTATCTCTAATGGTATCTTCTTCACTATTAACAAATGTTTTTTGGACTTGCCAGCACTGAAAGTGTGCATTATACTGTTGTTTTTGTTTGAGTTCTGACCATTTTATTCTTGGTGTGTGTATTTCTTTACAGTCTACCCGTTGGTTGCTTTATACTGAACAAGCACCATCTGCATGGTTGAACTTTGCCTTGTGTGGTCTCGTTGGTATCATCACAGCATATGTTTTGTCTGGATCACCAAATATTATACTGACTACAAGCATGAGCCTGTACGCACATTAGCTCTTTCTAGCTCCACAGGTCATGGGACTAACATAATTGCTGGAGTCAGTTTGGGCCTGGAATCAACGGCCCTTCCTGTTCTTGTCATTAGTATGGCAATTGTGTCAGCATATTGGTTGGGTCAAACCTCTGGACTGGTGGATGAATCTGGGAGCCCAACTGGTGGGTTGTTTGGCACGGCTGTAGCAACTATGGGAATGCTTAGCACTGCTGCATATGTTCTCACTATGGATATGTTTGGCCCGATAGCTGATAATGCTGGTGGAATTGTAGAGATGAGTCAGCAGGTAACCATTGAGTAGTAAATTCTTTGAATTGCTTTGCTGTGCTTCTATTCCTTCTGGTCAATAAGAGTTGAAAACATGTGTGGAACAGCCAGAAAGTGTTAGAGAAATAACTGATGTTCTTGATGCTGTTGGAAATACCACAAAAGCTACAACTAAAGGATTTGCCATTGGATCTGCTGCTCTTGCATCCTTTCTTCTTTTCAGTGCATATATGGATGAAGTGGCTGCATTTGCTCAAGAACCTTTCAAACAGGTAGGCACAAGCACATTTAATCAATTCTTCGATGTGTTGATGCTTCTTGTCTTACTTCCCACAATTGACTTTCAGGTTGATATTGCCATTCCAGAAGTCTTCATTGGTGGATTATTGGGGTCCATGCTTATTTTCTTATTTAGTGCATGGGCTTGTTCCGCAGTTGGCAAAACTGCTCAGGAGGTTGTGAATGAAGTAAGAAGACAATTTATTGAGAGGCCTGGTATCATGGTGAGAGTTCAAGTTTGTCTTTTTGTTTTTTGTTTTTTTGGGTGTACTTTGACTCTTAACCGACTGATAATATCTTTTGCTTTCTCACTGCAGGAGTACAAGGAGAAACCAGATTACGGTCGTTGTGTTGCCATTGTAGCATCTGCATCTCTGCGGGAGATGATAAAACCTGGTGCTTTGGCTATCATATCACCGGTAGTGGTTGGTGCGTTTATCATCCCCTTTTCCAAGTTTTATTTTTCATAGTGATTGTGGATTGTGGTTATTGTAATTATCATAGTCAGTGTGTATTTCAATAATATTATAGCCTTTGGAAGGATTGGGAAGCAGGAGCATGGCTGCTTGGTGGGTCAATTAGAAGAAAACAATGGGTTATGTTGTTTAGTTGAATAGAGTTGAAGACGGGAGGGCAACTTTAGCAAAATAAAGCAAAATCAAAAAAAAAAAAAGAGAAAAAAAGAAAGTCTCATTTTGTTGGAAATTTAATTTGTGGTTGGAATACTAACTGTTCTGACATCTAAATTTGTTGCTTAGCTGCTAAACAGTCTAAGAAAATTAGTTAGTTTCATTAATTGGCAGTTAAAATTAAAGTGTTTGGAATGCTAAATATGCTTTAATTAATATTTGTGGTGCTAGCTGCTGGTATAGTCCTCTGCAATAAAGTCTCTCATTCTCAGGTTTGCATGCTACCATTAGATACACGTTTTTTTTGTTATTTTTGGTTGTCTTCCTTTGGATATTATTATCAATATTTGTTTTCGGTGTTAGAACTTAGAACTGAATGGTGAATTTTGTGGGTAAAATATTTCTGCCTTGTCTGCTGTAGTTCAGACAATTTATTGAGCTGATCATTGAAAATCAAAGTTTTCATGTTTCCTGTTTAGGAGATGGCATTGGCATCTAACTGTTTCAAGTGTCTCTCTGCTGATTCTTTTTATGTGTTCACTGGTAACAAATCAATGTAACATGTAATATCTCGAAACCAGTGAACTTTTTGGGTTGCTGTATCTGTTCTTTGATGATTGTCTAATATGTTTTTGATGGAAGATACAAAAGACAACTAGAAGACTTCAAGTTATGTTATTTTGGCAGCTTCACGTATGATCTCGGTAGTTATGATGGTGTTATATGTTTTGCAAATCAGCAGAAATTGTTATCTCTTCTTTATTGGTTTCTAGCTTCGCGTTTATTTTTGTCTACGGTCATGAAAAGTGTATTGAAGTTCGTATTGTGCGCAGGTTTTCTAGTTCCGGATTTTAGGATACTATACAGGACATCCTCTACTTGGGGCTAAAGTTGTGTCTGCTTTGCTGATGTTTGCTACGGTGTCTGGCATTCTTATGGCTCTTTTCCTGAACACGGCTGGAGGTGCATGGGATAATGCAAAGAAGTACTATAGAAACTGGAGCTCTAGGAGGCAAAGGGAGTGATACTCACAAAGCTGCTGTCACTGGTGATACGTAAGTTTTGTTTTGTTGTCACCCTTGACACCAACGCTTGTAGTGTATTATCTTTCGAACTCCTTGTCTAATTCGGAAACAGGGAGTTTCTCTTCCTATTTTCATTCCTTTTTCTAGTCTTGAATTTCGAAAACCCTGCTTATAGATTTCTGAATTCTTTGAAGTAATTTGCGATGTTTTCTTTGTATGCAGTGTGGGAGACCCTTTCAAAGACACCGCTGGACCTTCACTTCACGTTCTCATAAAAATGCTTGCAACAATAACACTTGTCATGGCTCCAATATTCCTGTGAGAGTTTGTTAATATCTATTGCAGTGTTTACCCAAACATACGGCACCCATTTCTCAAGACTCCCCAGACAGTTTGCTAATACAGAGAGCACAGTAAGTATATTAATGTATATCAAGGGTGCCCAGATTGTTAGTCATACGAAATTTTTCCTTCTCTTGGACCAAATAAGACATGTTAATAGGCTGCATATTTTTAGAGTTTTCAAGAAGTTATTTTATATATTTTTTAGTGCACTTTGCACCAACAAGGATATGAGATGTAGAGCAATTAATGGTTGGATTATCCTAAGTTACAATTCGAACATTGTACTGTCTGAGCCTGTTGGCAAGTAAAGATTAAAATCGAATGGCATTTGATGGCGAGTACCAACATGGTAATACTATTGTGCAGCTATCTTGTCAAGAATTCAAATAGGTGAATGGAGACAATGAGTTTAACCTCTTTCATGGCTTGACAATAGTAAGTGAATTTTGGGTGCAAATAACATCAAGAGTCGAGAACTACTCTTTACTCTTCCTAGAGAGAGCCTTTGATGGTGCCCATGTCTATCAATATGAAGGGGTTTGGCATCACCCCATATTTCTGTCTGGCTTTGATTTCCTCTCATAAGCATTTCCAAGCAAAAGACAGTGGCTTAATTCTCACTTAAGCAACTGTTCATCGTTCGCTTCATGCAATGTTTGATTCAAACAGCCCCTTACCACCAACTCTCATCATCCAAACAATACTTCTCCTAGTTTCGAACACCTTCCCATCTGAAGGATTTTTCGGACACATATTCCCTATTCATCACTTCTCCACACCGTAAAGAATTTCAATTGTCGCAACGTGTACATGTGTAGGAATCCTATTGATCAATTCATCCTCCCCTTGGCAATACTGTGCAAAATATTCAAGAAGAAAATGTATATCTGGGGCCTTTTTCCATGTAAGAGGCTTTTGAGGTGGTTTGTCAAGGAATTCAAGGCTGTGGACCCTTTTGGTAGCATGTGTTAGATTATTGGAAGGCTAGTTTAGACAATTCACACAAAATATTATTATTGAAGTATGAAGACGTAAAAGGGGACACCTTTCTTATGTCACAAAGTTGGCTACCTTTTTAGGATGTCATTTAATTGAAGTTAATCTCATCACCTTCCATATAATCATTAGACGGAATTAACAAGGATAACTACACTCATTCTTTATTATAAGTAAAATGCCCATTAGCATTTGCTCCTTTGTATTTTTTCAAATTTTGTTTTTATACAAATTGATTTCTATTGTCCATCAATCTTGATGGACAATGGAGATGATATTATTTATTTTAAATTTTTTAATGAAATTTTATTTCTTTTCAACCTTTCAAAATTTTATTTTGGTGATGTAAGGGCATTTTGATAATTAACTAATCTTTTTTTTTTTAATTTTTTAAAATATTATAAAATAATTTTAATATGTAAAGATTATATTGTATTTTCCAGGTTTGGGTTCAATACTACTCATTTTTTGGATGAAACCATTTTCCCACTAATGGTCAGGGGTTTTTCGAGTAATATTTGAAAACCAATGGTGGTTTAACAATACTTTTTATTCCAAGAGTATTTGGACTGTTTGTTGCCTGTATCATCTCTAACAAAATACCTTAATTTTGAGGATAATGTCCCAATTCTTGCAAAACATAGAGGAATAAGAAGAGTGAAACAAATCCAAGCAAAATTCATGATTAAATTTAAATTAAATTTACATTTATAATTTCGCTCCATATTACATTATCATTTTTCTAGTAACTTACAAAAATATAATATAAAAGAAGATAATATTAAATTAAGATTTATAACAAAACAATAAAAGGAATATTTTTCATATAAGATTATATTTGTTAAACTTTTAAATGATAATTTTGTGAGCAATAGCTTTTTGGAAATTTTGCGCTGTTGAGGATAACACAAGCTATTGTGCTCCGGGCTACTGTCCCCTTATGCTTTTGAGCTGTCCTGTACGCAAACTAGTCAACTTGAGCTGCCCTTACTACCTTAGCTAAAAATAGACCTTAGTGTGTTTCTGCTAATGTGGCATATGATGATGTGCCATGGGTTGATAGGTTTCGTAGTGCTTTATTTTCTATTTGGGCTTTTGGACTTGCCGGTTTTTCGAGTCTCATTAGGCCAGTGGCCTAGATCCTATTTTTGGGCATAAAAAATAAAATTGCTCTTATAATCATATTGCATATCCTAAAAAATTCTTAATGGATTCTTTCTTAAAAAAAAAGGGGGTCTTTTTTAGAGTGTCTTACCATAAGATACTTGGTGAATTGCCAATACCATTATAATTAAAAAATCTTATAATAGATTTTATCCTTAAACAAAAATTCTTTTTTTCAATTGTCTTATCGTAAATAGATAACCATAATGTAGAAAGACAATAAAGAAAACAATTGGGCGTGTTTGTCATTAGAAAAATTGATAATAATAAAAATAGATAACAATATAAAATCAAAATTCTAGAGACTCTCCAAATTACAAAGAATTTGCAGAAGAAAAATAAAATAAAATAAAATAAAACAAAAGTAAAAATATTTAGCCTTGTAATAACTACTGTGTCCTTAAGACAATTTCGTTGCTCATCTGCTGAGTTGTTCAGCATTTGCCTCTTAGAATACAACAATACCAACTAGGAATTGTTTGGCGAACTGAACCATATATGAATCTTTATCATTCTAAAAACTTATGACTAGGAATAACCTTTCACATAAAATAAACTGAAAAATAAAATAGATTCTCAGTTGTCACTAACAACTAGAAAAAATGTCAATTTATAGTCTCCATGTGGGACGATTACAAAACTTATTTAAAATCAACCATTAAACTAGATTAAATCTAAGGCAATTACAATTTTGAAAATTAAATATGCAATTAGATTCTGTAGTTTTAATTTCCCAAATTAATTGCTGCAATTCATGGAACTTAAATCCAACAGTTACATTTTGGAAATTAAATTTGCAGTTTCAATTTCTAAATTCAATAGCTGCATTCATGATACTTAATCCAGTAGTTACATTTTGAAAATTAAATCTTCAATTCAATTCTCATTCGCTTAAAGTACCATTTTTCCCATGAATCCATCTTGAACCACCTCAATCAAGATATCTAATCCAATAAAAAATTAGTCCTTAAAATGGTACTTATCCCATTTTTTCAACAATCTCTCACATGAATGAAATTGACAAAGGAGACAAAAGTTATAACTCAAAAAATGCTCATAATTTGGAGATAAAGTTCAATAGTCGAAATCTGCATAGGATACGCAGGTTTTGGTCTTTGAACATTCCCTTTTAAAAGTATATTTTCTTTATTGACTGATCAATAAACACAGTGTCCTTGAATTGTTCTGTCGTTTATGTAGACGATTATATATCTCATACAGAAATCTTTCTGACATAATTCAATTCTCACTATTATGTTTGTTCTGGCTAGGAACATCTATCTGGTTCTAAAAGAGTTTATAAAGAATTGAGCCTCTACAATTCTCTTTAGAAGTGGCCTAACTTCTCTCTTACATAGATGATCTCTTAATTTAGAGTAGCCCATATTACTCCGCTTAGATTCCCGATGTCTAAGGATGATTAAAAGCGTAGCTTATCCTAATTCCTTCAAAGATCATTATTTAATCATAGGAATAGACAAGAGGATAACTTCTATATGAAAGGAAGCTATCATCTATAGTGATATAACCAAATCTTTACAGTTAGATTGTCCTATTGAACTTAGATCTTGGGATCTCCAGTCACTTAGATTGAGTTTCCTTTGTAATGACTTATTCTTTTATGGATTTTAGTTTCATTCCCCTTGATGATTTTTCAACTAACTTTCGATTCAACCCTTTGGTATCCTTTGACTTTACATATTTAATAGAGATAACCTCATTTGAGAGTAGTTATCTTATGGTATTATGTCTACGACGTATATGTCTAGACTTATCATTACACATATTTGTCTAAGTCATTCCTATTGCAAACAGATTATCACAATGGATGCAACTTACAAGAATTAGCTTTGGCCATATTAGAATATCCTTTAGAAAATGGTGTAACCATTCAGCCTCTTTAGATTCTATACTTATCCACGCAGGCTTTGATGGAAATTGATATTTCCTCCAAATTTCTCCCCAACAAACCTTATGAGGCTTAAAAACTTTGACATAATAATTGTGTATCGGAATAGTACACATAGTCTATAAATAGTATACCAGATAAATTTTTAGAAAAGAGAGGTTGGTCATAATAAATACACTTAAATATAAAGTCTTTTCTAGCCAGAACATTTTCTAGACATGCACTTCCACACCATCATAATTATTTCCAGTAACAAATTCAAGTTCCATTATGGATCTAGCTATACATGTTTGTTTATAAAATTTCCATGATACACTTATCTCGATTCTCAATTGGTTGGAAGAAAGAAAATAACTCCTTATTAGAGCATACATGTTTGGTAGCACTAGTAGCAATCCACCACTCCTAAGGAATTGATCTGACCAAACTAACCTCTGAAGCCATATTAGAGAGAATGATCTCAAAAACATCTTTAGAGATGCTATCCACCACGATTGCTCCGTGGTTCTTTTTCTTCTTCGATAACCTACACTCCAAAGACTTGTGACCTACCCTATCACATTGGAAACATTTCCCTTAGAACTAGAATTTCTTTTTAGAAACTCCATCTTTTAGGCCAAATATGGCATCCTTGTTTCCTTTGTTCTTTATGAACTTGAAGCTTTGACCATGTTCCACTATATTTGCCTTGATTTCTTGAGGCTTTGACTCTTTCTTTTCAAAACTCTTGTTAGCTTCTTTAATATGAAACCTAACGATGAGCTCTTTGATGTTCATTTCCTTCCGCTTATGCTTCAGGTAATTCTTGAAGTCTTTTCAAGCAGAAGGCAACATTTTAATGATTGCTACCACTTGGAAGTTCTCACTTAAAGTCATCTCCTTATAATGGATTTCATGCAAGATCACTTGGATCTGTTGCACTTGACTTACCATCATTTTAGAGTCCAACATCTTATGGTTTAAGAACCGTCCAACCACAAAATTCTTGATTCCGACATCTCAATCCTATAATATATATATATATATATTATTAAAGTATGCCTATAACTCCTTGACTATCTTTTTAGACATGTACACATTATACAAAGCATCAGCCAAATCATTTATAATATAATTCTTACAAAAGGAATCTGAATGGTTCCATGCATTAATAATCATGCAAAAATAAACATGATTTCATGTTTCTAACTTAGGCTTTTGTGATGAGAATTCAAGTAAAATCAATAATTCTAATATGTGTTAGAATAATTTGCAGGAGAGCTAAAATGTATCAAGTTAATGAGCAAGAATTGAAATTGTTTATGGTACTTTCATGAATTGTGTAATAAAAATGGTGATGCATGTTGGTAAGTAGTGGGATGAGATACTTGTGAGGAGTAAATCATATGAGAAAACATCAAAATATAGCATGTAAATTGTCATAAGAAGAAGGCAAAACATGGCCACACAATACACAATCCCTTGATAGCACAACACGATAGACCAAGCTAGAGCAACCTTTATACCTCACACGCCCCCTTGCAGGCTCCCTTACTTGCCAACATCCAAAAAAGCTTGCATCACACAACAAGATAGCATACATCAACTTGTTGTGCGTTGACCAGGCGCTCCTGCATCAAGCTGTGGGCCAGGTAGCACATATATCACACAACTCTTCCAAGAGCACACAGTAGTTCATAATCTCACCAGCTAGCCTTTAACCTAGCGTGCTCAATCCATTCCCAGCATTAAAGTGTGCCTACCTACACGTCTTCCATCTATATAGTGCTTAGACTAGCCCTCCAGCACATAACACATTATTCAGATGCTCTATCCTACAGCCTCTAAAGTAGTACGCCAGCCCCTTCACAGCAGCTTGCACTTTCCAAGCCCACCTACTAGCATGCTTTTTTGTTCAACAATGTGCTTGCCAGCATGCATAACCTTCATTTGCCAATCTAATGGGTTGCCATGCATGCTCCCTCACCAACAAGTGCACCTAAGGGCATGACACACTTCAATAAGGGCTGTTTTGTCATTTCACCCTCCATTCCAAGCCCTAGGGGCTACTCTCCCCTCACAAAACTTCTCAAATTCGTGGTTCAAGGCCCATTTTAAAGTGTGTGAAAGCTAGGGAAGAAGTTCCACCTTTTGCGGGAAGGGGAGACACTCTTGGAAAGGAGATAGATTCACACCAACCTCATAAGCTTACTTACTCTTTCTTGTTTATGTTTATTGTTGAAATGCTGTTGTTGATGCATTGTATGGTTTGAAAAGGGACATGTGTTCATTGTGCGTAATGCTCCGAAGTTAATTGATCACTAATTAGGAGAATTAGTAACCATATTGAACTTAGAAAAGGGACATGTGTGTTTAGACCCTAATTAGAGTGACATGAGTAGCGTGGGATAGAATATACTTGTGTTGCTTGTACAATCATCAGTGAGTAATCTAAACTCAATGAACTCGATTTAGTTGATGCACATAAAAATATAGTGAGTTAGGTGAGCTTGAGTATGTCTACTAGACTATCAGAAGAGGCATGCGGATAAATTAGGCATCACTCGATTAAGGATTAGATGGAGATAGAGTGAAAAAGGTGAATGATTAGATTTGATGAATTAGTGAGGTGAAGTTGCAATCCTAGAGCTTTTACCCCATTAGTTTAGTTCTTTATTTTTAGTTTTTAATTTTAGTTTAGTGTTTGTAAGTTTATGTCTCATTTTCCGTAGTTTGAATAAGTTAGTTTTGAAATAATTTTAAAACTTAGCAAGTTGGCCCAATCGTTGTAAGGACGGTATCTTATTCATCATTGTTTTACTTGTGAACTGTTTATACTTGTACTAATTTCTTATGTGCAAATCTTGTGAACTCGACACACTCAGAAATTAGCCAATAATCAATTGCACCAATGATTTGAATGTCTATCTTGCCATTTTTCACCTTAGGAGCATATTCCATTAAGATTCTCGCAAGGTTCAAGGTGGTGAAGTAAATCAACATCTTTTGTTACAATCTCTTGAAATTCAAACCATTGAATTTCTTCCATGTTTTTTCAAATGGTTCATGGAAACCAAAACCATTGTGCAACAGACAATTATTATCACAAGTGCACTCACTAATGCAATAACGAACGATGGCACTTGGTCCATATTTTGGTTCTCAATAGTGTTATAACCATAATTCAATAATTCAAGTATTAATAACAATAATTTTGTTAATTTTTACAAAATTAGCTTCTGATTTATATATCTGAATATAAATCACTCCAATCCAATTAACTAAAACAGTTTTAACATATCAGATACCAAAATATTTTTCACCAATTTTAGGTCTCATTTTGGTTAACAACAGATGTCGAATCCATTTCTGCAAAACCAATTTTAATTATATAATTGACTTAAACCAATATTTAAAAAGTTAATTATCACATTTGCTTACTAATGAGTTATTAAGCAACAAAGGAACACTCTTAGGAAAATTTAAGAATATCAACCAATCTAGATATTCAACTTTCCTTAAAATCGAAGTGTTTTCCCAAACATATTTGGATTAAATATATATATATATATATATATATTCTCTTTTTCCAAAATTCAAACCCAATTACTTTGAGTTAATTTTGAAACCAACAAAGAATCTCAAAAATTCTTGTCTTAAAATTCAAATCCAACTAATAGGATCAAATTTTAATATTTTGGAAATTCAAGCCTAGGATTTGAATTAAATTTCCAATACTATTCTTGATAGAATATCAACTTATTAAAGTTGAATTCTTTGTCCAAATCAAGTTCAAGACGAAAAAAAAGAATATCTTATCAAAGTTTCAAAACAGCAGTCACACTGTTATCATCACACTTTTAATAAAACAAAACACAATTTGTTTAATAAAATAAATTGAAATTCAATCACACTACCTTAGCAAAATGATTTAAATCAAAATCGTTTCAACAAACTAGTTAAAAGAAATTGATTTTCTTTTAAACTTAATTGAACCAAAACCAATCAATTTTGTTGCAAAACAAAATTGCAACACACATTTCCTCTCTTTTTCAACAAAACAATTTCACAAAGAAATTTGTTTTCTTTATTTATATTTTTTTCCAAACAAAAATTCCAAAAAATTTCTTTATTTTTTTTAAAAAACTATTTTGAAAATCAAATCCATACAGAGTAAAGAATTAGAGATTCAAAAATTATTATAACAATTAAAAATTTAATTAACTAATCCAAACTGCTGCAATACCTGTTCTTTATAACAAAAAAATAGATGAGTTTGTCTTAAGATTGTTAAAAAAATTGGTAATAATAAGAATAGGTACCAATATAAAATCAAAATTCTAGAGATTCTCAAGATTACAAAGAATTTGTAGTAGAAAAAAATAAAATAATATAAAACAAAAGTAAAAATGTTGAGACCTTTAATAACTACGGTATCCTTAAGACAAATTCATTACTCATCCTCCGAGTTGTTCAATGTTTGTCTCCCAAGATACAACAACACTAACCAGAATCGTCTGATGAATTAAACTATATCTGAATCTCTATTATTAAAAAAACTTATGATTAGAAATAGTGTTTGAAATAAAATAAACTGAAAAATAAAATGGATTCTCACTTGTTACTGAACAACTGGAACGGATGTCAATTTATAGTCTCCATATGGGGCGGTTACAAAATTGATTTAGAATCAGTTATTAAACTATATTAAATATGAGCACTTACAATTTGAAAATTAAATCTACAATTAAATCTACAGTTTTAATTTCCCAAATTAATAGCTACAATTCATGGTACTTAAATCCAGTAGTTACTTTGAAAAATCAAATTTGCAGTTTTAATTTCCAAAATCAATAGCTGCATTTATTGCACTTAATCCAATAGTTACATTTTGAAAATTAAATGTTCAATTCAATTATTATTCATCCAAACATAATTTTTTCCATGTATCCATCTTGATCCACTTCAATCGAGATCTCCAACTCAATAAAAAAATGGATTCTTAAAATGGGTGTTTATCCCATTTTTCCAACATTTGTTACAAGGGATTGGACAAATTCTAATCCAATCATTTTTTTTTTTTTTTTGGAAATTTAATCCAATTCTTGTTTGTTTGTTTTTCATTTTATTTTTTTCAAAAAAATTCCCTTGTGTGTTGGTCGCATGAGCTTTTATTTCTCCAATCTCATGCAACGAATTTATCTCAATAGCATAGGATGCTTTTTAAATTTTTTTTTTTTTAAATATTCTTTCTTTCTTTATATTATTAATATAAAATATAAATTTAATTTTAAAATTATTTTTATATATTTTATTAAAATATTAAAAATAATATATTTTGTTGATGTGAAAATTGTTCTCAATAGCCATACCAACAATATGAACAAAATATAATCGAGACATAATTTATGGAAAGAAGAGATCTCGCTATTTTATTGATTTGATAATGAAATAGAATACAGAAAGGGTACGTAGATTATATGAGACTCCCTCAAATATCCTTTACTTTCTAACTAGAATGTCCCCTTTTTCATTTGGATTGGTTTCTTTTCCCCTTAGATTGAGAAAAGGGTGCAGTCAGATAGGAGGAGAGGGGAGCTTGGGTTACCTCACAATGAGGCTCCTGATGCTCTAGCCTTAGCCTAACATTTCTACTCCCTTCCCATTACTCTCTTCCCTCATTGCTTGCACTTTAACTATATTTGCTCACTTGCCTTTCTTCTTAATAATAACCACCTTCCATACTTGTTCTTCTAGGGTTTCAGATTGGTTATCACGCTTTCCTTCATGTGTACCTTCCTTGATCTCCTTGATATGCTTTTTAGCACCTTGCCTGTAAGCCCTCGAATTTGATTTTACGGATTTCCTCAAATATAGTCCCTAAATAATTATTGGAGACCCTAAATGGTTCATGGAAATGTCTAAGGATATATGAAATCCATAGAAATCGATTTCGACTAGATTGGAGACTAAACGGAAGTATAAAATAGTGAATGAAATAGAGTAAATATTTAAGGTGATAAGGGACTAAATTGAAGATAAATTTTAATAATTGTGGTCAAAGTGGAATTAAGCTAGAATTTAAGGGAGGATAATGGATTTGTCTTAGGGCATAAGTGAAATTATTGAGAGTATTGTGGAGGAAAATAGAGGCCAAGAAGTATGGTTGACTTTTCAAAGTGAAAATCAAACAAAACCAGTAGCTTCTCTCTCGCGAGAAAGAAAGAAAGAAAGAAAGAAAAGAAAGAAGAAAGAAAAGAGAGAAGAGAGAAGAGAAGAGGAGAAGAAGAAGAAGAAGGAGAAGCCACCAACGCCGACCAGCCGTGCACCATCGCCGTCCAGCCATCCAGCCGCCGCGAACCGAAGCAGAAACGTGCAGCAGAACCGTGACAGACCAAGCTGAAACTGTCGCGAAACAGCCCCAATCAACGCCGATGAGCTGCCCCATCCCAACCTGTACCAAGATCAGCTCAAGCTAGACCTGAATGGAGCTGAAACGGAGCTGATCCAGCGGCCAAAACAGCTCTTCGCACGTGCAGATCGGCGACAGCGACGACGGCGAACCGCGGCAGAACCAAGGGGGAAAGAGAGAGAGAGGAAGAGAGGGGAAGAAAAGAGGAAGGAAACCAGCCCAAACCCAGCTCAGATCCATCCCAAAACCACCCCAAAGCGAAGTCAACGCAATAGAAAAAGGGGTGAGTTGTTTAAGTTTGAAAATGATGATTTTTGTTGGTGTATAAGTTGATTTGAGATGGATTTCGTTGTGATTTGTTGGTTGATTGTTTTTGAGTGAAAACAAGTTGAAAAATAAGTATTTGAAGTTGATAAGGAGGTTAGAATACCAAGAAAATATCAAAGAGTTATAGAGAATCCAAAACGCGCAATAAACTAGTTTAAAGGGCAATTTCGTAAATTGACCCTTATGACATCCGTTGAATGTTTGGACGATCCTAATGAGTTTAATTAAGAGTATTGAAGCTATTAAAAGCGAAAGATTAAGATTAGAAACTAATATGGAGAGTTGCGCGTAAAAATGGGTCATATAGGGACGATTACGTAATTTCAAGTTTTCAGAGATTTACGCGAATGTATTATGTTGTGTAGGTGACGAGAGCGCTCGAGGATCGAGACGAGAGGATTAGGGGCTCCGCACGCGCTATTTTCAGTCATCAGTTTTGTGAGTGAGTTTTATTTAAAGATTTTAAAAGTATTTCAAATTATCAAATTTGATTTGATAAGTAATTGCTTGAGTTTATTTTAATGCATTGATATATGCATGAGCATGAAATGAGAATGTGATTTTATATGCATAAATATATATAAAGTTGTTGCAATGAGATTTCAGAAACTAAGTTTTCAAGTTTGAATTGAGAAAATCAGTTTTAGTGCTTAATGCACTCAGAAAATGAGTTTTAGTGCTTATGGCACTCAGAAATCAGATTTTAGTGTTTTACGCACTCAGAAAAGAGAATTGTGCTTTTGCACCAGAAAGTTAAAGCAGAAAAGAGAAAAGTGTTTTCAAAACCAGAAAGTATCCTCTCAGGGATTTTCAGAGATTACAGAGCAGTTTAGACCCGATCGGTCTATCCCACTTCAGTTGGCACAGTCCTGGGAAGGGATAAGTCACTAACATGGGGGATAAGTGTCAGAGTCTGTCAGTCGAGTCGCCATTACTGATGTGGGGTAGTGTTCATGTGCTATGGTTAGCGCTGAGAAATTCCGCACATGGCCACGAGATGTCTCAGAGTAGGCGAGCTATGGTTAGCGCTGAGAAATTCCGCACATAGCCGCGAGATGTCTCAAGAGTTGACGAGCTATGGTTAGCGCTGAGAAATTCCGCACATAGCCGTTAGATTCGAGAGACCCCAGATTTAGGGATACTATGGTAATTTGGAAAGATATCGAGAAACAGTTTTTAAAAGAAAAGCTTATTTGAGATAAAAGATATTTCATAATTATTATTGAAGTTATTTATGAATTACAGTTGAAAGTTTTGTATTTAAATACATGCATGTGCTTAGAGATGAATTCTCTTGTTTAACTTGATGTTTTAAAGATTTAAGTTTGAAATGCTTTAGAAACAAAGAATAGTTTTTAAACGTTTTCAGAGGAGGACGTTTCGAAAATCAGATTTTCAAAGAAAAGATAAATTATCACTCACTGAGCTTCTAGCTCATTATATTTTCTGTTTTATATAAAAACCTCCTCAGGTACTCTCAGCAGGTAGCCGATCAGTAGCATTGCCTCCAGCGGGTGAGCCAGCGCAACACGACATCATTTGAGTAGCTTATTTTGTTTCATCAGTTATATTTCATGTAAATATCTTTTGAAATGTATAAGTAATTTAAAAGTTATAATTATTTGTTTATAACTGTTTTTAAACTGTTTTTGATTTAAATGCGGTTTATTAAATGTCATTGAATTTTCATAAGTTGATTTAACAATCAAATGCATGATTGAGGCCTATGGGCAACCAGAAGTTGGGTTGGTGATAAATTTTAGTCGAAGTGTTGATATTTTTGTAAACAGGTTTTTCGGGAACGTTAAAAATGCAGTCGTTATGCTGTCGAAAATTTCTTAGAAAAATAAGTTTCAAAAAAATGAATTTAAAATTAAAATTAAAAAAAAAAAAATTTCCTACGCGTTTTTAGTTTTTAAAGAAAACTCAACCCAACGATGTTTCAGAAAGTATGAAAGAGTTTAGGGTTCGCTCCACGGGTTTCGCTTAGCCCGACGAGTCGGGTCTGAGAGGGATCCGTTGGGGTGCCCGGCGTGATCGACCGGATCAGAGTTAGAGGTATCCGGTTCGGGTCGCGTCATTGCCATTTAGGGCCTCCCTTGGCTGGTTGCCCTCTCTTTCTCGTGTTTGGTGTTTTTTGCTCTATTTGAGTTAGATACCATGTACATGTGTCAACCTCTCATTGGCCTCTCTGGTCTTTGCGCTATGTGGCACGAGCTTGACCATTCTTTTTCTCACCTACCAACTGACGTCCTTTCCCCTTTGATGCATCAGACTTAGGCCTGATTTGTAGGCCTACAACTATTACCATGCTAATGTAAGGGGATCAAATGCTTTATTTTAAGTTTTTCCTCCTTGTGGTTTCCCACCCATTTGCTTAAGTACTTGTTTCCTTCTTTTTGGCTTGTTGGGCTTGGGCTTGTATCAACTCCCTTCATAATTTTGCTTCATGAGTCTATCTATTGGGCTCGAAATTGAATTGATTGTGTCAATTCATTTTGGACCCAATGAATTTAGGGAAGGATTCGCTCTTCCCCCAACATATTTCAATAAATAGTTATAAAAAAAAAATATTATCTTAAAAATTAATTTTGAATAGATTTACTTTTCAAAAAATAATTCAAATATTATTTTATTTTATTAAAAATAATTCAGTCAAATTCAACCTAATTCCGCTTACCAAAGGAGGCCTTGGTGCGCATTAATTGTTTTACCATAACTGGTTTGCCATTAGGATATAAATCCATTCTGATTCCACTTACCAAAGGAGGACTTGGTGCGCATTAATTGTTTTACCATAATTGGTTTTGCCAGTAGTATAAATAATCCCTTGCAAATAACGCATCTTACCACCAGTTATCTAAATATATTATTTTCTTGAAAAATACAAACAACAACAAAAGTATGAATCGTCTTTCAGTCTTCCTCGTTCTTCTATTAGTTCTCTTCCTCAATACAGGTAGGTTTTCAATTTTATATGATGTTTGGCTCATAAGAAGAAATATATGTGAAAAGAATTTCTTGTAGGAAAGCCCACCATATAAAAAAATTATTTTTTTTGTTAAGGTTTATTTAATTCGCATAGAATCCTACACAAAACTGTTTCACCGAAAAGGAAAAAAATGAATCCTAAAAAAACGTTGATTGTTTTGTCAAAAATTATAAAATATAAGATATAATTTAATCATCATCTTTTGCATGGATTTGTCTCTCGTCTCTGTTGTAATTGTTTTGAACAACAAATGAATCATTATTCTCAAAATAACGGTATTTTGTCCGTTGATTATTGCAGGAAATGATACAATGATGGTGAATGGCGCTAAGCTCTGTTCCGATATCCTTAAAAATCACCGTTGCTCGATTCCTCATGATGATAATTGTGGTTTTAATTGTGGGAAGTTATATGGAGAAAGTGCTCTTGGAAGTTGTACTCCTGATCATGTATGCGAGTGTATTCATCCTTGTTAATTAATCCCTTCTGATGGTGCGACTTAAATCAATGAAACCATCCAAGAGGTGGAGGTGACTTTGAAAGCCCATAAAAATAAGATCAATCATTTTGATATTCTTTCTCTGTCTATCTTACTCTTCCACCCATCTCTTCACTCTAATTAGTTGACTATTATGGTTCCATCCATCTGCATCACTTCATGATCGATAGCTTTGGTTATTATTTGGATATATAACTTTTTTTTTTAATTTATTTTTTTGAAGTTTTTATATGAATATATCACTATCTTATTAGTTTTTCTTTTTCTTTTTTCTTTTTTTTTTTTCTTTTTCCTTATAGAGTTTTTTTTTTTTCCCATTATTGTTTTAAATAGTTATATGTTAATTTGATTTTTTAAAAGAACAAACTAAATTGGTACTTTTTATATATGGAGGTTTTATATATACCACTTAAGATGAAAACGATTCAAATTTAAATCATTATCAGATTGAATGAGCACTCTTAGGGGGGTGTATTCAATCTAAACTTTTAATGACTTTTATAGAATTTAAAAGTTTGGATGTATTCAATATAAACTTTTAAAGACTCTATAAAAGTTATGTGGTATTCAATATAGACTTTTAATGATTTTTAAAAAGTCTATAAAAGTTATGAGGTATTTAATTAAGACTTTTGAAGAGTTTATAAAAGTTATGAAATATTTAAAATGTTAATGACTTTTATGGAATTTTAAATTTTAATAACTTTGGGAGACTTTTTGACAGACCCCTTTCCCTAGGCGATCTGCTGGCACCCTACGGTGACCCTTCAGTTAGCCCTTTCGCTCAACCAAAGGATCCCCCGCAGAGCTAAGCCATATTCTTTCTCAATCTTTTTTAAAACAGCGGAAACGAGGGGAAATTTTTCATTTTTATTTTAAAACCTTTTTCAAAATATTTTATAAAAATTTGGGCAACATCCCGTCTGTTTTTCGGACTTTGCCACCCTGTAAATAATAAAATTTAACACTTCTAAAATCATAAAAACAATTTCCCCCAAACTACGGAGCCTCAGACTCTCATTTTCCAACATAACCACAACCACAATTTCATGTTTCAATTTATAAACTTGTTATCAATAAAATCATATGTCATGCATCAATTTACTTCAAAAACATAATTTAAATCCACAAAAGAATATTTACAAAACATGTGGATATAACAAAATATATACATCACTTAGTATTAAGCAAAAAAGATAATTGGGAAATCACATTAGCACTGCCACCGCGGCTGCCTAGTGTCGTCCGGGGAAATCAGCAGCTATGGTACCTGTGCATGGGAGGTTTGTTTAAAAAAATACAGAAAACGTAAGGTGAGCTTTAAAAGCCCAGTGAGTGTCATATAGTATCATTTAAAACCATACTTTATAAAAACCTCCCTAAAACAATTCAAATTCATTTATTTACAATCAAGTTTCATGCATTATTAGTATAAAACATATATTGCACGGTTATCAACTTTATAAAGGGATCTCCTATGGTTGCGGGGTTTTTGTTCAAAAATCATTTTTCTTTTCATAAACCGAATATGGTCCGACTCTGCTCGAAGGTGTCCAGCCAACCAATCCGGCTCCAGCCAACCTATAGTGACCCGTGCCTCATGGCCCCCTAGTATGGAGCGGAATCCTACATCGCTCTTTCCAGGTCATGCAGCGGAATCCTACATCGCTACAGAGCAGAACTATGTCTCGCTCGGGTAAGCTAGTAAATAATATACATTTCACGTGCATTGGGCTAATCTCTCAGACATCTGACTGACACGACATCTTGCGGGTATCTCCCGCGGTTAGTTTAGTTAGTGACATACTGACAGTACTGATTCTACCAATGCACGCTTCGAGTACTCAACCCAGACCGTACTAATATGATACTATATGGGAAAGCCATAGGTTTTATTTTCATATTTTCAATCCATTTCACATATAAGCAATTCAAAATGAGAAACCATCGTTTCATGAAATCACAAATCATATCATCAGTTACCATGCCATTTATCATTTAAATCATACTTCATTTTCATCAAAAATATCAAAACATGCATGAAACATTCATTCATTCATCAGATCAACAAAAACGTATTAAAATCAGTTTGACACTCACCTTTAGCTATCACTTCCGAATGACTATCCGGAAGGCTCTAAAACTGCACTTTAGCGCTCTTCCCTAGCTCCACCGGATCGCTCGTCACCTACACAACATATATACGTAAATTTACGCTCGCGTCAATTTCCGAAAACTCAAAATAATAAAAATTACATCATCGCCCCTAAGTGACCCTTTTTAGGCGTAACTCTCCATTTTGATTCCTTAATTAAATCTCCGACTTTTATTAACCTCAATACGCCTAATTAAACTCATTAGGGTCATTCGAACTCTCAACGGACACCGTATGGGCCAATTTACAAAATTGCCCATTAAACTAGTTTAGCGCACGTTTTGGTTTCTCTTTGAATCTTTGGTATTTTGTTGGTTTTCTAAACTCCCTATTAACTTCAATCACTTATTTTTCAACTTCTATTCAATCAAAACTAACCAACCAACACATCGGAATAAATCCATCTCAAATCAATCTATTACTAACCAAATCACCAACCTTTAAACTCAAACAACTCACCCCTAATTCCTCCTCGCGTTGACTTCGCTTTAGGGTGGTTTTGGTGACAGATATGGGCTGGGTTTGAGCTGATTTTCTTCCTCCTTCTTCCTCCTCCCTTTCTCTCTCTCTCTTCCTCCTTTGGTTCCGCCGTCGCACGGCGTCGTCGCTGCCGTCGATTTGCACGTGCGGATAAGCTGTTCTGGCCGCGGTTCAACTCGATCTTGCTCCGTTTAGGTTGAGTTCGAGCTGATCTTGGTGCGGGTTGAGCTGGAGTAGCTCGTCTCCTCCCTTTTCCTCGCCGATTGGAGCTGGTTCGCGACGATTTCAGCTTGATCTCCGATCTGTCGCTGGCGCGCTACAACTTGGCTTTGGTTCGCGGTTCGCGGTGGCTGGATGTCGACGGCGAGCTCCACTGCTGGTCGACGTTGGCGAACGACGACGATCCTCCTCCTCTCTTCTTCTTCTTCTTTCTTTTCTTTCTTCTTTCTTTCTTTCTTTCTTTCTTTCTTCTTCTTCGCGAGAGAGAGACTAGTTCCTCTTTTTATTTTAAAAAGTCAACTATACTTCTTGGCTTCTATTTTCCTCCACAATAATCTCAATAATTCCACTTGCACCCTAAAATAATTCCATTCTCCTCCCTTAGATTCTAGCTTAATCTTACTACGACCACAATTATTAAAAGTTATCTTCACTTTAGTCCCTTTTTACATTAAAGATTATTCGATTTCATTTACTTTTTTAACTTCCCGTTTAACCTCCAATTAACTTTAAATCAATTCCTATGGGTTCTCTATAACCTTAAGCGTCTCCATAATCCATTTAGAGTCTCTAATCACCACTTAGGGACTATTCCTGGGTATCCGTACAATAATAAAAATAGAGGGTTTACACTTTTGTAAACTTTTTTGTTAAATTTATAACAATCAAACTCCATCAATTCTCTCCCACTCCCCTAAAAAAATTTTATAGACTTTTGTTATTGATTATAAAAAGCAAATCTCTTCTCATCCAAAAAAAAAAAAAAACAAAACAAAAACAAAACAAAACAAAAAAAAAAAACGAAAAAAACAAACCTTACAATTTCTTTTATATTTAAATCTCCCCAAATTCAATGATAGTCATAAAAATATTTCACTTATTTTTTTTTTTAAAATACACACAAATATATATATATATATATATATATAATATCACTCCTACTTTATTGTGAATTATAATGATCAATATTTTTTCCTATATTCAAATTGTTAGTTTTTTAGTTTTTGAATCTTATTAGGCTCATTCTTTTTCTACGGATATCAATTTATTATTTTGTAGAAGATTTCAAGTTTGAATCAAAGTTGAGGAATTAGATGTCAACAATATAAATTTAAGAAATGAAACATTTTATAATTTATATTTATGTATATAAAATACCCAAAAAAAAAATATCTAGATGATTATTGATTCAAATCATCTTGTTATTCTTCTGATAAATAGTACAACTATTATTAATGATTGTGTTGTAAACCAATAGATTATCATTTCTTATGTACAAATAATGAAAATAGAACTCACAAATTTATAGATAAAAAATCTTATTGCTTTAAAATCGATTAAATTAATAAATGAAATCTTGGTTTTTTATAATACAAAATAAAAGGAAAAACTTCTATTTCAAATAAAAAAGAAAAAAAAAACTAATATTTGGAGATTTTTCAGCTAGTGGTTTATTTTAAAAATTAAAATTTTAGCTAGTATTAAAATTTTTTAGCTAGTGGTTTAGTCTTATTACATGTTGGAGAATTTATTGAGCTTTTACTTTTGATTAGTTAATTTGATTAGTATAGTAATCAATTTTGATATTTGTAACATATAATAAAATTAATCAGTTTAAATTTTGTAAAACATTAGTTTTAATAGTTGTTTTTCACAAGTTTATTTACACTATATTAAAAGAAATTTTTTTATTGAAATGAGAAATATAACTTACAAAAAGTATAATTTGCAGTACAAGTTTGTCAAAGGAACATATTGTTATTTTAGAAATAAATAAAAATTTATTAAAATTTATCAATATTTATGAGTCTTCATTATCTTCATCATTATTAGTTAATGAAATGACGATTTTAACTTATTTCTTGAGACTCAAGAACAATAAAGAGAGTATGCTAATAAATGAAAGACTGTTATAGTTGCTGATATGTAGAGCGATGTTGATATTATTGATAAGACATTAGAGATTTTATTTTTCGTAGAAGAAATAAAATAAATAATGAAACGCTTAAAATACTGGGTATTTTGGTTATCAACTTATGTAACTGAGGTGATTTTATTTTTATTTTATGTATCATACTTTTTCATCATTATTGACATGATAAATATAGTTTTATTAACTTAAGTGTATATTATATTATAAGTTAGTAAAATGTTAGTCTATGAAAATATGTGGAAGTCTATAAAAACCGATAAAAGTTTATAAAAGTCTTTCATAATTTCTTTTAAAAATTTATCAAAGTTAATGAAAGTTTTTTAAAAAAATAGTTTATAAAAGTCTGTGAGAGTCTTTCATGAATCTATAAAGTCATTAAAAGTCTATGAAATTCTACAAAAGTCATTCACTGAAAAAAGTCTATGAAAGTTTTTCAAAATCATGATTGAATACACCCCCCTTAATTACTAAACCATATTGGATGGTGATAGAAAATTTTTGGGTTTGTATTACAAACTTAATATGTCCTTTTAAAAGGTTAATTAAAAAAAATGATGGTAGAGAATCTTATCCTTAATATTGATATTTATTATCAATTACAATTAGCCTAAAGAAAGTAAAACAAAGGTTGGTGAATGGTAATCACAATTTAGTGCGGTATATAACATTGGAAATTCTTAAAGATTTTTCAAATCTTGTCTTCAAATGCCCGTATGAATATGCACTTCTACTACTAGATAATTAGTATATATATATATATATATATATATTATTGGCTTGTATGTCTTTACTATGACTATTAGTTAGATCTCACGTACAAACAGACAATTACATTATTATGATGAGAAATCAATCAATCAGAAAATCACATTAGTACTGGTTTATCGCAAATAAAATATCATTCATAATCTAATCGAATTCAATATCTCATAATGAAGTGATTGAAAATTGTTACGTAAGAGCATCCAAGTTCAACGATGTGTGGGCCGTTGGCTAAAAAGAACAGGATATTTACACCTTCAAAGTCCATGTGTCCATAGTGTACATTTTTTTTTTTATACCCAATTAAAATTATTACACAATCATAATTTGTAAATAAAAACTAGAACTTATAAAATATATAATTTTTTTTAGCTTTTCATTAAACAGATTAAATTATTCGATTATAAAATAATTAACTAAATACAAAGTATGGGAGGAGGCTCTCAACAAGCCTGCTTATTTTTTAAATTTGGATTTTAGTTTAACAATTTATTAATTAAAGTAGATGATTATTCTATTTTTAAACATATATAAATGGTTTTTTATATTAATTATGATATCATTTCATGATTTATAAAATATTGACAAGCTCATATACCATATCATTTGAGTATGAATTTGGACAAAAATTTTGAGAAATCTAGCATTACTCTAATTAATATGATGTTGACAACGTACCTATCATATTATTTGGATAAAAAATTTGAGAACTATAGCATTACTCATAAAGATAAAGTAATAAGCTTCCCTCTTTTTTTTTTTTTTTTTTTTTTTTTTTTTTTGCCCAAATCCATATCAAATAATGTGACATGTGAGTTGTCAACATTTTATAAATTATAAAATAATATGATAATTAATATAATATAGATAATTCATATGTTATGTTATTTAAACATGAATTTAGGTAAATAATCAACAAGGAATGTTACATAATATATATGACATATATTCACACTTTAGTAAGACACAATCCTATTCCTATAATCAAAGTTAACTCTCTCGTTTCACTAACTTATAAAATACTTCAACCTTTAATAAAAAACTAACGAAAGGAAAACAAAAAAGGAAACTTTTGTTTTATGTATTTTAGGGATTATGTTGTAGAAGTAGTTGCTCACCAAATATTTAAATCGTTTTATGAAAATTAAAATGAAAATAACTTTGAAAAATAGGGTTTAGCTAATGTACAAGGAATTTTATAGATACAAAATAGTGGGATTTATTCTCTTCTAGTTTTTTCTTAAAATTTTTAAATTATAATTTTTTATAAACACTTAAATTTGAATGTAAACACAATTAATCATAATAATTAGGGATAAGTCTAATTTTCCTCCTATAGTTTGGTATAATAGCTAAAAAATCTCTTGACCTCAAAAATCATTAAGAATTCTTTGTTGTCTGGAATAATAGCCAAAAAAATCCTATAATTTATAAAAAAAAAAATAACTAAAAAACTCCTTAGTGATTTCTAAATTAGGGATTTTGTTTTGCTATTTTTATAAATGATAGGGGTTCTTTGATTGTTTTAATAAGCTATAAGAGGTCTTTAATGATTTCTAAAATTAGAGAGGCTTTTTTTACTATTATACCAAACTATAAGAAGAAAATTAGACTTATCTATAATAATTACGCATGTATTAGTAATAGAACTTGAAAACAATAATAATAATAAAAAATAGCAGATTATGAGGACAAAAGGTCGGACAGGGAGGGGCAGGTGGCGGCGGGGCCTCTCCTGCCCTCAAAAAAATTACTATTTTTTCGTTAATTATAAATTGATTCTTTTATTTTTATAATATTTATGTTTTGACCCCAATAAATTTGCATTTTCATCATTTAATGCAATGCCACCTCCATAGGAAATTTTTGGCTTGGCTACTGTGGACAACCTTTACTACCCACATCCAAGATTTTCTAGCAAGCTAGAGTGAGGCTACGGCCCTAACTGCCTAGTCCTCGTCTTTTTATGCTTATAATTTAGTTCTCAGTCAATTTGTTAAGGTTCCTACACTTTTGGGCATACTTTGTGAAATTTTAATTAATTATAAACACCCTATAATTTATAAAGACAAATTTCTATGTTATTTCTTATTTTTAAAATTTTTAACAAATAATTATAATTGTATTTGGATAATTTGATGCATAATATCATTAGACCTTCCACCTTTTGTATGTCATTAGTATTTCGCCATTATAATTTTTCTCATTCTATTTGAGCGTAGTTGATTTTTGTGAAAACATAGAACAAATGATTAAATGAGAGGGACAAGGTGTAGGAGTATGAAAGAGTAAAATGATAGTGCTTAGAGAATGAAGAAGTATATATAAAAGAATTTTTGTTATCGGTGGGAGATGGAAATTTTCAAAACATGTTTCCCTTAAATTACTTTCTACCATGACTGTTGTCACTAGTTAATGAGTAATTCTACTACATGCATTACCCACTAGAAGAGAACCAAAAAAAATAAAAAACCCTAATCTTTAGTTTTAGTTGCAAAATGAATATTTTAACACCATCATCTTTAACAATGCACAATATCCATGGTAATAAATAACTTTATGCTAAAACCATTTTTTGTGGCTAAAGAGTAATTCTATAACAAGCAGCGCTAACTATATAAAAAATAAAATTTTAAAATACTTTTTTTCTTTCAATCATCTTTGATAATGGGAATATTCATTATAATTAATCACTATCGTTAACAGTTACTTTATGTGATTAATGAGTATAACTGCAATAGACAAGGACCGTTGTAGAAAATAACCTTTTAGATTCACATTTAATACAGGCTTTTAAGCCTACTTTTTTTATAATTACAATAAAGTGAAGGTACATATGTGAATCACAACCACTTTTTCTTATTATTACAGGTCACCACAATAATGTGAAGGCACACACGTTAAGTTTTCTATTAAGGTACACAATTGCTCATTACAAAAAAAAAGTTAAAAAAAAAAAAAAAAAAACCCCTTTACTTTTAGTAGCAAAATGAATATTTTAACATAATTTTCTCTCTAATCATCTTTAACAATTAACAATATCTGTGGTAAGGAAGCTGACAACATACCCACTAGCTTTCTATCTGTCAAATATTGTTTTTTAATGGGATAATCCCAATTTTTCTCCTGTAGTTGATGAAATAGCCAAAATCTCTCCTTACTTTAAAAAATCACTAATATCTCCCCTCTTGATTTACAAAATAGATAAAAAAACCCCCTATAGTTTATTAAAATATCCAAAAAACTTCTTACCGTCAATTTGGACGTTAAAAGTCAATAATTGACTGTTAATATGGAATGACAAAACTATCCAAGTGAAATAAAATATAAAAATATATAAATATTTAATAAAATAATAATTTAATATTTAAAAAATTGAAAAAAATTTCCACTGTCCATCTTTAAAATGGACATGATCAAAATTATTAAAAAAAATTTAAAATTTAAAAAAATCTTCACTCTCTCTTTACTTCTCACTCTCTCTCTTCCTCTCTTTCTTCTTTTTCTTCTTCTTCCTCTCTCTCTTTCTCTCCCTCTTCTTCTTCTTCTTCTTCTTCTTCTTCTTCTTCTTCTCTCTCTCTCGACAGTACCCAAATTGGATTTCCGTCGAAATCCCATAGATCTACGGGTTTCCGGAGCTGGAAACCCAGAGATCTCTAGGTGTCCACACCGGAAACTAGTAAATGGGTTTCGGGTGCGGAAACCTAGAAATCTCTAGGTTTCTAGTGCTTGAAACCCAAGGATTTTTGGGGTTTTCGGCGCCGGAAAACCCAACTCAGAATTTTTTTTGTATTTTGGTTTTTTTTTGTTATGTAGCTGTTGTGTTTTTCTGATGATGTTGTTTGTGTTATGTTGTTGTTGCCTTTGATGATGGTTTGATTGAATAGATATGAGTGAATGTGTCTGGGTTGGATGATGATGGATGATGATGGTGTTCTGGACGGTTACAATGTTGAGGGATAGTTTGGTCTTTTCGCTGACTATTATAGTCAGAAATCAACTCTCACTAACAGAGTTAACAGAAGGGGTAAAATAGGATTTTTAGAAACTATAAGGGGATAATTAATGATTACGTTAAACTACAAGGGGGAAATTAGGATTATCCCTTTTTTAATTTACTTCATGAGTATATCTATTGGGCCGCAATTCAATTTTAGACCTAATGAATTTAAGGAATGATTTACTCCTTCCCCAACAAATTTCAATGAATAGTTATAAAACAAACATATTATCTTAAAAATTAATTTTAAATAGATTTACTTTTCAAAAAATAATTCAAATATCATTTTATTTTATTTTATTAAAAATAATTCAATCAAATCTCATCTAATTCTGCTTACCAAAGGAGGCCTCGGTGCATTAATTGTTTTACCCTAACTGGTTTTGCCATTAGTATACAAATCCAACCTGATTCTGCTCAACAAAGGAGGCCTTAGTGATTTAATTGTTTTACCATTTTTGGTTTTGCCATTAGTATAAATAATCCCTTGCGAATAATGTATCTTACAACTAGTTATCTAAATATATTATTTTCTTGAAAAATACAAACAACAAGCAAAAGTATGAATCGTCTTTCCGTCTTCCTCGTTCTTGTATTAGTTCTCTTCGTCAATACAGGTAGGTTTTCAATTTTATATGATGTTTGGCTCATAAGAAGAAATACATGTGAAAGGAATTTCTTGTAGGAAAGAACACCATATAAAAAGAAAAAAAAAAATTATAGTTTTTGTTAATATTTATTTAATTCTCGTAGAAGTCAAAACAAAACGTTGGTTGTTTTGTCAAAAATTTTAAAACAATTTAATCATGAACTTTTGCATGGATTTGTCTCTCGTCTCTGTTATAATTGTTTTGAACAACAAATGAATCATTATACTAAAAAATAATGGTATTTTGTCCATTGATTGCAGGAAATGCTGTAATGATGGTGCATGTTTCTGATCTCTGCTCCGAATTTATTGATAAAAATATACCTTGCTCGAATACTGGGAATCGTTGTGATGGCGATTGTAAGAGGAAATATGGAACAAGTGGTCGTGGAAGTTGTACTTCTGAGGGTCTATGCCAGTGTATTCATCCTTGTTAATTAATCGCTTCTCTGTCTATCTTTGAAGCCCAACAAAAATAAGATCAAGCATTTTAATATTCTTTCTCTGTCTGTCTTTCTCTTCCACCAGTCTCTTCATTCTAATTAATTGTTTATTATGGTTCCATGCATCTGCATTACTTTATGACATATAGCTTTGGTTATTAGTCGGATATAACATTTTTTTTTTAGAAGTTTTTATATGAATATATCACTTGCTTATTAATGTTTTTATTATTATTTTTTTATAGTCTTTTCTTTTTCCCAATATAATTTTAAATAGTTATATGTTAATTTGATTTTTTTTTAAAACAAAAAAAATTAAATTGTTACTTTTTTTTGGAGGTTTTATATATATCATTTGAGATGAGAGTCATTTAAATTTGAATCATTGTCAGATTGAATGAGCACTTTTAATCACTAAACCACAGTGGGTCAGAACTATCTGATACACAATTATATTAAAATGGTAATCCATTTAAGAAATTTTCATAAAATTTCATATATAACAGAATTTCAAAACAGTTTCAGATATAACAAAATTTCATATAATTTCAAAACCACCAATGGATTTCCAGAAGCATACAGATAATGGTCACACGTACTGGGTGGGACGAACCACTATCCCCAGCACTAGTGACAAGCCATCAGTGCTTCACGCCCAACATTCTTCACACTTTCTGGCATATACAGAAGATATCCCACTAACGCGCTGCAGATTAAATCCATAGTGCAAACACGAAGTGAAATAATACCCTTCATGTATATTTGGCAACACGACTCAACTGACAAACTCCAATCCCCCCAGAGTTAGCGACAACCCATCCCGGGACTTGCCATACACGCAGGGGTATTCCTATTGGGTCTAAACAGATATATATTTTCAGATGCCGTCAATTCCATAACAAATAGTGTAATCCATTGGGTTTGAAAAATTCAATAATTTCTTTATGCCACTCATAATAAATTCATTTATTTCAATTTCTCATAATAACTATATTTCATTTTGAATGACATATAATTCGTATCTTTTATGCATAAATCATAACACATTTAAACTCAAATGAGAGATCTAAATCAATTATTTATTTTCATAACCCACATGAAATAAATAGAATTATTTCATACTCAAACAACCTTAAACATAAATTTTTTAAAGTATGATTTATACTCACAATTTTTGATCACTTGGTGGCTAATTAATCCTCCCATTTTTCTTGATTTTTGGACTTCAATTTGGTCACCTATAATTCACCATTTCAAGCCCAAAAATCCATCAATAACATATACATTCCATAATTAAAATAAATTCACATTTCCTTAACTAAACTTCAATTACATCAAAACTAATTTCATTACTAATTCATCCAACACTTTCTAATTTCCATTTCTTCCATTCCATTGGTGTTTATTCAATACCAAACACAGTCAAACACTTTAATATCCTATAGAATCACATTAATTTAATTAAAATTCAAGGTGCCCTTCAACCTAACAAAAATTAAATTTTATACCAATTCATCAATTTAATTAAAACTCATTCCATCAATTGTCTCCATACCAATTAATTCATTAACCAAAACCCTTAAACACATTAAAATCCAACACCCACACTAGACACCCATTCTAGTAAGACAATGAGCAGGTGCTTTGGTCAAGCATTGGATAGTGTACGTAGCATGGCTGTGGATGTAATAAAACCACATAATTGTTTATTTTTTTTAAAAATTATTTGAACTTTAGGAACATTCTTGAAAAAATAATGCAAGATACCATATATTTGTCTCACTTTAGGTAATTTATGACGCATGTAATTCTATTTTTAAAAATAATGGGGCAAAAATCAGTTTAGTCATTCAATTTTGGAAAATTATCAAATTTTTAATTATGTTTTGTAAAAAGACAAAATCAATCCTAACGTTTCGAAAAAGTGTTAAATTGGTCCCTTTCGTCGGTCAATTTATGGTCAAACATAACTGACAGCATAGCGGGTGAGGGTAAAATTATCATTTCAAATCATGAAGAAGGATGATAAAACGTGTAAGGTGGAGATAAATTGAGAAATAAATAAATAAATAAATGCCCTTAATCATTTTATTTTTTTAAATACACTTAAAAAATTAAATATTAATAAAAATGACAATAAATTGTAATCTCCACCGTCCATCACAATATGATAGATGGTAGAGATCATTTTATAAAATATATTATTAAATTTGTAAAAATAAAATAAAAATCTAAATCAAAATTCAAAAATTAAAACAAAAAATGTTGAATAAATTCAAAAATCTAGGTTAATGAGCCCAAATCTTGTTTAAACAACCAAGATATTCGTCTAGGAACCTAGATCAGCAGATCTTCAATAGACTGAAGATCTATGTTGAACTCAAACCTTTAATTTTTCAAATGTTCAAAAATAAAATCTGAACAATTTTTTTTATTTAGATTTTTAAAAAACAAAAAATCATAATTTTTTTCTTTTTTCTAGAGAAGGTCAATAATGCAGTTGGCAAGACCATCGACCTTTGTGCTTTGAAGGCACAAGTTCTATTCCTATCAAGGGTCAGTCTCCTGTCATAGAAAAATGTATGGGTTATCCTCCCACTTTGTGTGGATTCATCTTCCCACCCATATGTGGGTTACTCTTTTTCATATGGGAGCCGTTCTTGAGTCGTGTCACAAAGTCAAAAACTTTATTCCGTCTGGGTTAATCCCTATGCTTGTCCCAATCATAAAAAATAAAAAATCAGATTTTTTTTTTCAAAAAAAAAAAAAAAAGAAAAACCAGAAATCAAATCCAAAAACAATCTCACGCATATCCAAACATAATTTCAAATCCAAGCAATTCCAAAGCCGCATCCACATACACAGGCACAATCCCAAAAAATCACAATCTCACACACAAATACACAAGCACATCGAAAGCTGCATCTCTCCGCATCTCCTCTCTTTAGACCTATGTTTTTATCATTTTATGCTTGTAGATCAAACCACGATCTCTGGTGGTTCAAATTTTTCTTTTGATCTTTGTTTTTGGTAGGGTTTTGTGGTTGTGGTGGCTGTGTTTGCCAGGGTTTTGTGGGCTTGGTAGCCGGTGAAGGCTTCGTGGCAAGGTTGTTTTTGGCAGTGTGGGTAAAGGCTTGGTGGCCAATTTATGGAGACGATCTGGGTTCAAACCTAGTTCTAAAACGACCTCTTCATACTCTATATCTCTTCATTCTCGTTCTTCTTTTTTGTCGTCAATCTATGTTCACTCTCTCTATCTTCTCGCTCCTCTTCCTCTTCTCTGCTTCCATCATGGATTGCAAACCTCTTCACACTCGATCTGAGTTGTGCATTAGGCGGCCTCTGCACTGGAGTCACCAATAATTGGTGCACCAGCAATCTGAGTTTTTTTTTAATTGTTTGTGTGATTTGTGGATTCTTTTAATGATATGATTTATAGGTTATGTATAATGTATTTATTTTGATTAAATTGAATGACAGAGGCTGATTTTGTAATTAATTAAAAATGAAGATTGACACTGATAGTTTGATTGAAGGTTGAAGTTGAAGATTTATTTATTTTTTTATTTTAATTCTTAAAAAAAAAAAAAAAAACTGATAAAGAGCAGAGGTTTTTTTTTTTTTATGTTTTTAATTTTAATTTATTTTATACTTAATCTTTTCTCAATTGAATATTCATCATCAATCCAACTATCACACTCTGAAAAAACTGACTCCAAGAGTAAAATTGAAATTTTTCAAAAATTTTTTAAAAACCCCATCAAGGGTATTTTTATAATTAAATATTATTATAATATTTAATTATGAATATGGATATAATGGTTTTTTTATTCATTTTAACTGAGTTGAAGGATAAATGAATTTTTTCACATTTTTCGTTTGATTTGACCGTCATTTGATTGATGAATAGAAACTAATTTGATATTATTACAAAATGTCAAAGTTGATTTTGTCATTTTTCTAAATATAATTAAAAATTTGAACTTTCCCCAAAACTTAATGACTAACATGATTATTGTCCAAAATAATATTATCAATTTAGTCATTATTATTTATTTGCTTTCATTGTTAAAGGATTATATAGGTGCTATAGATGGTACATATATCCCTGTTTCAATGCCCCTGCAGATCAGACACCATATATTGGTAGAAAAGGGATACCAATCAAAACCTAATGGCGGTATGTGATTTTGACATGCAATTTATATTTGCAGTCGCAGGTCGGGAAGACTCAGCTCATGATGTTAGAATATTCCTAAAAACTATAGGAAATCCCTCTTTGAATTTTCCAAAACCTCCTAAAGTTATTATATTTCACTCTCGCATGTACACATATTGTTTCTCTAATAAATCATTATTATTTCAAAAATGAACTAACTAATAATTTTATTCAATGGGAAAATATTATTTAGTGGGATGCGGGTTATCTACAAATGAGAGGACATTTGGGACTATATAAAGGTGAAAGATATAATCTTCCCGCTTTTTGTCGAGGTAGCCAACCAACAGGTCCTCAAGAAGTGTTTAATCAGGCCCACTCTTCTCTCAGAATTGTTATCGAACACACTTTCGGAGTATGGACAATAAGGTGGAAGATCTTAAAGCACATGCCTAATTTTTCATTAAGCTAGCAAGTGAAGATTGTCATTGCAACCATGGCACTTGATAATTATATAAGGAGGCATGCTCTAAATGGTAGTCATTTTGAGAAAATCGACAATGATCAGTGCATCCTTGATGAGGAGACAGAAGGAGGAATCGATAGTAATGGAGAAATGCATGATACTGATGGTCTCGGAACACAATAAATGGAAAGATTAAGATATAAGATAATTGATAGCTTAATGGGATCAAGATGTTTATAATTTTATATTTTTAGATATTATTCTTTTGTTTTACCTTTTGTTATTGAGACATACAAATACAAATTGTATAAATGATATTGTTGGTAAAAAAATAAATAAATCTTTTAAAATAGTCAAAATTGGAAAAAAAAAAAAAAAAAGGAAAAAGGGCTGGAAAAAAACAGGGGAAAAAAAAAAGCTGAAATATAAAACCTAGGAAAAAAGTTGAGACAAAAAAAATAAATAAATAAATAAAATAAAAGAGTATGTTTTTATTTTACCCATCATGTTCATTTTGATAGTTATACATAATCACTTATAACTTACTAAACACGTTTTACTTACTTTTTTAATAAGTTGATTATTAAAAAAGCTAATTTACCAAACACCTATCTACTGTAATAGGTAAAGTTACGGTTTCTAATCCGGTGATTAGATTTCTTTGAAGCACTAACAACTTGTAAAGAATCTTGGGCAATAATGATTGAAACAGGCTTGGAGTGGTTCTGGCGAAATTTCTGTTGAGTTTTTGCAAGGTTTTTTTTCGATATCCCCTATCGAAGGAAGAAGGAGCTACTATGTATATACCTCGGGTCTTCTCCTCCAAGTATGCATGACTCCATTCTCCACTTAACCTGCACCTTGTGCGTGCATGACCAAGCTCACATCCAAACCGCATTGCACCTCCCACTTTTGTCGCTCAAACGTGGTGCATGGAAGTTAATTCATTTGATGCTTCTGTTATCTGTTTCTGGTCTCAAATTTGGACTGCTGGTAGTTGGGCTTGACAAAGCACAAGCTATGTTCACTCATGGGCCGAGTCCTTGATTTTTAATCAACCTTTCTTCAATTGAGCTTGCACGTTAAGCTCGGACTTCTATTATCAAATTTTGACCACTACATCTACTTATCTTTTTATGCGGATTGTTTTATAAGTTCAGTTATGAGTGATTATTTAATAAGAAGAAACAATCCCAAATATAACCTAAATGTTAAAACTAACATTAAATTATGAATGAATTATTTTAGCTACCAAATGCTTCGCAAAAAAAGAAAAAATAGTTTGCAAATAAAATATGGTGCTAAAAAAATTATTATTTATTGGAATTCACTAGCTCCACTGACTTATGAAATGCTTCAGCCTTCAATAAACAGCTAACAAAAGGAAAACTAAAACAAAAACAAGGAAACGTTTGTTTTATGTATTTTAGGGATTATGTTGTGGAAGTAGGGTTTCTTTTTTTTTTTTTTGAAATTATGTTGTGGAAGTAGTTGCTCACCGAATATTTAAACTGTTTTACGGAAATAAAAATAAAAATAATTTTGAAAAATAGGATTTAGCTAATGTACGAGGGAGTTTATAGATACCAAGGTAGTTGTAAAGTGGGATTTATTTCTTATATTTTTTTCTTAAAATTTTTAAATCATAATTTTTTATAAACCCTTAAATTTGAATGCAAAGACAATTAACCATAATAATTATGCATATCTTAGTAATAGAACTTAAAATCATAAATACCAAACTAGGAGAACGAAGGGAGGGAGGAGCTGGTAGGGGCGTGGCCTCTCCTTCCCTCAAAAAATTTTAATTTTTTTTATAAAATTATAAATTAACTCTTTATTTTTATAATATTTATGCTTTGACCCCTATTAAAAATAATTATAAGATTTTCTAGCAAGCCAGAGTGAGGCTACGGCCCCAACTACCTAGTCCTTATCTTGTGATGGTTATAATTTAGTTCTCACTCAATTTGTTAAGGTTCCTACACCTTTAGGCATACTTTGTTAAATTTTATTTATTTTTTTAATTTTAATTAATTGTAAACACTCTGTAATTTATAAAGACAAATTTCTATGTTATTTCTTATTTTTAAAATTTTTAACAAATAATTATAATCGTATTTGGATAACTTAACAAGACATTCTACCTTTTGTATTTCATTGGTATTTCGACATTATAATTTTTCTCATTTTATTTGAGTGAAGTTGATTTTGATGAAACTTAGAACAAAAGAAAATGAGAGAGACAAGGGTGTAGGAGTATGAAAGAGTAAATGGTAGTACTTAGAGAATGAAGAAGTATATATAAAAGAATTTTTGTTATCGGTAGGAGATGGGAATTTTCGAAAAATGTTTCCCTTAAATTACTTCCCACCATGACTGTTGTCACTAGTTAATGAGTAATTCTACTACATGCATTGCCCATTATAAAGAATAGAAAAAAAAAAGACAAAAAAACCAAAAAAGACTTATTTTTACTTTTAGTGGCAAAATGAATATTTTAACATATTTTCCCTTCCATCATCTTTAACAATGGACAATATCCATGGCAAAAAATAACTTTATGCTAAAACCATTGTCTGTGGCTAATGAGCAATTCTATAACAAGTAGCGCCCACAATACAAAAAATTAAAATTTTAAAATACTTTTTTTAGCAATCATCTTTGATAATGGGAATATTCCTAATAATTATTCACCATCTATAACAGTCACTTTATGTGATTAATAAGTATAACTACAATGGACAATGACCATTATAAAAAATAACCTTTTAAATTCACATTTAATGCAGGCTTTTAAGCCTACGTTTTCTTATCATTACAACAATGACATATATGTGAATCATAACTAATTTTTCTTGCCATGACAGGTCACCACAATAATATGAAAGCACACATGTTAAGTTTCCTACTAAGGTATACTATTTCTCATTATAAAAAATAGCAAAAAAAATACCTTTACTTTTAGTGGCAAAATGAATATTTTAACATAATTTTTTATCTAATCATCTTTAACAATGGACAATATCTATGGTAATAAACAGCTTTCTACCAAAACCAATGTCTGTGGCCAATGAGTAATTCTATACAACAATCAGCGCCCAATATATAAAAAATAAAATTAAAAATTAAAAAATATATATAATTTTAAAATACTTTCTTTGCAATCATCTTTGGGAATGTAAATATCCGTGATAATTAATCACTATCGATAACAATCACTTTATGTGATTAATGAGTATTATAATATAGAGGCACATACGTGAATCACGACCATTTTTTCTTGTCATAATAGGTCACCACAACAATGTAAAGGCACACACGTTAAGCTTTCTATGAAGGTATGTTATTTGTCATTATAAAAAATAGAGAAAAAAAAAAAACCCTTATCTTTACTTTTAGTGGCAAAATGAATATTTTAATATATTTTTCCATTCAATCATCTTTAAAAGTGAACAATATCAGTGGCAATAAACAACTTTCTACCAAAACCATTGTCCGTGGCTAATGAGTAATTCTATAACAAGCAGCGCCCACTTGTTTTAAAAAGGCACACACATTAAGCTTTCTATAAAGGTGTACTATTTCTCTCCTTAATACCAGCAAACTATACACCCATCTCACATATCTCATTCTTTGAAACTCTTTGCTCTCTTTCTCTTGTTAACCTCTATCCTTTTGTGTTGGTCATCTACAGTGTCTTTACCAATAGTAGTCCTTTTTAAAACTCTTGATCGGATCACAAGTATTGATTAGTCGAGTCACTATATGTTTTTTTTATTTTCTTATTAGTTGTTATTTTCTTATATATTCTTATATATGATTTCTAAGATACAACACTCTCAAACTTTCTCTTCAGGTTTTGTCTTGAGGTCTCTTCTATCTCTCTCCAAAAAAAAAACCCAACTTTTTATACATAATTTATTTGTTAATTTCTTTAAAAAAAAAAAAAAAGTTATTTGTTAGTATTCATCTCTGCAGACTCCCCCAATCATCATCTTCTTCTTCTACCTTTATACTCCCCCATTTTTTTTTAAAAAAAAAAAGGATGGGGACAAAGGAAAAAAGAAAAAGGGTATTTTTGAGATTGTTTCACTTTGTTTTTTTCTTTCACTTTAGTTGATTTTTTTTTTCCTTTTAGTTCTTTCTCATGAGATTTTGTGTGTTTTACTTGGTAGGAAAATGATCAATAACAAAATGAATTAATATTGTTCAGAATGGGAGGTGCTGGAAAGAAAAAAGGTAAAGGTAATAGAACTTGACCTATATTTTATGTTTTTTCTCTTATTATAAATGGCTGATTTGTAACTTCAAAATAAATAAATAAATGATTATTTTGTACTCGTGACGAACAATCTTAAACTAATTACTAAGTGATTATGCATTGAGTACTTGGTTAAGTATTTGAAAACTAAGCACATAAATGCAAATACCATAGCAGGCGTTTTGGTGATTTCCTTTTTCTTTATTGCAATTTGTGAGCATTTAGACCACTTTTTTGCACTTAAATTCTTGAACTCACATGCCATGTTGTGTGTATCCATAAAAAGATTGGAGTTGGAAAAGTAGATGGTCTTATGGCTGTTTGTGAAAATATCAGTGTGAGACTTTATTTTTGCGATTGTTCAGAACTCAAAGCACCCAGTTCGTTATATTTTTAACCAGAGGCGGATCTATGTATGGGCTTACCTGGACTGCAGCCCAGGTAAGAATTTTGAGAAAAATGTGATCAGTCTGTGGTGCTTTTGGAAACTGTGGTGGGTGTATCTAATGCTAATGCATTGTACTGTAACATGCGCTGGTTTGTGTTTGTGGCTTTTGTTACTCTGCTGTTTCTGTATTGTCTAGGTGCTCTGTGTTTTTTATGTACTTTGTAGAAAGACTTGAAATTGCTGCCTTTGTGAACCATTTTGGAAGTACTGAATTGGGCATTCTTGTATGGTTTAGTGTGTTGTAATCTAATGAATTGGTTTCCCCTTTTTGAACGGGAGGGAGTTTTCGAATGACTTTTGCTCTAGTAAGTTGAATGTCTAGGATGGAGGAATATTTTTGGGAAGAAAATTAGTATGTTTTGTATTGTAATTGGGTGTTGTTGGTTTTGCAATGTCTGATAGCATTGTGCATATGCTTGGTTCAATTGAATCGAGTTTCATAAGCATGTTTGTGCTCTCCTTGTGACTTTAAACAAGTGTAGCTGGTGCTTTACATTGATGTTAATAAGATTTTTTATTTTTTCGCCTTCTTTGGGCTTCTCGTCCCTTATCATGTTCTTTTGTATTACTTCCCTTTTGTTACTTTCATTTAACTACGTTAAATTTCTTTGATGAGTGAGATTCTTTTATTGCAATTAGTTCTGATTCTGGTTTACTAGAATAGTTTTAATTTAATTTTGAGCACTTCACCTAGATTATTTATTCATCTCTCATCTGCGGAAATAGTATGTCTAACCTATTCATATGTAGGTTGATTTTATTTCTTTTACATTAACAAACACCAAATGATGCTTTGATTATGTTCAACATTATTTATGCACAAACTTTATTATTATTATTATTATTTATTTACATTGCTTTAGATGGAGAAAAATAGGGATAATCCCAATTTCCCCCCTATAGTTTAATGAAATTGTCAAAATCCCCCCTTGCTTTAAAAAATCACTAATATCTCCCCTATTGATTTACAAAATGGATAAAAAAACCCCCTATAATTTATTAAAATATCCAAAAAACCCTTTACCGTCAATTTGGACGTTAAAAGTCAACAATTGACCGTTAATATGGAAGGGCAAAACTGTCTAAGTGAAATAAAATATAAAAATATAAATATTTAATAAAATAATAATTTAATATTTAAAACATTGAAAAAAATCTCCACCGTCCATCTTTAAAATGGACGGTAGTGATCAAAACTATTAAAAAAAGTTTAAAATTTAAAAAAATCTCCACTCCCTCTCTTCCTCTCTTTCTCCTTTTTCTTCTTCTTCCTTTCTCTCTTTCTCTCTCTCTCTTCTTCTTCTTCTTCTTTTTCTCTCTCGGCAGTAGGAAACCTAGCTCTTTGTCGAAACCCAGATCGGAGCTAGGTTTCCGCGTCGAAAACCCAGATCCGATCTGGGTTTCCGACGCGGAAACCTAGCTTTGATCTGGGTTTGCGATGGAAACCCAGAGATCTGATCTGGAGCTGGGTTTCCGCGTCGGAAACCCAGATCGCATCTGGGTTTTCGACGCTGAAACCCAGCTCCGATCTGGGTTTCAGACGAAAACCCAGAGATCTGATCTGGATCTGGGTTTTCAACGGGGAAACCCAGCTTCGATCGTCGGAAACCCAGCTTTGATCTGGGTTTCTGCCGGAAACCCAGAGATCTGATCTAGATCGGGGTTTCCGCGTCGGAAACCCAGATCCGATCTGGCAGAAAACCCAGGTCGATTTCCGGCGTCAGAAACCCAACCCAGAATTTTTTTGAGGAAACCCAGATCCGATCTGGCAGAAAACCCAGATCGGTTTCCGGCACCAGAAACCCAACCCAGAATTTTTTTTGGTTTTGGTTTTTTTTGGTTATGTTGCTGTTGTGTTTTTCTGATGATGTTGTTTGTGTTATGTTGCTGTTGCCTTTGATGATGGTTTGGTTGAATAGAGATGAGTGAATGTGTCTAGGTTGGATGATGGATGATGACTGTGTTCTAGACGGTTTCTGTGTTGAAGGTTTCTGTATTCTGGACGGTTACTGTATTGAGGGGTAGTTTGGTCTTTTCACTCACTATTATAGTCAGAAATCAACTCTCACTAACAGAGTTAACAGAAGGGGTAAAATAGGATTTTCAGAAAATATAGGGGGATAATTAACGATTACATTAAACTACAGGGGAAAAATTAGGATTTTCCCAGAAAAATTAGGATTTTCCCAGAAAAATATGGTCAAATACAGCTCAAGTCAAATGTTAGTAGTGGATCTCGGTGTAAGACAAGACTACATGGGATAGCCAGAGTATCAAAATATTTGTGATCTATGTATCAAAAGGGTGGATTTAGGTCGTCGACTTGGGACTCATTTAACTAAAGTGGGTTGGGATAGTTTGATTAAAAATGTCATTGAGGCAATAGGAAATGAGTATAGCTAGGTACAAATGAAAAATAGATGGGATACACTAAAAAGTGATTGCAAGATGTGGAAGGAACTGGCGGGAAACGAAACTGGCATAGGTTGGAATGCTAAATTAAAGACCATTGATGCAGCTGAAGAGTGGTGGCACAGTAAGTTGCAGGTGTGTATAGTAGTTAGTAGTTTGTAATTGTTTTCTTGTGTTAACTAAAAATAATGTTAAAATAATGTCATTATATGTAGGTACATCCTAGTGCGGCGAAATTTCGTAAAGAGGGTATTAGTTCAACAATAACACCACAGCCACTAGGGATCATGCTTGGGCACCTTTATCCGATTTGCTTCCTTCAGATTGTTTTAATAATGCTCCCATCCAAATAGAAAGCACTGTTGATTCAAATGAATCCATACCATTCACCGAGAATATTGAAGATGTTGGAGAAAGTAGGAACAAGATGTTGGGTGTGAGGGATAGGAAGGGTAAAAATGTTACATAAGAGGGAAAGGATATTATAAAAATTAATAATATAATAATAATAATAATACTAGTGATCACGGAAGGGCAAGATAGCAACTCATATTCATTTAGTGAAATCTCTCTTATGGATCAACATCATGCAAGTTCTATAGAAGCATCAGTGCATAAAGAACATGATGTTGTTCAATACTGTGGCGTAGTCTAGTCCTGGTCCGGATCAAGTTAATGATGGACCAATATCAGTTGAGCAAGGAGCCAGTAATTCATGACAACCAGAAAACCATGAAAGAAATATCTATCAGAGGATAAGTGAAAATTTTTTAATTAACTGGAATTAGCATAGTCCTGTACATGTTTGTTAATCAACCACAATAATAAGTGTAATGATGCGGAATCTATAGCTCCACTTATTATAGCTATTCCATTGAGCCTAACGAGGAAGTTTGGTTGATTAACAATGTGCTCAGAAGCATGCCAATTCTAATTAATTAAAGAATCTTCATTTGTCCTTCGATGGATAATTCTCTCGTGGTTTTCTGGTTGTCTTGAACTATTGGCTCCTTGCTCAATTGGTATTCGTTCATCATTGACTTGATCTAGACCAGAATTAGACTGCCCCACAGTGCTGTTCATAACATCATGTTCGTTATGAACCGATGCTTCTCTAGAACCCACATTATGTTGATCCATAGGAGAGATTTCACCAGATGAATATGAATTGCTTCCTTGCCCTTCCATCATCACTAGTATGTTTTTTTTTTTCCCCTATTATCTTTTCTTTAGTTTCTTATTTTATTCTTGTATCTTAAATGTTGTACAGGTTTATTTTAAAATATGGATATAATAGTTGATGCTGATGAGGAGGAGTTTAATATCTTTTTTGCACTTGTGTTTGTAGTGTAGTTTATTATTATGGGATATATATTCATAAGGAACTTTGTATGAACTCAATTACTAGTAAGTGGAAATAAAAGTTGGTGTCATGTGATGTTCAGAATGGAAAAAGATGTCTTCCTCAGACTGTGCATTGATCTAGAAACTAGTTATGGATTAAGTGGTTTAAAGAAGATGAGTGCTTTTGAGATTTTAGGGATTTTATTGCATATTTAAGGACGTGGTGTTGGAAACCAAGAAGTACAAGAAAGTCATCAGAATTCTTAAATTAATATAGATTCTTCACAATAGGAGTTGGGAGATTGAGTTTACCTAGTTTAACTATTGTTGAATTTGTGATAATTGAGTCGGGATTAGAGAAAGAAAGTGATGTGCTGGTGAAAGTAAGGAGATGTTTTTAGATTTTGAAGTTATTCTTAACAGATAAATGCACTTAATTTACTTCTTAACAGAAAAAAAAAAAAAATTAATCTACTTCATTAATTATAATTTTATATTGTGGATGCAGACATATTTTGGTGGCAACCATAATTCTCTGGGGTTATACAAGTTGCGACTATTAGAGCATCACCAATGCTATATGCATTTTTAAGTTTCTATTAGTGATATATCAATATATATATATATATATATATATTTAATATGGATCCATTTTGACTAGAAAAATATAAATGTATATTTTTATGTCCATTGCAATTATTTAAAACAAAATATGCATCCATATTTAATTAATTATTATAAAATATGTGTCACACTTGCTTGCTTTTTATATTTTACAATTAAGAAGCAAGAGAATTAATGAGACAAATCTCTATATTTTAATCAAAAATCCTAGTAAGCATTTTTAAGAAAGTTTCTCAATTGAGAAACTCATGTCCATATTCTTCATTTTTATTTTTTTATTTATTTTGCAACATTAGCTCCAAATAAGGGTTAAATAATTGCATTGAAAAGAGTCTTTTTTTTTTAACTTCATTATCTATCTATCTTATATGATAACAAATTCAACTTAAATAAATAATTATATTAGAGAGGCTCTTATATAAGCATATGAGATTAAGGGTAAGAAACTTATATTGCACTGTTCTCTACGTAGCTTGTGTTAATTAACTTGCGATTTTGTCTCTCTTCTACTTCCTTCTCTCTTAAAGTAAGAAAATTTGAAGAGGTACTTTTATCCCCTCTGAAATCCAAAATATGAAGAGTTTAAAGTGAAGAGATGTAACGTGAGATGTAACGTTTGAATTTTTTTTCTCCTTGGTGCACTACTTTGATCCTTCCAATAAAAATCAGTGAATAAGAGACCAAGGCAACTTCACGCGGTGTTGCTCCTCGAAGGTGACGCGAAGGACCTGAGGACAAGAATGTAATGGGAAAAGCAGCCAACCTTTATTGACTGATAAATTAATTGGCTGGTTGTTTTTCTAAGTTACCAATTGCACATCTTCTCCTGACAGCAGCTATCACATCAAATATTTTTTATAAATTTTATATGAGTGGTTTTATCCTTTTAATGTATAATTATATTCGTATTATGTGGTAGATATTATAACAGCATAAATGATTGTTTATTTCCATAGATTTTAATCAATCTATAACCCATTTTATGTCAACTTTTAAATAATAATAACAATAATAAAAATCAAATTTAGCTTGTAATGTTTACTATTTCTTTCTTCTATATAGTTACATTAACTTCATGCTGCCACATAACAAAAAGACAGAGAAAAGTAGTCATCCATGATATATATATATTAAAAGATATAGATTCAAATTTATAAAAAAAACAATTATTTGGAGAAATATTTGAATTTGAGACGTCAACTTTGTTAGGATAAAAACACAGATTCAAATAAAGTAAACACAAATAAGAAAACAGATAACGTGCCAAATTTTTATGTAGCTCAGAAAATCACCTATGTTCATGCGCCATACTAACATTATTTCCATCGTATGATAATGTTTACAAGTAGAATCTCTCTCTTTTTTCCCACCAGACAAAACCCTCATATAAGAGCTGGACCTTGATACGTTTGTATACTGCCATGATTCTGAATTCACGCTTCACACTCCAACAAACTTTGCTAATAAATATGATTGCTAGAAATAATCAAACTATAACAATAGCCACAATCTATAAATTACTTTTCATAAATAATGGGTGCGTTTTATTTCCAAGTCATTATAGTTTTGGATATATATAATTTATTTCCAAAAATAGTTTTCAGAAATGAAACAAACAACATGAGATTGCCTAAGTACTTTTTGCATCATGGATACAATTAGGTAATGAAAAAACTATTACTGCCAGCATCATCAAAAACAAAAATATGATTAAAATAAGTTCTTCATTATAAGAGAAATTGATAGGACGCATTCCTAACTCCTTTTTTGAGTCCGAGAGAATCTTGTGAAAACCGACGAAACCCATCCTAACTCATCCTTTGAGCCCCGAAGGATACCGTGAAAACTTTAGTCTTTCTGATTTAAATATGGATTTACTAAAAATCCTTTAGAAAACTCATCGTAAATCTCATAATCGCTTTAATTAAAATATAAATTGAACAAATAAAAAAAAATCTTTACATTTCTCGTGCTGGACCTTTTGAAACACATTTAAGAAATCTGAATAAATAAAAGAAATAATATACACAAATGCAGCTATTCATCATCATGTGATCCTTCTCACGATCTGTAATAATCTACACAAATCTGTAGAGGATACTTGAAAAAATGAATTTTGTAAAGAAGTAAGCGATAACCCCCCAGTAAGTGGATATGACTTTTTCTAAAAATATTTCTAAATAAAACATCAAATACCACTGGTAAAAAGAAGCAATTCTCAATAATTCATACGCAATCACATCTGGAAATAAAACTTAATATAATCTCATATTATAGTAAAACTGTAAACTTTTATATAAATTATCTTTATAACTTTAATAATATAAAATATGAAAATCTATAATCTGTAAACCTTTTTTGGAATCTCTTTTTATAAATCTGATATTCTGTAAATCTCTTTTTATACTGATTAATCTCAATATATAATATCTGTAATAAAAAATCTACACCAACTAGTACCTAGGGAAATCTGTCAAATGTAGTGGAGACACTCAACACAAACGCAGAGCTAGAGATAACATCTATCAGTACGCATGCTAGGCGACTCAATAACTCTCTCGACAACTCAATGACTCTCTTGACATCTGTCATACACGTGCTGGGTGAATCTAGATCTCATACATATGTAGTCTGTCTAATCGTTAAATATGAAGGTACAACCTTGATGTTTTGAAAACATTTTTATTTACTTTTCAAAGCTTAAACAATTTTCATATATAAGTATAAATAAATCGTTTTCTGAATATATATGTAACGCTAAATAAATACTTTTCTTGAAACACAAATAAATAAATAAATAATACTTAAAATCCGTTGAAATCTTTCTTATCATAAAGTGAAACTACTAACATAAAATTCTAATACGTGTATATATATATGATAGATTCTCAAGTCAATCATAAAATACAATTGATAATGCAAACAGAAATCATAGTTCATAATCTATAAATCAATTAATTAATTAAAATATTTACTTCCATTAGATAATAAAAAGCTGAGATATAAATAAGCATAATTAAATTGATTCGATTAAAATAAAACTATCCACTCACATAACTCATTTACTTATTTTTGAATATAAAACGGGTTCCATCTAATTCCTCATAATCCTGAATTCACTCTAAAATCACATAAAACTTAATTTAAAACTTATTATAAAATTTAACTAATGTTAAGAACCCATAAGTTTATTGATTCAAAAATGATCATTTCCTCTGTAATAAAATTTTTTATGTGCACGCATGTACGCACACGCACCTTCACTTTCTTACGACAGATTTAATTGGGTAATACAAAATAATGGTTCATTAATTTTATCAAGTATTTTTATTTTGTTCTTTTTCTCTTGCATTTTTCAATTGAAATATCATTAGAAATTGTGAAATAATAGAGAAAATTGATAATCTATTAAGAACCCACGAGTTTATTGATTCGAAAATGATAGTTTCCTTTGCAAAATGTTTCGCATTAATCTTTCTATAATTTTACTTGTAAAAGTTTTTTATTCTTAAAGTACAGACAGAAATTACGATTGGCCTATAGGTAAACTTTTACTTGACGCGGTTTTGTTTTTCAGTAGTTTGATGGTGACATCAAGAAACAAGGAAAAATGCAATGACAGATAATTTTAAGACTTTGTTGACTACTTTATTGTCTTCTTAATTAGCTTTGTGCCTACCTAAAATGAATCATAACCTACGCCAGTCTCCTTGGTTGCTATCTGTGCACGTTATGTGTAGGGATGCCCACACGGCCATGGTCCTCCACTAATGAATTTCTGCCAAGTGTTAAAAGAGAAAACCTTGAACTAATCAAGTTGTGCCAAGTTTTTAACGTGGACTTAAGGTAATGTTATCACCTAATGCAGTCTTTACATGCAATAAATTCTAGTGTTCATACAGAAGTCTTGGTGGGCTTGACTTATTACAACGTTCAATACTTGCTTGCCAAAATTATTTTGCATTATTTTAATAAAATAATTATTTAAATAATTCATCTTATCTTATGTAGAATAGAAGACCAATACCCTTTTAGATTTATTTTCATATCATTTCACATATTATTACTTACTCTATGTATACATACTTCTTTTTTTTTTTTTTTGTTATTTTTTCGTTAGTTTATACTAAGCAAATTAAGATTTAAGAAATCTGAAACAAAAATTAATATAAATTCAGTTATAGTTAAAAGATTTTTAAAATTTGAAAGAGAGATGAGTCTCATTTTGATTAATAAATCTAGAATCCATTTAAATTTATAATAAAACTAAATAATGTAACATTTAGTTTTTGAATATTACTATATTTATTTTGTATGAACTTAATATTATATACTCACACACACACTTAAATACATATTCCCTTAAGAGTTATATCCAAACCCTCTCATTTTCTTCCTTTGATGAAATCTTATCTATTTTTACGAGATATTTTGTAAAAATACTAAAAAAATATGAAATATACTTATGGATAAAATTTTATATTTTTTCAAATTCTATACTTTTCCTAAAAATCTCAATTTGAAAAAGACTTTAAAATAGGTTGGCAAAATTATCAATCCCCTCATTCAAAGAAATTATTTACATTTGAAAAAGGTAATTGATTTCTTAAAAAAAGAAGAAAAAGATGGTCGGGTTATCAGGACTTTTTAATTTAAATGCAAATATTCAATGAATAATGTTATATATTCCATTTTATATACTAATTTTGATTTAATGTATATGTGTCAATTAATAAATTATATTTATTAATTATTTTTTATTTTATTTTAAAAATATACCAATTTATCAATTGCCACGAATTTAAACTAAATTGGAATGTAAAAGAAAAGAGATCAGACTGTATTCACATATTTTAATTACATTAGTGAAGAGCACATGTGCAACTCACCCACTGGTTGTAACTTCTGCTTACTTGCAGTACCGCTTTCCTGGAACCCAACTTCTATACATATATACACCCTCCTTTTCCCTGAGGATCATCAATTCTTTCTCTGAAACTGAATAATGGCTAATCTAAGTCAGCTCCGGTCTCCCAACTTGTTTTTCCGAGGTTCTTTCTTGTCTTTTCATTTTTTTTGTTTTTCCTGAAAAATTAGTTCTTTTCTTTTCTGGTTTTTGTTTTCTATTTATTTATTTATTTATTTTTGTGTGGTTCAGAAGATGGAAGACGAAGACAAGAAAGGTTTGTTCCAGATCTCTCTCTTTCTGGTATTTGTGTAGTTAGATTTTGTAATTGTAATTGTATCACATCGATGGCAGCTCTTAATAGAAAAGAAGTGGGTCGGATCAAGCGCCCATGGAGCCCGGAAGAGGACGAAACACTCGAACAACTGGTCCTCAAACACGGTCCCAGAAACTGGTCTCTCATCAGCATATCCATACCTGGAAGATCGGACAAGTCTTGTCGGCTGCGTTGGTGCGAACTACCTATCTCCCCAGGTGAAGCACCGGCCCTTCACGCCCGAGGAGGACGATACCATCATACGCGCCCACGCTCGCGTCGGCAACAAGTGGGCCAGCCATCGCACTGTCTTCTCAACGGTCGCACCGACAACAACATCAAGAACCACTGGAACTCCACTCTCAAACGCAGGCTCTCCACTCGCAACGCCATCATGAAGGTTAGTCTCTGTTACTTTCTACCAAACCGAAAATGTCTAACAAAACGGAAGTCATGGTGCTTTTCGACAATTTTTGGATAACACTTTTTTGTGAATACTGCTGGTAAAAATATTATTTTAATTTTTTAATATTAGTTAAGTAATTCATTTTGTTACCTTCCATCAAACCGAAAAGTCTAACGCATTTCCACTCTGCACCCGCCACTAGTTCACCTCCATAACCTTCTTTTTTGTTTATTTGGATAATTAAAATTTTTTATCAGCATTAATTTATGAAAATGCTTATAATCATTTAAACTCTATGGAAATAGTTAGCAAGAGACTACGATTGAAGTAGAGACGGAGCGAGGGGCCAGGATTTTATATCTGGGTGAGTTAGAATAGATTTTTTTAAATAAATTCTGATGGTGTAAAAATACTATATAAATTTAAAAAAAATAGATATATTTAATTAAATGGGATATAATCATTTTTATCCATCAAAATTTATATTATAATAATTATATTATAAAAATAAAAATAAAAAGATTAAATAAAATATTTAAATAATTAAATTTATCAAATATGAATTATAGTTTATATTATAACATTAACAATCTTTCTTTAAATATAAATAATTTATATTTTGATAATTATAATTTATAATTATTACTACATTTTCAAATTAAAAAGTATATTAAAGAATATATAAGAAGAAACATCAAAATATTAAAGTTAAATAATATATATGTAACTTATGATAACAAAAAATGTAAAATTTAAGTAAAATTTTATAAAATTATCACATTTGAATAAAAATATAAATATAAGTAAAAAAATACACATAATAAGTTTTGAATAAATATATGTTCTTTATATCACAAAAATTAATAAATAAAATATATATTTATAAAATTTAAAGTAAATATAATATAAATTAAATTGCACTTGAGAGACATGACTTGTAATAAATGCAAGTGATAAAACCCGAGAGAGAGGGATTAGATTGAAACTGTGTGAGGAAGACAAAAAGAAAAAAAATAGGAAAAGAAATAAAATAAATAAAAAATAAAAAATAAAATAAAAACCGGAAGCCCAAAACAGAAAAAAGAGAGAGAGGTTAAAAAGAGAAAAAGAAAGTGGAAATACGAGACGAGAGAGAAATAAATAGATATTTATCAAATTTAAAATAATTATAATATAAAGATGTCAAAAAAAATAATAATAATTTTAATATAATTTTTTTTGGGAGCCTACCCTAGCCTCTACTATGCTACGTCCCTGAATTAAATCAAATGTTTAAAACCAGATCTCCGATTATAAAACAAATTTCAAAAGTAGATAAGCATTTATTAAATATTAATGAAATCTTAAAATGTATTTAAAAAATTAAAAAATATTAATTCTTTATTAATTAACAAACTATATATTAATTTTATTTATTAAATATTGATAGATAAATAAATAACAAGTGGGTCGGGGTGAGGATACCTAAACCACACTGCGCCCTGCTTCTAACACGAATTTTTCCAATTATCAGCCCCAAAGTTACCTACTTTAATAATATGTTGATATTTTAAATAAATAGATAATGGCGCATTGCAATTGCAGCAGCTCCTAGTTTTATATTACTGAGGACATTACCCCTTGAAAATGATTAGTCATCTTCAATTTCATTTATTACATTAAGACATAGATTATTCCATTGGAAATATAAAGCGATAAAACAATATTATTATTTCTCAATAATTCGTATGTAAAGCAGTAGGTTTTGGTACTCTAGAATTATTAAATGGCCACTAAGTCTTCAACTTGACAATTAGGAGCGCTAGCGAAACTTCCTTGAAGTATTGTAGCTCTCATGACTAACAACAATATAGCTTATACTTTTGTGCTTTCCTCTTTTCATGGTGTTTGGCGCACTTCACATTTTTCTTATTCAGTAAAATGCACTAATTTGTTCTCTCAAAAAAAAAAAAAAAAATCCACTGATTTGTCAGAATAAGATGAGACGAAGACGATGATGAAGATAATGGCGGCGATGATGACCATGACAATGGTGGTGATAGGGGTAATAATAAGAAGGAAAGCAGAGACCGTGATCGTGATGGTCGTGATCGTGATGGTGATGGGGATAAAGATAAGCGCAACCATGATGAAGGGGGAGGGTATACCAAGGGCAAGAATATGGATTTCATGGATGGAACTGGGTTTGGTTATGGATATGCGTATCATGCTGGAAATGAGAATGGATGTCCAGTTGAACAACTACAATGTGCCCAAGTTCAGTCATCAAATACCAAATGCTCGTTCTATCACGCAATTATGGTTATTTAATTTCATGTTTAAATTATATATTATAATTAAAACATCTTCAATGTTCTCATGAATTGTGTTTTAGAAAAAAAAAAAAAGTCATTATCAATATCAAGGAATTTGTTTCCTACATGACATAAATATCATTTGATAGACAATCAAATTAAAAATTGTGCTACAACACTTCCATGTATTTCCATTTAATGTTTTCATGCTTTTTGTTTTTCATTTTTAATTAAATTTAAAAAATTAGAATTAAATAGTTATTGACTTATTGAAATGATTGTTTAACAAACCCTTTGAAAATAGTTGATTATGTTGACAATGTCAATTTGTTTTTTCTTATCATTTCAGCTTGATATTGATCAGTGATAATTGACAAACCTTATTTAACTCCTTTTTCGAATTCAGGAAAATCCTGTGAAAACTGTGGTCTTTTTATTGAAATATGAATTTACACAATCTTTTTTATTGAAATATGAATTTACCAAAAATCATTCAAAATAATCATCGTAATTCTGCTAATCACTTTGATCAAAATATAAATTGAATAAATTGAAAAAGTCTTTACATTTCTTATGCTAGACCCATGGACTGAATATATAAAATATTTCATAGAATACTTAGAAAAGATATTTCACTTGCAAAAGTATTTTTAAACCACATTTAAGAAATCTAGTAAATAAAACAAAACAAATAATATACACAAATGCAACTCTTCATCATCATATGGTCATTCTCACCATCTATAATAATCTACACGAACCTGTAGCGGATACCTAAAAAAATTGATTTTGTAAAAGAGTGAACTCTAACGCTCAATAAGTGGATTTTTTAAAAATATATTTCTAAATAAAACGTAATATATTTCTGGTAATAATAAATAATTCTCAATTATTCATATGCAATCATAACTGAAAATAAAATTGATTTTAAATCTCATATTGTAATAAAACTGTAAACTTCTATATAAATTATCACTATAATTTTAATAGTATATAATCTGAACATTTATAATCTGTAAAACTTTTTTAGAATCTCTTTCTGTAAATTTAGTGTTCTATAAATCTCTTTTTGTACTAATGAATCTCGGTATACAATATCTATAATATAAAATCTACACCAACTAGTATATAGAGAAATCTATTATATATGATGAAGATACTCAATATACACGCAGAACGAGGGATAATATATGTCATACATGGGCTAGGCAACTCAATGATTCTCTCGACAACTCAAAGACTTTTTTAACATCTATCATACACGTGCTAGACAAATTTGAAACTCTCACATGTATAGTCTGTTTGACCATTAGAAGGGAGAGTACACTCTTGATGTTCTGAATACATTTTTATTTTTATTTTTTCCAAATCTTAAACAATTTCCGTATACAAGTATAAATAAATCACTTTCTGAATATACATGTAACTCTAAATAAATACTGTTTTCTTGAAACACAAGTAAATAAATAAATATACTTAAAATCTACTGAAATCTTTCTTATCATAATGTCAAACTACTAACATCAAATTCTAGTTAAAATTCTAATACGTGTATATATATATATATGAGATAAATTCTCAAGTCAATCATAAAACATAATTGATAACGCAAACGTAAATTATAATTCATAATCTGTAAAATCAATTAACTAATTAAAATATTTACTTCCAATAGATAATAAAAACTGAGATATAAATAAACATAATTAAATCGATTCAATTAAAATAAAACTATCCAGCACATAACTCTTTGCTTATTTATGGATCTAAAACAGGTTCCATCTGATTCCTCATAATCTTAGATTCACCTTAAAATCACCTAAAACTCAATTTAAAACTTATTACAAGTTAACTAATTTCTTGGATTCCAAATCTTATTGAAATAAAATTACTTATCTGAATAATTCAAACACTAAAATATTTAGATCACTCATATGAAACTTCTGCTAGTTTTTTTCTTCTCCCTTCTTCTTTTTCTTTCTTCTTTTCACTCGGCTTTTCCTTATGCTGCCCGGTTGTGTGTGTGTGTGGTGTTTGCTTTTAATTGAACATCAATATATATACTAACCATCCATGTGGCTAACACACACACACACACACACACTCTTTTCAATCTCTCTTTTGTTTGCTAACTTATACACTTGACACTTGTCTCATTTCTTTATTATTCTGACTCTTTTTTTTCTCAATTGTTCTTGCTATCTCCATTTGTTCTTATCTCTAACTCTCTCAATTTATATGTTTTTATGTTTGTGGACCGGTCCCACTCTCTCAATCTCTCATGTGTTATCCATTCAAGTTTTCAACCACATGTTTCCTTTCTTTTCTATGCCCACTCTCTCAATCTCTAAAATATGTGGATACTTTAGATTGCTGTCTTAAGATGTTAAATTTGTTGCGATGAGTAAGTAGCTACGAATGGCTAAATTTTATTTTATTGTATAGCAGTGATCTTACTTGTGTTTAAATAAAAAGTGAATACACTGAAGTTTCTTGTGTTAGATTAGAATATTGAATCTTGATACCTTTGAGTAATTTTGTGGTTCCATGAAACTAAACTTGCTGAATCACGGTGATTACTAAGATTTGAATTATTACTATGGTGACTAGGAAAAGGGTTTGGAAGTTTTGTAGATTAGAAAAGTTTATTCATTCGAAGTCCAAAATGCTTACGTATCCTCTTTGGGAGATGCGGTGTTTCACGTTTGGGAGATGCTTATGTATCCTGTTTTTATATGTTCACTAGTAGAAACAAATGTAACATGGAATGCCTTCAGGCTAATGAATTTGTTGGTTTGTGGTATCTATTCTGTGATGATTCCCTAATATGTTCTTGATTGACGATGCAATAGCAACTTGAAATGTCAATAATATATGTTATTTTTAGTTGCTTCACCTATTATCCTGGTAACTTTGCTGATGTCTTGACATTTAACAAATAGCAGAATGTTACAGTTTTTATACTGGTTTCTTGGTTTATGTTTATTGTTCTCAACAGATCATGAAGACTGTATTGAAGTGTTAGTATTGTGTGACAGTTTCCTGTTCCAGATTTTGGATTCTATACAAGACATCCTCTACTCAGGGTGTGGATGCTTTGTTGATATTTGCTATGGTCTTTGGCGTTCTTATGGCTTTTTTCCAGAACACAGCCGGAGGTGGATGGAGTAATGCAAAAAAACCACATTGAAACCAGCGTGATAGGAGGCAAAAGAATGATTCTTATAAAGCTGCAATCATGGAGACATACAAATTTTGAGGAATGGGAGGTGTTGGAAAGAAAATCGATAGCCGCAATTTTGCTAAGAGAAGCCAATGAATTCAGGAATTGGCCTATTATCGACCCTACATAGCAAATTCGAGAGACATATAGCCACTACGTTTCATCATCTGCAGACATGATACAATGATGCCATGTGCAAAGTCAGAAATTTTTGAATTCAATTCTTCATCCAGTAAAATATTACTTGCCTTTAGACCTCTATGTATAATCCTTAATCTGAAATCTCTTAGAAGGTATAAGAGATCACAACTAATTCCTTCAATAATGTTGAACAATTTTCTCCGGTCCAGAAGTTCTCGTTTGAGTGGATCTAGATGAATTGTAACCATAAATATAAGAGGAGTTAACAATTGTGACACAATCCAAACCACAATATCTCAAGTAACTGATCAATGAAATCCAAAACATATTATAATTTCTATACTATTCTGAATTAGCAAGGACTAACCAAAGAGAAATGCATCCAAAATTTTGTTAGGCATGTATTCATAAACGAGCATTTTTTCTTCTTCTTCAACACAGCATCCCAGAGAGTCTAACAATATTCTGATGCTGGAGCATAGAAATCACCAACACCTCATTCATAAATTCTTCCAACCCCAAAGAAATGTTTCTTTAAATGTTCGAATCTTTCTGACGTTTCTTTCTAAAGTATTTGGTTCAGATTAGTAATCCGTTTTGCTAATTTTAGAATCCCAACAATCACCAAAATTTCAGATTTTAAAATCCAAAAATGAAACAAATAGCTTTATACTTTATTTATAAACCAAACATGCATATACTTTATTTACAAACCAAACCAACACAGCTACTTAATGTGGCCTTTTTCATTAAAAAAAAAAAGAAAAGCTACTTGGCAGTGGCCTCTGCCAGCAACTTGAAGCAGCAACAATTTCCTGCCACATCACTAAACATACCATATGGGCTGGCAGGTTGCTTAGGTATATATAAAATGGGCTCAAACAGAGTAAACAACAGGTTGGTATTATCGGGCGTAAGGGGCAAATGTGTTTGGGCTTGGGTATTACAATTGTTCACATCCCAAGTCTCTTGAACAGTCGTTGTTAATTCTCAGCTGACCTCATCGAAGATAGTATGTGTCCACAATGCATTAAGCCAATTACACAGCGATGGTATGATAAATTTGCAAAATGAGTGGAAATAGAAGGCAAGATGGCTTTATACAAACCAGATTATGTTAAAAATAATAACCAAAAGTTATTAAAAGAAAAAAGAATTGACTGAAATTAGGCTCACACCTGATGCTGGAGAAAGCCTTCAAGAGGAAACCGCAGAGACAATGAACCTCGGAGTCGGTTACAGAGAAAAACAGAAAGCCTCCCTGTGTCAGACCAATTAAAGACAAAATGAAAAAGGAATTAAAAAAATCAATTAAAATTCAGGTACAATAAAATAAGTCAGACCCAGGGTCTTTGATTTTTTATATAAAATACGAAAAAAATGAAAAAAAGAGTTAATGGTACCGACTGAAAAAAAGAGTTAATGGTACCGACTGACACTTGGGAATTCAGAATCGGGAGAATTACCTCTAACCTACCTACAACTTTTTGGTTTATATGCAACGTTCTTCTTTGAATTAACGGTTGATTGACTTTGACTATTAGTAAATATGTTTGACCGTGTAAAAAATATTGAAAGATGAAATTGTACCTGAATAAATTTACTTTTAAAAAAAAAAAATTTAAAAACTTTAAATAAATTAAAAATAAATTTAATGAGATCTTCATCGTCTATCTTCAGATGGACGATGGAGATTAATTCTAGAAAAAAATTTAAAAACCAAAACTAAAAAAAATAAAAATAAAATCTAAAAATAAAATATGAAAATTCATCTTCAAACAAAACAAAATTGAAAAAGAAAAAAAAAATCCGTGACGAACAAAATTTTTTAAAAAAATCAAAATTAAAGAAAAAAATCAAAGTTGAATCCAAACGAAACAATTTTTAAAAAAGAAAAATAAAATGAGTGATCTAAGTTCAATCTTCAAACTTTGATTCAAGCTAGATCTCTCATTTTTTTTATAAAAAAATATACATTTTTTGTTTTGATTCAACTTTAAATTTTTCTTTAACTTTGATTTTTTTTTTTTTGTAAATTTTGTTCAACCCAGTTTTTTTTTTCTTTTTCAATTTTGTTTTATTTGAAGATTATGATGAATCTTCATCTTTTATTTTTAGAATTTTCAAATTTTTTTTCTGAAATTAATCTTCACCATCCATCCGGTGGAAATCTCATTAAATTTATTTTTAATTTATTTAAAGTTTTTAAAATTTATTTTAAAAGAAAATAAAAAGTGAATTTATTCAGGATAATTTCGTCTTTCAATATTTTTCACACAGTCAAATATATCCACTAACGGTCAAAATCAATCAATCATTAGTTCAGGGAAATGATACTGTAAATAAACCAAAAAATTATACGCACATGTGAATATTATAGTTTCGGGTAAGTTGAAAGTAATTCTCCCATTCATAAATACAGATATTTTTACCCTTTCAGTTGATAGCATTATCATAGGTTTAATTATATTGAATAAACAGAAGCATCAGTAGATAATCAAATCCTAAGACTGAGTATTGCAGTGATGGTAAACAATATCCTACCACATAAAGACATGGTAATTGAAGTCAACCTTTCAATCCTTTCAAAACAGAGTATGCCTTGCTGTTGTGTGATGATTTGCTTTATGATGTATAAGGAACCAAAACACATTAACATTCAAATAACAAACAGTCATTGCTGCATACTAAATGACTATATAACTTTTAATTTTTGGTCTTTCAAAACAATTATTGTTAATAGTAAATGACCGCACAAATCCATCTTTTCATATTTGAACTATTACCATCAAATAGAAATAATCTAACATGAACGAAAATATTAACCTTCCTGAATTGGCCTGCTATCGTCCTTCAATAACAATAATTGCGACATCCGTTGATAGAATATCCGTGTTTACTAAGTTCAGAGGACTCTGCATTCAAGCCATTTTACCTTTCTACAAATGCGGGTTGCATCAAAGCAGGTAGATCAACTATTTCACTATCAAGCATGGAAATAACAGTCGACATAGTTAGTCTATCTTTCACGTATTCTTGCATGCATAGCAGCCCCACATGTATACATCTTAGGATCTCCGAATGAAAACATGAATCATTATCATAGACTCGTTGAAGGTGGACGATTTTGTTTTCATTCCACAATTTCCAAGCATGAAAGAAGAGAACATTGACACGACAATTAATTGCTGGTGCACAACAAGTTGTCCTATAATTTGAGAGCATGGGAAGTAAATGACATTGGTGGACTTACACAGCCTAAAAGAGTCGAAGAATGAATGCTCATCATGATCAAAATTCGAATTTTTATCAGTCCAATTAAATACAAAATGACAAGGGAATTAAAAAAAAAATCAAGTAAAATTCAGATAGAATCACATAAATCAGACCTACAGTCTTTGATTTTTTATATAAAATAAAAAAATGAAAAAAAAAAAAGAGTTAATGGTACCGACTGAACACTTGAGAATTCAGAAATACACACATTTTTTCCTCTTTCAGTCGATAGCATTGTCATAGGTTTTAATTATATTGAATAAACAGAAGGCACCAGTAGATAATCATATGACACTTGGAGTCTTCAGGCCACAATTGCTATAAAGCAAACAACAAGAAGCAACTGTTTCAACTTGCGCATAAAATTTAGTAAAGCAACAGGTAGTTTCAAACCCAATAACCAGGTTTCAATTCTACGGCTTTCACACAAAAACTCTATAATGACAACGTTTAGACAAAGTTAAAAGATACACAAACTTACAAAGTTGTAAGGCAGTAATAACACTGTATAAATATTTCTGTGAGACATTTGTTTAGATTTTGAGACTAAAATAAGTATCGGAAAATAATCCAATAATTAATTTAAGATCATTCATCGTGAATACCAAATAATAATTTATTTTATTATTTATTTTTGTAATTACAAAACAATAAACTATAATAAGAGACAAAAATAGAAGTAAAAGTTTTCTTATCCTTGTTTTTCTTCTAACACCTCCCATTCCATTGTCAAGAGAGTCCAAAGACTATCCGTCAAAACATTTCCCATCAGCAAAAAGAGGAAATATATACCCATCAAAGACAAACTATCCTGTAGAAAAGCAACAAAAAAGTAGTTTAGAATAGTTGAAGCAGAGCATTGAAGACTTATCAGACAAAATTCCTCTAAAATCTGAAAAGTCTCTTACTCCAAGTGTTGTGGAGAGGGAGCATACCAATCTTTGTACCACGAAATTTGCTGAATGTCAAGACATTAGCATAATTAGCATAACTACCAAGATCATAAGTGAAGCAACTGAAATTAATATACTATTAACATCTTCAAGTTACTGTTTGCATCTTGGATCAAACTAAACATACCAAACAAGCATCAAAGAATAGATTCCACAATCCAACAAATTCACTAACCTCAAGAGATTACATGTTACATTGATCCCTACTGAACATATGAAAACAATAAGCCAATTCACACATGAAACACCCCAAAATTACTCAAAGCTTTCAACTTTTAACATCCGAATCAGATATCTAAAAGATGGACCAACTTTCTATAAAAACAAGAATGACAGTGTACTAACCAAAAATGAAATTTAGTCATAGCCAACTCTTTATCCACCATTTTCTAATCAACGAAAAAAGACTCCTGAAATGCTCAAAATGAAAAAGAACCAGGGACTCAAAAGTGCAAAACTTGAGGGATTTCATTGTCCAGAGATTCCAGTAACTACCCAACAAACAACTCTCATAAAAATAATAATAAAAACCCCATCAAAGATATAACAAAGAGAAAGAGTAGTGAGTGTGTAAAAGATGTTGGAAACTTGAACTAGTGGTTGATGAGGACGAGAAAACTGTATCAAACCATCATCAAAGATGAACGGTTGCGGCTTGTTGAGTGAGATGAGGTCTGAAAGTGTCTATGTGACTTGCGACTTTTGAGGCTAGTGGCGTCTAGAATTGAGAGAAACAAGTTTAGCAAAGGTTGTTTTGTTGCTCAATGTTGGATATACAACATTATATTAAAGGCTGGGTATATCATACTGCTACCTAACATCTGTGATTCCACTTCATTGCATGTCTTGTCTACAGCTGGATAATAATGCGATGTATACTGGCAAAGTTTGTTGAAGATGACCAGCACTTACTTCTTGTAGAAACACTTATTGCATTTAGAATCTATCCATGTCTGATTAAATTTGATCTACTTTAATTATTGTTTTCATAAAAATCCATTGTCTTGTGCCTTTCTTTTCGTACACTTCAAATAAACTCTAAAAAAAATATCCGCTTCACTTAACCAAGATTGATTCATTCTTCCTTCGCACTTATTCATGAATACCAATCTATTATGTTTATTCATACACCATCTCTTAATATAAATAATTATATACTTTTTGAAAATAAGATTCAATTTTATTAAATATATATTATAGCTTCCTTTATTAGAATAATAGTTATAATGTTTGATTTTGAAAAATCTTTTATCCATTATAAATCAACTTAAAAAAATGAACTCATTTTTTACTTAAATCAAAACACAACTATGTAGAGAATCATTGAAAAATAAAATTGTCTAGTTTTGGGGTAAAGGCAGCGGTCTCTGCATACATGTCCTTGAACTCTCTGTCCAATTTCTATATGTATTAAATTGTTGCTTTAAAAATTAAAAGAATAGAAGAGGGTGAGGTGTGATGAGGGTAGGGTCTAATAAGGAGTGCAAGTTTGAAGTTTTAATTAAAAACTTGAAACATATAGACATCCGTAAGTAAAAAAGAGCATTTAAACTTGGCAGTAGGGACTAGAGAATTGGAGTCGTAGGAGTGTTGACTTAATAAAACAGACTAGTCGCACCCCAAAAACCAAATGGTAAAATGAGATTTTTTTTTTTAATATAACAATTATAAGTATAAAATACCGAATACTGTAGATATTAATTCTATGAAACAATTTGAAATGAAATATTTATTAAATTTTACTCCATTATTAGTAGGGAGAAAGAAACCTCACATCGAGTAGAAAAATTATCATTCAAATTATCATTCAATAGGAAGATTTTTGTATAATTTACTCCCTTATAGAGGAGTACATACAAATTGTCCATCAACGAGATGCTTGTGAGATGGTGTCACAGCACTTTGAGTAAATGAGATACTTTTGGAATTTGGAGTATGCACAGAGCACAGAGCATGACTCTGGTGCGCGTGTGTGAGGTTAAAAAGTTGGTTTTCCATATAAGTTTGGACAACCCCACAAGCATATAGCAGATCAGAATACAAACTTCCTTCTGATCAGAGAGAACCGGAGAGAGAGGAGCTGCGTTGCCTCAGTGGCAACCCAGACCATGGCTCACTTAAGTGTTGCCGGGTTCAATCCTCATGCCGCAACTTAATTTGATGGTCAATTGTCTCAGTACTTTGTAGGTCATCATATCCTATCATAAGAGCAGATTTTTGTACAGTATATTCAGTTAGATCTCAATAATCATTTGATTTGAGTGTCCGGAGTTGTTGGAAAACAAAAAAAACAAAAAAAAAAAAGTGGAGAGACAAACCAGGTAAAGTAAAAATGCAATAGACTTGATAGAAAAGCCAAAAAGCAGTCATAGATGTTATTGGATGTAGGGTGGGCCGCTGATGTAACAACGTGGGCTCTACCTCTATAAATCAAAGTTCAGTAATATCTTTATTGTTTTTTTGTTTCTGAAACTTACAGATCATACAGTTGTACTCATTCTAGGATTTGGACAAACTTTATGCAGATTTTTGTGGGAGAGTTATTTTTGATGGCAAGCAATCAATGTCTCTGAATGGGTTAGGTGCAACTTCCTACTGCCTAATGAGAGTATCATTAGTTAAATTAATATCACTAGCCAATGTAGTTATCAACTTGAGCCTACTTATGCCGCTCTTGTTAAATGCATTTCGGCTTTATCAACTTGAGCCTACTTATCCTGCTCTTGTTAAATGCTTTTCAGCTGGCACACATAATTCATATACGCTTTATTCAATTTTATTATTAAATTCATTAGACTGACACATCTTTCCATATTTTGAAACATTTGCTCAGGGTTCTCACCGAGAGAGAGAGATATATATATATATATATATATATATATATAAAACTTCATTTTAAATCTTGATATTTTAAAAAATATCAAAATTTTAAAACTCTCTTAAAAATAGTTCTTTTCATCTCTAATTTGTTCAAAACTCTTCCAAAAAGTTCAAACCGTCAATCAACTAACGGTCAACGGTGATAGATAGTTTGAGTGGAAATGATAAGATGGATATTTTATGTGAGAGACTAAAATCGTGACGCATGGATGATTAGGATTTTAAAATATAAAGAACTTTTAAAAAAACTTAAAAAATCTGGGTTGAAGAATCCAGATATTCTTTTGAACAAGCCAAATTTTCAATGTTTGCTTCAACAGTTCATCATATCATCGCATCATCAATCCTTCAACAATTCTTCAACAACATCTGCTTCTTCTTCATAAAAAAAAATAGTCAGATTCAAATGGAGAAAAAAAAAAAATCAAAACCACAGCACACATGATATTCTTCCTAATCAATCCATAACAATAATCAAACCCTCGCTACTGCAATGCTTGACTGGGTTACACTTTCTACCGGGTTCCCTCTTCAACGTCCAATGGAGAAAAAAATTTATCAAACCCAACAAATTCATCAACAACAAACTAAATCTAGAGGAAAATTTTTTTTGAAAGAACAAAGAAATTTAACAATTTTTTTTTAAAAGAACAAAAAAATCCATTACTGATGATCAACGCCGACCATGATGAATTGATGATTTGGTAACCCAGATCGTCTCGATATAGGTTCAACCCAGGTAACCCAGGTCGTCATTTAAACCTAAAACAAGACGATCAAGCGAGGTGAAGGAAGCAAACCCAGAACAAGATGAACAATACGATCATCGTTTCAATCCAAGTGGACGAACCCAGGTAACTCATCGAACTTGAAGACGAGTGAGCAATACGAAACGATCAAAATGCACCACCGGTTTGCCACATCGTCTCTCTCTTCCAATGGCTACTCGACGAGGTGGAGGGAGACGGACAGGAAGGGAAAGCTGACGAAGAATGCGACTACAACGAGTAGTTGACGACCAGATTAAAAGGGAGCAACGACAGGATGCAGAGAAGATGCATCTCTCATATGGGTAGTTCATTTTTTTTGCCTCCTATTTTTTTGGTTTTTTTCTTTGGGGGTGGGTTTTGCTTATATAAGTCCCATTCTTCACCATTCGTCTCTCATATGGAAGGAGGAGATGCATTTTCTATTTTCTATTTTTTATTTATGTTTTTTAATTTAGTTTTGTATAATTTATTTTAATTTTATATTTTAATTTTAACCTTAATTTTATTTATTTTTTAATTTATTTTTTTAATTAATCTTATCTCAATTAACTTGTAAATTAATTATTTGATGAGGGATAATTTGATAATTTAAGTTTCACTAACAACCATCAAGGGCAAATATATCTTTTTACTTATTTTGTTTATATTAACTGTTAGTTGACTGACGGTTTGGACTTTTGAAGAGTTTTGAAAAAGTTAGGGATGAAAATAGCTATTTCCAAAAGAATTTTAAATTTTTGATGTTTTTCGAAATCTCAATGACTAAAATGAAGTTTCCCTAAAAAATATGGGAGAAACTTTATTTTAGTATATAAGATATCGAAAATTCATCAGATTTTAAAAACTCATTTGAAAACAACTCTTTTTATCTCTAAAGTTTTGAAAACTAATAAAAATTGTCAAATCATCAGTCAACTAACGATTAAAGGTGATGAAAAATTTGGGTGGGAAGGGTATTTTTGACATTCCGCAAAAGAAGTTGGGAGGACAACACTTGTATGACCCAAATTAAATTGAAATTTTTTTTTCAATTATCTCAATATGGACTGGTGGAGATATGATGAAAAAAAATATCATTTAATTTTCTAATTTTCTTTAATTTCTAGATTTTTTTTTTAAATTGATCTCCACCGTCCATTTTAAGATGGACGGTGGAGATCTGGTTAAAAAAATTATTAAATTTATTTTAAGTTTTTAAATTTACCTAATGCATGACCAGTTATGGAGCTTTCATGTGCAAGTACATTGGCAGCATCATGAGATAAAATGATGGGTTGTGGGACGTTATTAGGAATGATGCACAAAGGATCCGAACTGAGATCGCGTGGGAGATCTTCGTTCAAGAGACTAGTTAGCTATATGCATATGGAGTTCTGTAGTTATACCACGAGACTACTTCATAGTGCAACTGTTTAATGTTAGTTCGTAAAAAATTTACTGTATTGTTAATGGATGTCGTGTTGTGTATTTTCAATAGTATTAAAAAGTAACTCGAAGCTATTATTGTCGATAGCATTAAAAGACTTCATGCACCCACTTAACCACATATTGGTGCACATGATATATTCTCTCTTTAAAGAGTGTGTCACTGATATTTTGTTGCCACACCGACTTGTATCTAATAGAACTCTTTTCTTGCCCAATTTATTTTTTTTGTAGGATCAAAATGATGGGGCTCTTTTCTTGCCTCTAACTCTTTTGTTTTATCTCCTTTCCTAATGATATTCACATTGGCTCTTATCGATTGCTCTTCCAATTTCTTACTTTTCTTCTTGTTTTTTCCCTCCATAATTGCATTCCTACTCTTAACTTGATCATCAAACGTTGCCCTTGGACAAACGGACACTTCCGGAAATATGGGCCACATGTTCTTTCGTTCTACGTGCTCTTTGGACATGACTTTTCCACACGATTTACACTTAACTCTATCTAAATTCGTAAGATCAACTAACATCCCAAACTCCCATTTGATATCATTCGATTTTTGGTTAAGAATTGTATTAGATGAGGGTTGGGTAACGGAGGCTCTTGAAGATTTTTTTAAATTGGTCATAGTATATCAACCTCAACATCCACAATCTCAAATTCATTACAATTCACAAACAATTCCTCTCAAAAATATGCATGAAAAAAAATATTTCTAGTATTAGAGTATACAAATGCACAACTTTAAATTATATGATACCTATTAACAATTAAATAAACAAAAAATCATCTAAGCATATTATTAAATACATTACATGCATGAAATATTAAACGCTAACAACTCAAAAATTAAGAAAAAATAATAATAATAATAATGTAAGTTTTCTTACTTAAAGCAAGTTAGTGGAGTTGAAGATGTCACCGAAAAGTATGGAAGTTAGGGTTCCGTTTGGAAAGAATAGATGGGAGATTGGGAGAAATTGTTTGCTTAGTTGGTTTGAGAAAAACATAAAACGCAAAATAGAGAGCAGAGTGTTGCACTCTCTGTTATACTTTTATTAAAACAATAACACCCTAAATGACTCTGTTTTGGGTGTTTTATATGTATGTATTAGAAAAAAATTATAAGGTAAAAACCAGTTTAATTCCAAAGTTTTGAGAAAGAGTCATATTTTTAACTATATTTAAAAGAAAAAAAAAAAACAAAACACAACAAATCAATCCTAATATTTTGAAAAAGTGTCAAATTGGTCGTTTCATTAATCAATTTTGGTCAAATTTAATGGACAGCATGAAGGGTAGGAGTAAAATTGTCATTTTAAATATATAAATATTTGAATTTAAAATATCATTTTTAATATTCAAACAATTTTTAAATCAAAATTAAAAAAGAAAAAAGAAAAAAAAGGAACTCCGATCAGTCCTATTAGCCCCATCAGTCTTATTTTGTACATGTGATCAGATATCATTCCGAATCTCTAACATCTCTCCGTATCCCTCAGCAACATTTTCTTGAAAATTAAATATAATATTTTCAAAATAAAATATTAACTTCACATACTTTCCAGCAAGGCTGTAAACAAAACATTTAAACATCTTTTAGCGACAAAACAGAAAATTACATTAAATTTCAAAAACTACTAACAAGTGCGAACCTTAAGGCGGAGGTGGAGAGAGAGAAGGTTGATGATGTAGGAAGTAGAGGAAGAGAAAGCAGTGTTGCTGGTAGCGGATGAGGAAGCGAGAGGACTGATACGATCACCGTCTGTGAGAGACGTCGACAAAGATGAAGAAGAATAATTCGTGCCTGCCAATCGATAAGCTCTAGAGGCTACGATTGATTTATTGAATCTGAGCTGACTCGAAGTGAGTGATGACATAAGAAACGCGAGTGAGGATGATGATTTATAGTGCAATATTTTGTTTTGGTTATTTATTTATTTTCTCCTCCTCCCCTGCAATAGATCTCTAGGTTCGATCAAACCCAAATTTGTTAGATTTTATGTTGTTGATCTAACCCATTTTAATGCTATTGGAACAAATCTGAATTCGATCAAACCCAAATTTGATAATGTTTGAACTCAGATCTTTGAAGATTTGGGTTCAGTTCATCATGCATTACATCTTCATTTGGTTGAGATTGGATCTCCACCTAGTGGAGATTAATTAACATTGGAGATTCAATATGGATGTGTAGCAGATAAAGTTCTTACTTTTTTATATTTTAATTTAAAAATTGTTTTTTAAAAGGCATAAAAAAAGGTGTTTTAATTACACCTATTAATATTTGAATTTTAAAATGGTGATGTGTCAATTATAATTGATAAAAAATTATTATTTTATTTTATTTTACATTTCATATGACACGTGTTAGATTTTTATTGGTTGGTAAGTTAAGATAAAATAGTAATTTTAGGATTAATTAATTATAGAGGGGTAAAATAGACTTTTCATATTTTATATTATGGTGGACCATTAATTTCTTGGTCAAAGAGACTAATTTTGATAATTCTTCAAAACGTTAGGATCGATTTGCTATGTTATTCAAACATAGTTAAACATATTATCATTTTTCAAAATTTATGGACCAAAATTATTTTTACCCAAAATTATATCCCAAAATGGCGTCATTTTGGATCAGTCTTGGCATCGTTATTATAGGATAGAAATCGATCTCCGCACGCTAGGTGTAGTAGGAACGACTGGGCCATGTAAGGCAACCAAGGGTTTCCAACACGCCCTAGCCCCGCCTTGCCCCAAGGCTGTGCCTAGGGGTCAATTGTGCCAGACTGAGCCAGAATTTTTAGGTCCAACCAAACTAGAGGGCTGAATGCACATTGGATTTAAATTTTTAATCAAAAGCATATTCGGGTGGTCCATTGGAATATCATTTTATACATGAGAATGGCCAGATCTGCCCCCACGAAAAATGGCATTTGCACCCTTTTTGTTTGTAAACCCTCATTAATGTTTTTTTAAGATGCTATAAATATGCTTGCACATCTAATATTGACCTATATATTCTTTTATTTAGCTTTTAATTAAATATTATAAATTAGTAAGTTCGAAATGATTAAAATAAAAGTCAATAAGAAGTGATGGCAGGAGGTGCAAATCCTTCCAAACTTGTAACCATACTTCATTTTGTTTTACTTAATTTAATTATTATTTTAGCTGGCTTTTAATATTAAATTTAATGATTTTTATTTTTTATTTTTTTTGAATGGTTTATTTTTTAATTTTTAACGGTTATTTAACATTCTTATTTTTTTTAGAATGAGGACAATTTAAGTTATCAATTAATAAATAGTTAATATTTTGATAAAAATTTCTTACACCTTTTAAAAAAACAAGCGCACAAAGTACCATGTAATGATATGATACATTAAAGTATCTATAATTAATTTTACTAAAATTTAAACTTAGGGATGATATTGAAATTTTGAAAAAAAAAATTGAGATGTATATAATTTTTTTTTTTTGAAATAGTCTTTTTTTTTTACCTAAGAGATGTACATACGGTTTTTAAGGGGTGTAAATATGGTAACTATATATCTCATTCTCTAAATTTTTTTTTTTAAAAAAAGCCCTAAATATCTCATTTAATATTATTTTATTCTTTAAATTTGACATTTCGTTGTTTCATGCTCATGGGCCTCAATTTTGAGGTTTGCCCACAAGCTATATACTTTTACATCTGAAAAGTATGCATTATAATAAGTAGAATTTGAGATGATTAATAATAAGCCCTAAACATTTGCTTAATGAGATTATGGATTTAACTGTACCCTAAACATTTGATTAATCAGATTATGGATTTAACTGTAAGGCATAAACCCTTCCCCTAAATTTTAAAATAAAAGGAAGTGTGGCATAATTGAAGAGGAAAATTAACATTGTCCAAATGATCTTAATTTTTAATATAGAATATGCTAAAATTACTATATATTTTTTATTTACTCTAGGAGGATAGGGGATTAAAATTAAAGAAAACTATTCACACATTATGTGTTAAGAATAAAAGTGAGATTTGAACCTATGATCTCTTAAAATTAAGGAAAATATTGAACTATTTCTATTAAGAGATGATGTGTCTAAAATTACTATATATATATATTTTTTAATGGTGGGGAAAGAGGATTAAAGTCAAAGAAAAACTACCCATATATTATATTTTATAACAAATATGAGACTTGAACATTTGATCACTTAGGATTAAGAGAAATGATTAACTACACTTATTAAGTGATGATATGCCTAAATTATTACTTTGATTCAAGATTGAATTTGAATTATGTTCTATCATTCTTCTTAGAGTTGGGCTTGGGCCGACTTAAAGGCCCAATATTTAATAGTCAGCAATTCAAAGTTAAAAGCAAAACAAATTAAAAACCAATGTTTCTTCACTGTTTATCATCTGTCAATTATTCTTCCTCTCCCACCAAAATCACCTCGTCTTCCAAAACCCCCCTCAATATTTGTCTAGGGTTTTTGTAACCTTTATCATCCACCACCCCAAAATCAAACCCTAAAAATTCCCAAAAGAAAAGGAAAAAACCCGTAAAACCTCAAAAATGCAACAACCAAAACTCCCAAACAGCACCCAAAAAGACACCAACAAACCAACCACAAACAACCCACAAAAGAGGAAACCACCGACACCCCAGGAGCTGATAACCCACTACAAGACACAAGGCCTGGACCAAGAGCAGGCCTCCATCAAGGTCATTGAGGACCTCCAGAGTGTCCTCTTCAGAGTCATTTCCTCCAACAACAAGGCCAAGAAGGAGAGGCTGGGGGCTGACACTTCCAAGAAGGTTGATGTCATCACCAGTAGGCTGGCCATTCTTGACATGAAGCTGGACTCCAAGCCTGGCTATGGAGAGACTTTTGCTCTTGGGGTCGCTTCTGGGGCTGCTTTGAATGGTGCTGCGACTCTCTGGCCTCATCTTCTCAAGGGTCCTTGGTCAGATTTGGTCTGCTGTTAGAACTGCCACTGACCCTTCTTCTTCTAGTGGTGGTTTCACTGGCTCTTGAATCTTTTTAATGTATTTGTTTATATGCAAAGATTAGATTTTTATTGGACTCTGTTATATTTTTTGGTGGTTGTTTAATGTGAGAGTAATTTTACTGTTGCTGAGCTGATTTTTGTGTTATTTTTTAAAGGGTGATTAGTAAGTTATATATCTTGAATGTTAAGTTGTGTATGTGGTCTAGTAAATTATAATCATCTGAATTAGAGGTCTGTTTGTAGTATTATATTGGTTTTTATAGTAAGTTTTTAATTAGTATTAGTTGTTGTGTCGAAAAATAATCAGTCTTTATGGTTGGCAAAAATGTTTTTATTGTATTTATACTTATCTTTGTAAGTATTTGAAGTGGGATCAATAGGGCAGATTGTAGTAAAGAATTGTAATGGTTGAAATAATTAAGTGAAATTTTGAATGTAAATGTAGCGTGATAGTGTGTTACTGGATAAATGTTTGAGTGGCGCAGTATGTTGTTGTTCTTGTTAAGGTTTTTTTTTTTTTTTCTCTCTAGATAGTCATATTATGTAATGATATGGTTATTGGAACCTTGGCTCTTCTGAGAGAGGCAGATTTTGGAAACGTAAAATTCATTCAAGTTCAATTCAACCACTTGCATTGGCCGTGTAAGTACTGCTCCTTGTTATTTTCCTGTTATTCTTTTGAGATTGTTATCACTATAATTGATGTACAAATTAATTTCTAGCTGTAGATCCATGGTATGTAATGCCTTGTATGGTATGTTGTCTTTGAGAGGATTAGTCGTGAAAAGGTTTAATACCTCGTAGAAGGATAAAACAAAGTATTAAGAATTTTGGTTTTGATGTTTAGGAAGAATGTTTGGATTCTTTTCTTGTATGTCCTGTCGAGGCCTTCATTGAACGGAGCTGCAGAATATTTCTCTTAAGGCACAGCATAGATTATGACATTAGTGGGTTTCAACCATGAGTTCATGGCTTTGTGCGAAAGAAGAGCACCGGCGATTATGAATGATGTACTGGTTGAGGTACTAATTTGGTTACCTTTGAAGTCTTTGTTGCAGTGCAAATGTGTACGCAAATGGTCATGCCCAATAGATTAGGACATTAGCGGGTTTCAACCATGAGGTTGTGGCTTTGGGCAAAAGAAGAGCACGATGTTCATGAATGATGTATTGGTTGAAGTACTAGTTTGGTTACCTTTAAAGTTTTTGTTGCAGTGCAAATGTGTATGCAAACAGTCATACCCAATACTAGGTTAGGGCATTAGTGAGGGTTGGATTCATGCAAAAAGAAGACCAGTGACTGATGTAGTGGTTCAAGCACTAGTCCAGTTACCTCTGAAGTCTTTGTTGCAGTGCAAAATGGTCATACAAGCTAAAACCTCTGACTCTGTCTTAGTCTACTATTAGTTTGACAAAACCCTCAAGCACCTTGTCACTGGATTCTATTACAGAAATTCTTATTTGATTTGATTAACAACGGGGTGGCCATTGTCGACATGAAGGATGATGATTCAAATGGTGGAGCTCATGAGTTATGAGACTTCTTTGAATGGAACTGGAACGAGCTTTGAAATTTTGGTTTGGTTTTCCTAGGTTTTAATAAAAGTTCAGATTGAGGCTTGTAATTCAAGTGGAATTTTTTTGTTGCAGAGTTGATAATTCAATCATAGCAATTTTGTGTAACAGATTCACAATTGAATTCAATAATCTGTCTTCCTAATCAAATTTTCGGTTCTCATTAAACGTAAACATGTTTGAAGCCTTTTTAGAAAATGAAAATGAGATGTTTTGGAGAATTGAGATTTTATTTTTTTGTGTTTAGAGACATTTTAATAATAAATTAATAATGTAAGGTTAATTTAAAACGTTAATGTAAATTTCTTCTTAAAAGACTTTTTCATTGAGATTTAAGTAAGAAAATTTCATATTTCCAAAAAAAAAAAGTTAGAAAATTGCACTGTTTAAAAAAGATATATTTTCATGTAAATTAAGATATAAATAAAAAAATTAGTTAAAATTACTTAAATTAAGATTTAAGTGATAATACGAGCTATTAAAAAAAAACAACAAAAGCAAACAGCCCCTCACGCACTAATTAATCTTTCAGATCTCATTAAACAAGTTTTTGTTTGAAGCCTTTTAGAATTTAAATAGAATTAAAATCAATGAAATGAGATTAAACAGAAACAATTTTAAAGTTACTGGTAATATTTAAGATTAGTTTTAACATTTAAAAAGGTATAAAAATGTAAATATTAATTTTCAAATTTTAATAGGGTGGCAATAGGCTTTTTAGCTACATCAATATTTTATTAAAATTTTTATTTTCTGCATCCAGAATTTATATACCCAATCTATAAATCCTAATATATGAAAAAGAAAACAAGAAAAATCTAGTATCACAATAAAAAAATATATAAATTTTTACATATATTCAAATAAAGGATGAATAAAGTGTTGATTTGATGAATATTCAAATATGCATGTATATATATTTCAATTTCTATTATTGTTTTTTAATTGAAAACAAAAATAAAAGAAATACATGTGGTTTTTATTATACACTAGTCATTTTTTATTGAAACATTTCATCGAACACACATCCAACATCAACAAAACCTCTGCAATTAAGGTATCTAAAAATCAAATATAAATCTCACAATCATTTTGTTTGTTTGTTTTTTATTTTTTTTCCTTTTTTGATAATTTAATCTCATCATTCCTATCATCATCACAATAAATCATGAAAAAAATCACATAAATAGAAAAAAAGTTTAACAAGAGACCAGAAGAAGAAGAAAGTTAAATGAGAGAGAGCTAAGAACATTTTGGAAGAAGTAAGAAGAAAGTTCTAGATAAAATTCATAAGAATCTTATCATAAACTTAGATAAATCAAATTAAAATAAGAATAACTAGCATTATATTATAAATAAGTGTAATGAGAAAATAAAAATTGTTAAAGTTATAAACAATATATGCAGATAGTTTTAAAATTTTGAAGGGTATAAAAAGTAAAAAATTTTAATTTTAATTTTTTATTATGGGTGTAGCAAATAAATGGGTATAGCAAGAAAAAATTTGGGTGTAAAAATAAAATTAGATTTAAAGGAATTTTTTTTAGCAATAACAGAGCCATATGTCAATAGCATTACTTGTAATTCTCTTTTAATGATTATTTTCCTATTCTCTCACCTATTTTTTGAATTTTAGTTCTCCTTATTTTTTCACTATTTTATCTATTTTATGTTCATATTGTAAGATTTTATTTAGTAACATTTTTGCATATATACATTTTTATTTTTAAAATATTGTAAAACAAACCTACATGTGATAAAATCCCATTTTTTTTAATAAAAAATTTAATAAAGGAAAAAATAAAATAAAATCTTTTAAAATTTAAAACCGTTTACTATTTACAATTATTATTTTTTTTTCAAAGAATTCTGGATTTCATTAATATAAAGAAGAACTTGGCACACCCATACCTAGTCTAAGGTCATGGGTTCAATCTCATACTTCCCCATCGGGGACAATTTTCCCACATGTTGTGAGTAGCTCTTTTCTTTTTTAGGAGATGATATCCGGACTGTATCTTGGAGTCATATTTCGACTGATTTTGATTGCTATCTGAACATGTATCGATATTTAAAAAAAAAGAAAAAAAGGAGAGGATGTTCTCAATACATCATATTCATGTAAAATACATAAACCAGTTAGGATAATAACCATCCCAAACCATAGTATTAAATTAATGAACTGCATACTTTGCCACACCATGTGCAGCAGAATTAGCAAGCCTGGGAACATACTGCAACAATGACCAAGTAGAGGAGGACCTGTTGAGAATGGATTTTATATCATGAACTGTATCATCAGCATCCCATCTTACTGTCAAGCAGTCCATTACACGTATTTCACAACATTAAGAGCATCCAGATTCGACAATAACACTTACCGGTCCTATGCCTTTCCAAAAAAGAGAGTCCCTTTGAGAATTGCATTAGCTTCTGCAATTTCAGGAGAAGGTGTGCATGGAAAACTGAAGGCTGCAGCTGATAAACATTCATCCCCTTGTCATTGCTGATCACAACACCTGCACCTACCTACCCTTTTCCGTTGAACATCGAATAGCTGCCTGCATCAACAACATTCATCTTCAGAACAGTGGCTGAAGGAGGAATCCCACCTGCTCATTGTCATAGGCTGTTCTGCTATTGCAGCACTAACAGGGTCTTACTAAAGAGCACAATACCGAAACTCTTCCTCCTCCATCCTTTCCTCGTATCAAACAATTCCTTCTCCACCGAATTAACCAGGACACTATAAGAAACATGCTGACCTCCATCGTACTTTTGGTAGCAGACAAATGGCTTATTTTGTCAAAGAAATCAGCATAGACACCTGATGTGAATTTGTTGATGTCAACATCGTGCCTTCAAACCTTCTTCGCTTCTGCACAAGTAATCAAAGCATGATCCACTGTTTCAACACCACAATGACACAATGAACACTGACCAGTGTCCATGATGCCCCTTGTTTGCAGCAAACTCTTTGTCGGAAGAATCTCCTCACTTGCTTTCCAACTGAAAAGCCGAATCTTGCTGGCAAGGTTCAAAGTCCACAGAATTTCCAAAGAGTAGGAGGGTCCTGACAACTTGTTGCAGCTGCTGAATTCAAGAGCTATTCGGTCAGCACTCTTAACCGAGAAAATACCCTTTTTTTTTCTAATTAATTTTTTGAATCAATCTTCTTGGATCACCCTTTTCTTCAATAATTTTCTAAATTTTGCACCACCCCACTTGGAATCTTTTGTCAATACCAAATTCTCATTGTTGAAATTGTTTCTCGGTTTCTGATTTTTTTTTTTTGTTTGAAATCTCTGAGTTTTTTAAGTCGGGTTCTTATTGAAAGCTCCTTTATTTATTTATTTTAAAGTAAGACAACTCTGATTGGTCTTGTAAGTATCACATTTGTTAAATTTGTTTTTTGTTTTGTTTTTTGAACTTTTCATGAATTCAATTAATTAAAGTCGGTGCATTGTGTGTTTAGATTTGTGGGGTTATGTTCTTTTATATTCTTTTTGTGTTTATTGAGGAAAGTTTGGTTTTTTTTGATGTTCAAGAAGAAGGAGACAAGTAGTTGATTGTGTGTGTGTTTTGATTAGTTTGAAGTTTTATTTTATTTTATTTTACTCTTTTTTTCTTGTGCTGTGGATGGTATGAGGAATTTTTTTTTTGTTATTTTGAACTTTTCATGAATTTAATTTATGTACTTTGACTGTTTTGTTTGGTTTAGATTAGGTGGGCATGTGTTATTTTCAATGATTTTAGTGTTTATTGAGATATGTTTGTTTTTGTATGCTCAAGAAAAAGAAGGGAAGTAGTTGATTGCATTGTGACTAGTACTAAGCTTTTGAGGGTTGTATGTGTTGGCGTGAAGGGTGAGAATTGTTTTATTGTTCCTTTGACTTTTCATGAATCTGATTAGTTAAAATCTGCTATCACACTTAATTGGGTATCTGAGGAGTGACATATGACTCAAATCCACCACCTGAGGGCGTAGTTACGAGGGATACCATTAGTTCACCACACCTTAATGCTACGTGGTTATAAAAAGATTAACAGATTGTTCTAAGGTTTTATATTGAGGAAATTTTGTTTTTTGATGTTTGAGAAAGAAGAGAAGAAGTTGATTAGGTTGTGATTAGTGTTAGGTTTTTATTAATTGTGCTGTTCTGGATGGTATGTGAAGGGTGTGAGTGTTGATTCAATAATGTAGGATACAGATTTTATTCATTATCCGAAGTTTTGTATCACTCTTGTTGAGATCATGATGTTTTAACTTTGATCACATATTGGTAAATTGATACTGTATAAACTCTCATAGTCTTGGTAAGTTTTGGATGGATGAAGTACACTACTTGGTATGATCAGATATCACTGTTTTGATTCTATATTCAACTGTTGAATTGCTGAATTTTGTGTCATTTTCACTTTTGGCATGGTTGACTGATTAACATTAAGGTGGTGCCCACAATTTCCTTTGCAGAGAAGAAACTCTTGGTCTTCTGAGCCATTTTCATTACCTTAGTGGAGAAGAATATGCCTATGTGGGCACAAAGTAGACTAGAAAGTAACTGGTTTTAAACGTCCCTCTCATTCCTCATAAATTTGTGGAATGTTTCTCCTTGGTTGACTAAACATTCCTTCTTTTCTTAACATAGAAGCCTTTCTTGAATAGTAGACTGCACATGAGAAGAAAATGCTGAACTAGTCTAATACTATATTATCAAACATTGTAAGTCAAACTTATTGAATCTTCCTTGTAATTTCCACAAAGAAAAAAGTGTTCAAAACAAGAAAATACGGTATGGGGGGTATGGGGGGCCAATTTTCTAATTGGAAACTGCTGGTGGGGGGCCAAAATACACATCACCTAAAACATTATGGAACATGGAAATGACTTGGAAAATGACATGCATATTATCCTACCGTGTTTACCAAGAAATTGCCTTAGAGACTTTATTTTAATTGCAGACACTTCATTGTTCTTTACGTAGAATTTGTTGGTCACTTCCTTGACTTGATAGATAGGAGTTTGGACTACATCTATCAGTTTCAACACTTACTTTTGTCATTAATCTGCTATATATGGAGAACTTGAAGTGAAAACTCTCATATATTGAAGACTAGTAAGAAAAAGTACTTCTTCTGTGTATATATTGCCTTGTTATCTTGTTGATCTTATTGATCATTTTCTATGCTCTTGTTGCAGATTTTCTAGCATGAATTCTCCCAAACAAAGACCGTCTGTGCTCATGAACGATGTGATGAGGCAAATACTAGTTCGTTACCCTTAAAGTCATTATTGCAGTGCAAATGTGTGTGCAAATGGTGGAACAGTTTAATTTCGGACTCTGTCTTCATCTCCAATTATTCGCTGCAAAATCCCCAGTACTATGTGTCCGGATTTTATCTGGAGAAATACCTATATCTACAACTTCACTCAGAACTACAATATGTTCAATGGGGTGGACAGGATGAAGCTGTTCCGGTGACATCGTTTGCTTTCATTGAGGATGATAAAGGTATCTGTATACAGCATTCGTGCAACGGTCTTCTGCTTTGCAGCAGCTTCCGTTGCCATGAAGAAGACCGCAGATACTACATTTGTAAGCCTACAACAAGGCAATACTTGCCACTGCCTAGACCCTGCTGCCAAACAGTCTTTGGCATGAGCATTGCGTACAATCCTAACAAATCGCTTGATTACCAAGTTATCTGCATTTGTGATTCGAAATTGTCTCCCAATTACCGCCAGATAAAGATACACAGTTCGGCCACAGGCTCGTGGAGAAACTCCGGGGAGCCTGACGTTATTGACAATGACATCCTATTTAATCGAGGAGTCTATTGGAATGGCGCGTTACATTGGGTCGGCAGGGGAGACCTGTCCTTGCGATTTAACGTTGAAAAAGAGCTTATGTGTCGAATGCCAATGCCTCCAATCCCAGAGGAACGGTCTGAGAGAAAATTAGGCTATTTTGGTGAATCGGGCGGCCATTTATATCTGATAGAGATCTATGGTCCGCGTACTGCAGTCTTTGATGTATTGGAGATGAGGACTGACTACTCGGGTTGGTCAGTGAAGTACCATGTTGATCTTGATATTGTGACCGAGTTTTATCACGGGGCGATGGTGAGATATAATCTTGAGGCGATCCATCGTTATGTTTTCTCGATATTGCATGTTCTTCATAGGCAGGTAGGAGACAATGAGGAGGCAGTCCTGGCTCTACAAGTCCCTGGTGCACTAGTCTTGTACAACATTGGAGAGAACACAATCACAGAGCTACCTGACATGTCTTCCTCAGGAAACCAAAACTTGAGTTTGTTATATAGTTGGGAGAGAGTTCATCCTTATGCTAATTCCCTTTGTTATCTTTGATTACCATTTTGTTGTAGCAACTAGTATTTATAATAACAAAAAAGGGTCATGTTTACTCTCATTTTACCAAACTCCTTGCTTTGCCAAATTGCCAATATTGCACTACACATATGAATCTTCAAGTGCAATGCTTGCTGTTTTTGCATACCTATAAACTCTATTTTATCATCCAAAATTTCAGTTTTAGAGATGGATCTAGGTTGCATGCATTTGATCTCTAATTCAAGTAGTCTTGTTTTCGGAACTGAAAAAGAAAGAATCCGAAAAATTCCTCTAGGATTTTAGCTAAAATCGAAAATAATCTTTATGATTTCAAAATCATGAAATTACGCATAACTCTTTATAAGGTTAGCTAAAAGCCACTCCGATGATTACCTAATTTATTTATTTATTTTTTATATTAAACTTAATTTTTCTATAGATATTAAATACTTCCTGTAAATATAATGAATGCAAATATTCCGTAACAAAATTATTTTGTTAGTGATAATATCATTTAGTTATAAAATTTTTTAAAATCTAAACGATGAATCACTTCTATTATATAAATCTCTAAACTTTGATTAAAATAATAAAAAAAAATTCTCAAACACTCATCAAAATTACCTATTGAAAACGCTTCGAAATATACACATGTAATGGTTGTTGGTCAGTCTGGTGGCCATTTGTTTGTATGGGGTTTTGACTTTACCTTCAAAGAAATGTGGCAGAGGTGGGTGCTGTCATTTTTGAACCACATATTAGAGGTGTGACGGAGACAAAGTGTTACTATTTTGATGATATTAAATTTGTAATCAAAATATTTATGAGATTATTAGTTCAAATATGGAGACACGGCATTGCCACTTATTAACATTATAATATTATATATATAATTTAATAATATAATATTTTATAGTATACAATATTCATGTTTGTCAGATAGTAATTAATCATCTAAAATTTTCAAATCCGAAATGCAAATGACAAACGGATCAAAATTCGGATCATACCGGCCCGCTGTCAAGTCATTCGGGTTTTTAGTTTTCACAGAAAAAAACAAACAACAAACAACGAACCTTATCGCCACTCATTGACGTCAAAATTGAACCCAGAAAAAAGACACAAAAAACCCAGAAAAAGGTTGTTGTAATCAATAGAGATGAGTTATAAATTAGTGGGTTTGATCTTGAACTGAGTTTGGTGCATCAAAATTGAAACTTTAACACACAAACAGAAGATTTGTTTGTGTTCTCCAAGCATGACTGCAGCAGCAGCAGCAAGTGGGTTCCTTGCATTTCGTGTAAGTTGTTGTGACACCAAACCAAGGCGTGGTTTTGGCACCCAAAAGGATGACAAGCAGGTATTTCACCGTTTAAGTGATTGAAAATGAAGCTTTTGTTTTTATTTTTTCATATTTTGTGTTTTTATTTTGTTTTGTTTTGTTTTTGTTTTTGGTGAATGGTTAGACTAACAAAGTAGGTGTTTCAAGGGAGGAGCAAAGGAAAAGGTATGTTTGGTTTTCTACCAAAATGACCTTCTGTAGTTGTAGTATTAGTGGTAGTGATTTTTACATGATGAGTGTGATAGTTTATGTATGTTTTTTAAGTTGTTAAACATGATAAAGATGAGAGCTTTAAGTGTAGAAGATTTAATGTTTGTAAATGTAGGTGATGCTTGAGTGTTTTTTGTCAGCTAGATAGGTGAGGTAGTGAACAAAGGAGAACGGAATGATTTATTTCGATGAGTGAGGATTATCAAAATATCCGGCCTATGGTGAGATAGAACTTGAATCAAAATGATTCAGTTTGATGAGTGAGGAATTTTGAACTATGGTGACGTAGATTTTATTATTTGTTTTGTTTAATAGTAATGCATGTTGAAGTACCTTGCTGGAATTTGCTTAAGGAACTGAGTGATATTTGTTTGTGTTTGGGTGGTTATGAATGTAGCTGATTTACGTTCGTGAATGTAATGTAGGTGACGCTTGAGTTATTATGAGTTCAATAGGTGAGCTAGTGAGTGAATGAAAATTGAAATGAGTATGGTCAATGAGTGAAGAATGGTAGATGGGCTGTGGACATGACTATGGTGACAATGTGACATAGAAATGATCTGTTGTTTTGTTTAATAGTATTGCTTTTGAAGCACCTTAATGGATGTTGCTTATGAACTGTGTTATTTTGAGTGTGTGTGTGTGTTTGGGTGGGTGTGTAAATGTATGCTTGAGACTGTGATTGTGTTTTATGTGGGTAAGATGAAAACTTTCAACAGTGATACCCATCTTATACACCAGAAGACTCCCAAGGTCAATGAGTTTGAAGCCTTTCTTATAGATCATATCTTGCTTATACCATATATGTGTTTAAAAGAATGACATGATTTGTGGATACGATTACCTATTATTATCATTTGAATTATCTTCACATTTAATTTGTACCTACTAAACTGTGGCTAATTAAGTTTTTCAATGTCATCTGGTGCAGGAAATCAACAACTAAGCAATCTAACCGCCTACCTACACGTAAGAGGGGTTTTTTTTTTTTTTTTTTTTTTTAATTTTGGTGTGTTCAAGTTTTTACTTTTTACAAAATCTAATGCTTTATTTTTGAGGTTAAGGAATGCTTATATATGTGTTTGATTTGTTTACTTGGGTGGATTGCTTATTTTATCCATGTATAAATATCGTCTGAGTGTGTTGTGGTACATGTACTAGCCATTTTGATTTTACCAAGATTTCCTAGCAAATTTCTTGGCTCGCTATTAGGCATGGCCATTGAGGTATCAAGGATTACCTTGGCCTGTTTTGTATTGACCTAAACAACGTTTTGTGTTTCTCTTCCATTCTCTTTTCCAATCTGTTGGTTTTCTTGAATTAACTTATGTTACCTTGCAGAGGCTCCTATTTTAAGTTCTCAGTTTGATACAAAATCTAACAAGAGGCCCTTAGATATCGACTTTGAGGATCGGCTGGAGGCAGTTAGGAGGTAATCTGTGTTGCATTTTACATGCCGGTTATCAAGTATTTTTATGCTGTTGCTAGTTTGATCAGCCTGTTGTATGCACAATATATAGTGGGTACCATGATGTACATTTGCATGTGTTATATGTATTTATTATCAAAATTATTTATGAATGATCGTGAGTTCTTTTTTCCTTTCCTTTCTTCTCATTGCATTATTTTGGTAACTGTATTTCCCAATTAAATTCATTCCATTGCTATATCATATCATCTGAAATGACAAAAGAAAATTCTTATATAAACTTTTTAAACTGCTTCGTTTTTTTTTTTTTTTTTTTTTTGGATTTTTAGAGCCTAAAACCTGGTAGTTTGTTGTGTCATTATCTTTGTCACTTCATATTTCTTATAATAAAATTTGGGATCTGTAGTAGAACTCACATTTAATGCCTCAAACTTTACGTGGAAGCTACATGGACTTTACACTTGTTCATAGCTTTATAATGCTACAAACACGTAAAAAATATATGCCATTAGAAGATTTGTGACATACTGAAGGAGTAAATGGTTGATGGATGCTCCACTATTCTTGCACATACCGCTGATTTAACCAAACCTGACATCTCTTTGAATGGTTCTCTACTGTCAAGGTTCTACTGAAGACTGTTGTCCAGCTAGACAAAAGCAAATTTAGTAGGAGCCTTAAGCTTCCAAATACAATTTAATGGAATATTGACACCTGCATTTTGCTTCGACCTCCTGTAGAGAGAACTCACCTCTCAGTTGCTAATATGAATCTAAGTCCAACAAACTCTATACTCATCTGTACTTTTGTCCTAATAGCAACAATAAATCCAGAAATGAGACCAATTTTAATCTTGTCCAGGCCTGATAAACTTCAGAACCAAGAAGAATGATCTATGTATCTGTCCATATAAACCTTCACTCTTCTATCATTCTTTTCCCAGAAATATGAAATAATTTTAGAAATGAAGCTTCTTGTACATGTTTCCTTTGGTGTATCATGTCAAAATGAACAATTTTGATTCACTTTACCATCTCCAATATGGAAGAGAAAGCTTTTCAATATTATTTCTGAGCCAAAATTTATGCTTATTCTGTTAGACGTGGTTTACCAAATTTACTTCTATGTAAGTTATATACACTTTAAAAGCCATATTTGTTAATGTATGGCTCCTGTTAGAAGTTTATCACTGAGGTCATTTATTGTTTTTAGGAACTGCAGTAATCATCGGTAAGGTTTGATTGGATTAACTTTTCATCTTGCACTACTCAGGTCAGCACTTGAGCAGAAAAAAGCTGAAGAAGAAAAAGAATTTGGAGCAATAGACTATGATGCACCAATTGAGTCAGATAAGAAAACAATTGGACTTGGCACCAAGGTATTGTTGTAGTTAGTTGCAGTTTGGTTCTCTTACAAGCAAAATTTTAGATATCATCCTTAGCTGAATACGTATTAACTCACTTGCACAGCAAAAACACATATATTGAGCTGTTTTAAATCATAATTTGACTATTGGCATGCAGATTGGAGTAGGGGTAGCTGTCGTGGTCTTTGGTTTGGTTTTTGCTCTTGGAGACTTTCTTCCCTCGGGAAGGTGTGGTATAATGAATTAGAGGTTTCTTTCTCCACTCCTTGTTTGTAAGAGCTGTTTATTAGCTTATCTGTTTTATTTCATTATCTTTTTCATTGTTTATGTTTGAGTGCTTAATTATTAATGTTGGGTTATCTTAACCACTTAAGCTGTCGGGTCTAGACATAAGTAATATGGCATTTGAGCAACTTTTACTGCGAGTCATGGGTTTGAGTCTCCCATGCGATTATACAATATATGAATTTGTATTGAAGTCATGTTTGGGTTTAAGCCATACTGGCTAGCACATTAATCTTGCATGTGAGGAGCGTGTTCGAGTGCTTAAATATTATATGTTGGGTTTCTTCCAAACAGTTCAAACTTTTGGGCTAGAGGATTTTGTCAATTTCTATAAGAATTGTTTGATTTAACCATTTGCGTTAGAGTGCTGAAATACTATATATATATATATTTTCCCTTAACAACTTAAATTTTCAGGCTAGAAGTTATTGACAATTTCTGTAGTAATTGTTAAATTTAGCCATTAACTCAATTTTGTAACTTTTCAAAGAAATGTGGATTTACACATAATAGATGTTATTTAAAACACCCTGAAAGATCTAGCATAATCTTTCAAAAGTATCTTGCATCAAAATGTTGATTTTGTATAAGCTAAGTTAATTTTGGAACCTAAATTTTTCCATACCCTATTAGTGTATGTTGGAACTTTCTTTCTAGATTTTGATGGGATAAATGTTTTAGAGTTTTAATTGGGGTTGTTTCTGTTGTTTATAATGAATTATAATGTTTTATGGAGGCATGTGTTTTGTTTTCCTTTATTGAGGCCTCTGAAAAGCTTATGTTTGATGTCGGTTTAGAAATTACTTTTTCCTGATACATGTGTTCACTTATGGATTTAAAAAAAATCTCACCTTCTAATCCAACTAAAGGCACTTACAACGTTAAGAAGAGTTGGAATTGAGAGACATTTATCATAACTGATTTAGTTGAATAGCAAATTCCTTTGCGTTTATTGATTCAAAAACTTCGAGTGGGTGGAAGCTTGAAATCATTGCATGCTCCAGGAAAAACGTCTTTTATGTTCAAATTATGTGTGGAAACCATTTCAGAGAAGTTGTTTCATTTCCCTTCTTAGTCTGTTAGAATCTTTTTGTAAAGAAACAGAACTTGTATTGGTCTATTTAGTCTGTTAGAATCATAAACTTCAATTTATAATTGGTTACAAGAAGTATAGAATATCTGGAATTAGGTTTATAATTTATAATTGGTTACAAGAAGTATAGAATGTCTGGAATTAGTTAAACCTAAAAGTTATGGTTTTCTTGAGAATATGTTATTTAAGCATTGAAGAATTGGAATTTAGTTTTGCATAGATCTGTTTCATCGTTTTCCTTGTTATGATCTTTTAGTATTTGCAATTTGACAAGACTTTTTATCTTGCTATGGTCTTCTGCCTTCTAGTGTTAGTCCAACGGAGCCAACCGAGGTGGTCAATAAATTGTCAGAAGAAGAGAAAAGTACGCTTCAGGTAATATTGATGAAAATTGTCTGTATTATTTATTTTTCTTTTTGAAGTTATGCTTAGCAATAACTCCAAATTTGAGATGTTGGAGATTTCACATATTGAACCAATTTCAGATTTTATTATATTGTTTTAGTCATCTCATCTAGGTACAATAATGCTAAATTTCTTACTGCATTTTTCGTTTTGATAAACATATGAAAATTTCTTTTCCCATGAGATGCTATAAGCCCTTATAAAAAAACAATGTAAATTTTTGCATAATGTTTCTGTTTGATCTGTTCTCTTTCTTTCTTCTGTTACAAACATTGTTTTTATCTTCCTTTTGGTAATTAACTCTTACTTGCTAGTTTAGGGCAATATTAGTTAATCTTTAGTGCTCCAGCAATAGCTTTCACTGTGAGGTCTTTGGTCATAAAAGTTGTAAACGTTTTGTTTTTGCATTAATTGCTAGGGAAAGTAGGAAGTATCTAAAGAAATGCAGTTTTTATCTTTTACCATAAAATCCAGAGTGGGATGACTGGACAGTTCCTTTTTGTTTTGTAATAGCAATTTTTCTACTCTCTTTTTATTTCCTTCTATTCATGGAAAGAGATGTTAACACTGTTCCTTTCTAATTTCTTGCAGAGTAGGCTAAAAGAATATGAAGCTATGCTAAGTACCTCTCCAAAAGATCCAACTGCCCGTGAGGTTAGTCACAGAGCATTATGCCCAATAATTGTTTCATTTTTTTTTTTTTGGTTGTTCAATAAGACTATATATGCTTTTACATCTTGCTCTGCATATATTTACTGAGGTTTGTGGTATTCTTGTTCTTAATTTTGAACACACATGTTGTTATCAAATTATCATAAATCTTTATGGGAAAAATGATGTTATTCTTAATTTTTATGTCATACAAAGTTTTAATATTTTAGGATTCTTGTAACATTATAGGCACATATAAACATAAAGTTACATTGCTCATGTAAATATATATTCTGAAATCGATCTTCTTTATTCAAATGGTCTTGCAGGGAGCTGCTGTGACCTTGGCAGAATTAGGAGAATATACCCAGGCTGCCTCTCTCCTTCAGGACTTGGGAAAGGTTTGTACTTATCCGTTTCAGTATTATATGTACCTAATGCTGCTAAGTGGTTCTGTTCTTAGAAATAGCATGTTATTTTTCTAGAACTGATCTATTATGCTCTGCAGGAGAAACCAAGTGACCCTGATGTTTTCCGTTTGCTTGGAGAAGTTAAATACGAACTCAAGGATTATGAAGGAAGCGCTGCTGCATATAGGGTTTCTGCCATGGTGAGTTTTCCTCTTATATATAAAGTACTTCATCTGGTGCACATTGCTGTTTCAGCAATTCAGCTAAATGCTCAATTTAGATGTGCTTGATTTTGGTAGGACGAATTCATGAGTCTGTCTCATCTTATTGTTGCAGAATGTTGATTCTTGTGAAAACTGATTTAGCTCACTAATCTTTTCTTTTTATATTCTTTTAATTACGATAATATAAACCAATCCCTCGGACCCTAGTGCGAGTAGCAATTAAACCCAAAACCTTAAGACGAAAGCGAGATTGCAAGAGCTACCACTTACACCGACTAGTGTCCATCTCACAACAATGGAATGCAACATGCATGTGATTTAACCTATTTGTTTTTGGTTTGTGTGTGTGAGTGTAAACATACATTTATGCGGATCTGAAGCTGGATTTACTGGTGATATTTGGATGGAATGTTTGCGTATATTATGTAAATTAGTTTAAAGACAATGCGAAGTCCAAAATTTACTGGTCTTTAATTTAATTTAATTTCTACTATCTGATTCCTGAAGTGACAATCCACCACCTTGCAAATTCCTTTGTCAATCTTATCTGTTAAAAGTGACAGAAAGTGGCACATGGTCCTTGCTTCATGATGGAGCCACAAAATTTAATAAACAATATTTGTGTATCATTTTCCAGTCAGTTCAATTGGACTAGGTTTGATGGTTGGGGAGTAAGCAAAGCTGGGCTGAATGCCACTTCAGATTTTGCATGTGTAAAATCTTAAAATACACTGAGGCTAAATGTAATTTAATTTTATCCTTCTATTTTAATCTCTACAATTCATAGGAAATTTGTAAAACCAATTATCTTTGTCAACATCATCTCATTAATTGGTTGATTATAATCAACATTTTCTGTTTCTAATTTAATTCATGTCTGCTGTTTGTTCATCATCATTACTATCAAATAGGCATCCAAGGACATCAATTTTGAGGTTCTTCGGGGTCTTACGAATGCATTGCTTGCTGCCAAGAAACAAGATGAGGTATGTCATCCGTCGAATAGATTGAACATTAGAATGCATATGGTACACTGGTCCATGTTGTTGAATCACCATTCCAGAGTTTGTTTTTCATTATACATAAATATAGGTTAGCGGATTCTGCTGACTAGAGTTTTTATTCAGAGTTATATTCATGCATGTGTAAAACATACATATTTTCATATATTTTACATGTTTGGGTTTCTCTCTCTCTCTCGTTTTACTAAAAATATTGAAATTTTCTGACTCAATGTGTCTTCATTATACAATAAATTAAAAAAAAAAGTCCAGTAAAATGATTATTTCCTATGGATGTACATGTTTTTCAGTCATCTATGCAAGAATATTTGTATTTATTAACATTTTTTTTTCTCTCTCTTTTCCTTTTTATGCAGGCTGTTAAGTTTCTTCTGGACTCTCGTGAACGCTTAAATGCAATAAAATCAGATGATGTTAAGGCCGACAATATCATGGGAACAGAACAGCAGAAGGTGGATCCCATTCAGGTGAGTTGGGAAAGAAATTACAATTCACTGACAGTCGTTCCTCTTTGATTCATGGCATTTTCTAGTTTGTGGCTGTGAAAAATGGATATCGTGTATATCATGTTTAAACCACTTGAAAAAAGGAAAATGGTTTTTTACGGTCCTGTTAGACATTTGTTATCTTTTCCTTCATAGATTTTACATTGTCTTTCTGCCTCTCACACAGAGCATTAAAACCTCCTTCGCAGTTAGGTCAAAGAGGAACTATTGTATCTGATAAAACAGCGTCAGAATTATCGTATGTATTATAAAGCTAGTAATGCTATAATGGCTTCAATATTTTCTGGCATATTGTTGTCCAGAAACTAAGCTTGTTTTCTAAGCTCTGTAGATTATATACAGTGCTTTTAATTGAATTGGCATACCATTGACTTTGTTTTGACACGTCATGTAATGAGACAATTACAATTACAAAACAAACATTTGATATATGTCATTGCATCAGGGTTTGGAGGTGCACTAGAATTGTGCTATCCCTGAGCTTTGGTTGTAGGCCATGCTTAATGATGTTTGTACTGTTTTGGGCAGTTAATATGCTATTAAATAGATTGTCATGTGGTCGCTAAATTCTAATATCTGTGAAGTCGTAAAAAGGTCATGCTAGGCATTATGTGGTCACATATCAGTATAGACAGAACTATATATCAATATAGATATATATACATAGTAATACTATTGATAGCTACAATTGTTTATGTACCTGTTGGTAATTAATATTAGTGTATATATAACTTCATATGAAAAAATGCCAATATATACTTTAGGTTTACAATGATCCAAGAATGACATAATGCAGAAAAGGGAAACATTTACCAGTACCAAATTTTCCCCAATAATCTTTCATCCTGAGAGGAAAGATAAAAATTAATGTCAAAAGTCACGACTCACAAGTCTGTGAGAGTACTTAGTATAATGCCAAACTTGAACTGGTTAGTTGCATGACAAAGAAGGGATTTGTTTATCAGATAAATTTCTTCTGAGCTGGTGTTGTTTTTATTTTTTATTAATATTGAATCAGTTCTTATTTTGAAGAAGTTTCTATTATCCATTTCTCCTCCTAAATTTCTTACTTTTTGGAGTGTTGTTGCTTCTTGCTACATACAATCAAATTCTTTGTGGAATTTGTTTACAAGATATTTTTACAGGTTGACTTGCTACTTGGCAAAGCCTATTCCGACGGAGGCCTAGTTAGTGATGCTGTAGCTGTTTATGATAGGCTCATCTCTAGGCTACCCCAATGATTTCCGTGGTTACTTAGCAAAGGTTCTTGACTTCCCCACCTCACGAATTAACTTCTAAATATATATATTTTTGGTCTCACAGGACCAAAATTAGATTTTATATACTGTTGGTTCACCTTCTGAATCTGTCCTGCTGATCAATTACTATATTGTTGACATTTAGATCTATTTGATTCTTCTGCAGGGAATTATTTTGAAGGAAAATGGGAAAGTTGGAGATGCAGAGAGGATGTTTATACAAGTGAGCATGCAATGTCCAATTGCATATGAAGAAATAGACATATTTGTTTACACACTAAAATACCAGTGAACTGCTTGAATCTTAGCTTGCATCATTTCTCTATGCAGATTCAGTGTGTTTAATATCACTTCCCTTTTTTGTGTGTGAATGCTAAACACTAGTTGCTTTTACTTGCAGGCACGGTTTTTCGCACCAGAGAATGCCAAGGCACTTGTAGATCGTTATGCAAAGCGATGACCACTATTCTAATGTTCATTCGTTATAAAGCTTCTTGTCATACTTCAGGTGCTTAAACTTGGATTTACAGGGCATTGACCGTTTGATTTCAGAAGCTTGGACTGAGATTTACAGGGCAATGACGATTGAATTGCAGATGCCTGGACTCGGACTTATAGGAAGAGAAAAGGGTAAGTGAATAATCCTACTTTTCCTCTTTTCGCTCATTATCTGTTGCCACAAGAAAGTGTATACACTAGACAACTAGTAGGTAGCATTTTGCTGGAAAACCAAAATCTTGGGATATGTTGAAGCATGATTTTGTAGAGTTTTGTTTATTGTTTATATAATTTTAGTATGGAAAATGTGAGAACTCATTGAATTAGATTGAAGTCGTGGATAGCATAGAAAAGGTAGATAGATTCCCACCTTTGGAGAACTTGTTACTTTGGCTAAAACTTAGGGAGTGACCAGACTACTAGACATGTTGCATTGACCAAAGTTTGTTAGAATTCATGAGTTTACACTAAAATACAGATAAGATAAACTGAAGGCATTTGATGGAGACAAGGTATTCTATAATATTAAGTGCATTTAATTCATGACCAAAAGGTATTTAATTGATGAGCGGACTAGGGGATGGATGCATCCTTGTATCCGTTTGAGAGATATATCCCTATCCCTGTATTCATCCCCATTGCTATAGGCAATATAAATCCAAAATAATATTCAAATTTAAATTGGCATATCCATCAGTCGTTTCATCCACCTTCATAATAGATAATGATTGTTAAATTGTTTTACATGCAAAAAATATAATTAAATTAACATTCACAAATTTGAATAAAATAATTTATTTGTTGTTACTATGTAAAATAGCTTAGTAGTTGGTACTTTGTAAAATAGTTTAATGTGAAAAAAAAAGCATAAATAATCTATAACAATTTTTTACAATTACATAATAAAAATTAATTTTTTTTTATTTGTAGAATAATTATGACATTAAATAGATTTCGGATGGGTTAGGAAATTCATAGACCATGTCCAACCCCATATCTAAAAAAAAAAAAAGGATATATGAATTATATCTATTCCTGTCTCCATTCCCAATATAATATTATTGATATCTATTTTAAATGGAGTTACATCCGGCTCTTAGGTTTTATTATATATTTGTTTTTGTGTATAAATTCCCAATAAGTTTAATTTGACATTCGCATATGTTTTAAGTTTTAACTAGAGATCTAAGAATATCAAAAATAAAAAAATAAAAATCAGTAACCACTCTCATTTTAACACAAAAAATACACAATTTTTTAACCATTAAATTAGTACGCTTTGAAGAATTGAAATGCATGACATTGGATTTCCAACGTATATTTATTATGCAAGTGAGCATGTCTAATGTTATATCAATCATGGATGGTACTTTGATTTAAGGCTTCATTTAATATGTCATATTGGATTGTGTTGAATTTGATACAATCCTTTGTCTATTATAAAATTAGAGATTGCAAAATTATCGGTGGATATGATATTTGTAGGAATCTGCCCTCCATTTAAAATGGATAGGAATATTATTATATTTGGGAAAAAACGTGGATGAATATAATCTATTATTATTATAATTTTTTTTTGGGATATGGTGATGAATATGTTTTATGGATATCTATATCCATTCGAATCTATTAATAAAATTGGTTATTTTACAAATATAATAAATATAATTTTGTTATGTAATTATAAAAAATAACTATATAGATTATTTTCTCACATTAAACTATTTTACAAAGTGTCAACTAATAAGCTATTTTAGAAAGTAAAAACTAATAAATTATTTTAATTTTTAAAAAAAATAAGAAAAGTAATAAATTATTTTATTCAAATTTGTGAAAGTTATATTTTTTCCATGCAGAACAATTTAATAGTTTTTATTGGATACGGAAGTGGACGGAGTGTGGATAGATATCTTTATTTAAATTTGAATATTCTTCTGGATTTATCTTGCTTATAGTAACAAGGATAGATATGGCAATGAGGATATATATCTGAAACGGATATAGGGATGGATATCCTAATGTCCATCTTCAATTCGCCCATGAATTAGATGCATTTAATTAATCTCATCCATTATTATTTTGAAAAATGATACTAGTACTCCATAATAAATAATTTTTTCAAATGTGATGCTCTTTGTTAGATGATTTTGATTGTCATTAAGTTGGCTAAGAGATTATTTTAATTTGTGACAACTGATGTGTACATGCAACCAAAATTATTGATTTTGGAATTTTCTGAATCTCTCTTCTATAAATTGGTATAAGAATTAGCTTCAGTTCTTGATCAATAACCAAGAAAACATTTAGAAAATATTGAGAGAGATTTGTGATAAAATTTTCATTTTCATTCACACACTTTTGATGTTCTCTGCATCTTCTTTATATACAAGTATCAAGTTAGTTACGAACACCACATGTCCTTCTAATATACTTCCACGTGTCCTAGTTGTTAAGGCTATTGATTTTCAGCTGACACTATTACTTATCTACCAAGCCACCTGACTTCTCTTCATTTTGCTCTCTGTCCGGTAACCTTTGTTGCTTGTATTTGTTAGAGCAATTCTCTCTAATACTCTCAACATTCCCTCTCAAAAGTGACTTGAGTTAGATCAGTGAGTTTGAACCTTATAGGAGAGAATTGCTCTTGAAGATCAACTTGATTCCCTTCAAACGAAACTGATCTCGATCAGTTACCAGTTTGGAGGACAATAATGCAAAACTGTTGGACTGGCAGAATTTTGGTGAAGATATCTGTTGTTTGAGCAATAGTAGGAACATAACGAATTTCCAACTGACCAATAGCAACCAAATCACGTATAAAATGAACATCAAGTTCAATGTGTTTGGTGCGAGAGTGACTAACCGGATTTTTGGCCAAAGAAGCAGCACCAAGATTATCACACCAAATAAGAGAAGGATATGAGATGGGCAGCTACAGCTCGTGAAGTAAATGATGGATCCACATAAATTCAGTGGCTGCTGACACTAAGTACCTATATTCGGCTTTAGTGCTTGAACGAGCGACTACAGATTGTTTTCTTGAAGACCAACTAATAAGGTTGTGAGCAAGATAGATGCAGTAGCCAGCAGTTGATTTGCGGTCATCAATATTATTGGCCCAATCTACATCTGCAAAACCTTCAAGTTCCAAATTACTGGAGGGGTTAAAAAGAAGACCAAAAGACAGTGTCCCTTTAATGTAACGAAGAACTCTTTTAACAGCTTGCCAGTGGACTTGAGTTGGAGAAGACAAAAACTGACTGAGCTTGTTAACAGAGTAGGATAAATCTGGTCTTGACAATGTGAGGTATTGAAGAGCCCCAACTGTGCTTCTATATAAAGAAGGATCATCAAAGGGTTCACCAGAGTGTAAAGAAAGTTTAATACCTGTAGCAAGAGGAGTAGATGAGGGCTTGCTGTTGTGCATTTTTGTTTTCAGTAAGAGGTCTAAAGCATATTTGGACTGAGAGAGAGTAAGACCATGAGGAGTTCTGTGAACTTCAAACCCGAAAAAGTAGTGCAAGGAGCCAAGAGATTTCAATGCAAATGAAGAATTAAGATCCTTGATAACCTTTGAGATATAGCTAGAATCATTGCCGGTTATAAGAATATCATCTACATAGATGAGTACTAGAATGATGATTGATTAAGTCTTGTAGAAAAATAATGAAGAATCAGCTTTAGAATTTTTGAATCCCCATTGTGTAAGGGCATGTTTGAGTTTGTCATACCAGGCACATGGAGCTTGTTTCAAGCCATACAAGCTCTTGTGAAGATGACAAACATGTGAGGGATGTGCTACACTTTGAAACCCATCAGGTTGTGTCATAAAAATAGTCTCCTTAAGGTCCTCATTCAAAAACACATTGTTCACATCTATTTGTTGTGTATCCCACTTGTGTGAGACAGCCCAAGCTAACACAACTCTTATGGTAGTAAACTTCACTACTGGACTGAAAGTTTTTGAGAAATCAAGTCCAGGGGTCTGATTAAAGCCTTTTGCAACTAACTTGGCTTTATACCTATCAACAGTTCCATTTGGTTTATACTTGATGTGAAAGATCCATTTGCATCCTACAACATTCATGTTTTCATGATACGGAACTAATGACCAAGTACCATCTTTTTGCAAAGCATCAAACTCTGTTTGCATAGCTGATTTCCAAGCGGGAGAAAGAAGAGCTTCCTTAGCTGTTGTAGGAATTTGAGTAGAGGAAACTGACTTAGTAGCTTAGATTTTAGGTTTAAAGATGCCATTCTTTGACCTGGTTATCATTGGATGGGAAGGTTGAGCAATAGAGTGATGTGGAGGAACTAATCTTGACTCAACAAATACGTTTTAAGAGGTATCACAAGTTAGTGAATCTGAATTACCAGAAGGAACAGCTGTAGGCATAGGTAACTTTGATACTAAAACATGAGACTGTGATGATGTTGAGCAATTACTAGTAGTGGTGGTCAGTGATCTGCTTGAGAACATGTTTTCATAAGGAAAATCTTGTTCGTTGAACAAAACATGTCTAGATACAAACACTTTTCCAGTAGACCTTAAGCATTTATACCCTTTTGTATGATCACAGTACCCTATAAAGAGATATTTTGAAGAATGAAAATTGAGCTTATGTCGTTGAAATGGCCTGAGATAGGGAAAACATGCACAACTGAAAACCTTAAGATCAAGATAGCTTGGTTCCTTGTGAAAGAGAACAGAGAATGGAGATTTATAATGTAGCATAGGTGTAGGCAACTTATTTATCAGATAAGTGGCTGTGTGAAAGGCTTCCCACCAGTATATCAAGGACATTTTAGCTTGTGCTAAGAGTGTCAAACCTGTCTCTACAATAGTCCTATGCTTCCTCTCAACAACTCCATTTTGTTGAGAAGTATAGGGGCAAGTTAATCTATGGATAATGTCATGTTGAAGAAGGTAAGATTTCAAAGGTTTGAATTTAGTATCGTTTTCTGTTTGAAGAGCTTTCATCTTAACACCAAACTAATTTTCAACCAGTCTTTGAAACTGAGCAAACACATTTGGAACTTGTGACTTTGTAGACAAGGGATAGATCCAACTAAATCTTAAATAGGAATCTACAAAACTAATGTAGTATCTATACCCTTGAATAGAAGAATAGGGTGCAGGCCCCCACACATCAACAAACACTAACTGTAAAGGATGTTTTGCTTGAAAAACTGATGAAGGAAATGGTAACTTATGATGTTTTCCTAGTTTGCATGCATCACACCAATGTTTTGCATCAAGACTTTTATTATTGACATTTAAGCGACTTAACACTTTTGATAATATCTGATAAGAGGGGTGTCCCAACTTACAATGCCAAATATCAAACAAAAGACTTTTAGATATAGGTAGCAAACCGGAACATTGTGTAAAAGAATTACACTCAGGCTTATCAACAAAATCAGAAGCAGTACCAGTATCCTTATCAACTAAGAAATCAGTATTATTATCACAAGCCAAGTAAACAAGTTCAATAGTAGCTAAGTAAGATGTACCATTCTTGTTAGTATTCTCATTTAAGGAAGTATTCCAAGCAGCATCTTTATCCCTTGGGAGAGTAAGCTTGTACAGCCGATTCTTCATTGAGCCTTGGAGCAAAATTCTCCTTGATGCTTTGTCCTTGACAAAACAAAATTTATTGTCAAACTCCACAATCACATTGTTATCTCTAGTTAGTTGAGCAATACTAAGAAGGTTCTTAGTCACTTTAGGCGCATACAATATGTTTTTCAAGCTCAACTTTGTATATGGAATTGTATGTGAATATGTGAAGCTTTTCCAATGTGAGAGATGCTAAGTTTCTGACCATTACCGTTCATTTCCTTTGTACTCATTGTTGATTGACAAATTGCTAAGATCTAGGGTAATGTGATTTGTAGCCTCACTGTCCACATACCAGGTAGGATTTACAACTGAAGATGAGCTGGCAATCATTGCATTCACATTTCCTGATTTTGGATGATAGGTACTCTCAGGTTGATACTCAACATTCTGTATAAAGTTTCCTTGAAAAGATGCACCATGTTGTCTGTTTGATCCATTGTTGAAGGTTTGGTCAAACCTATGATAACATATGGAGGCATTGTGATCAGGTTTATGACATACTTGACAAAGCAGCCTTGTGTTACCATTATACCTACCACCTTTTCCTCTAGCTCTTCCTTTAAATCTCCCTCTAAATTGTTGAAATTGTCCATTTCTTAGTACACTGGGTGGCAAATCTCCCTTTTGTATCCTAGCTAATATGTTGGCTGAAGCATTAGCAAATTCTAAGGTAGCAGTAGATGACATTTGTTCCATTCTAGACTCATAACTCATCAATAAAAACCGAGTCTCTAGCTATGTAATCTCTTCTCTTTTTGCCATTATTGTAACCACTACTGGATCAAATTCTGTGCCTATCCCACCAAGTATATAGGACACCAGTTCTTGTTCAGTAATCACTTGACCTGCAGCTCTTAACCTGTAAGCTATTCTTTTCATTTTAATCAGATATTCATTAACACTCAAAGCACCTTTCTTAAACGACTGTAACTGACTCCTCAAATGAACAATCCTGGCCATAGATTGTTGAGAAAATAATTGCACTAGTGTGTTCCACACTTTATATGCCGTAACACAATTAGTCACTTGCCCTAACACAGTCTCACTAAGTGTAGATAGCAGCCAACAAACTAAAAGTTGATCTACTTTCTTCCAATTAAGATATTCATCACTAAAGATCTGGATTGACTCACCTGTTTGATCATCTTCAACCTCCACATATTTGTCTGGGCACTTGACTGGTCCAAGGATGTAAGACTTCAGATCAAATGCTCGTATTGCTGGCATAATCTGTGCTTTCCAATACACAAAGTTAGTCAAATCAAGTTTGACAGGAAGGTTGAAATTCAGATTCTTTGATATCAATTGAGCCTGAGCTTCTCGTTGTTTCTTGGTAAGTGGTGGCTCTTTCGAGTTCCCATTCTTTGCATCTGCAGGTTGCTTGAAGAAGGAAGAAACTGGTGGTGTTGACAAGAACGGTGATGACTCCATGCCACTGATCGAGTGCTCTGATACCATGTAAATTGGTATAAGAATTAGCTTCAGTTCTTGATCAGTAACCAAGAAAACATTTAGAAAATATTGAGAGAGATTTGTGATAAAATTTTCATTTTCATTCACACTTTTGATGCTCTTCGCATCTTCTTTATATACTAGTATCAAGTTAGTTACGAACACCACATGTCCTTCTAATATACTTCCACGTGTCCTAGTTGTTAGGGCTATTGATTTTCAGCTGACACTATTACTTATCTGCCAAGCCACCTGACTTCTCTTCATTTTGCTCTCTATCTAGTAACCTTTGTTGCTTGTATTTGTTAGAGCAATTCTCTCTAATACTCTCAACACTTTCGTAGAGTAATATTTAACGGAGAAACTATATATCTTTAGATAGTATATGGATGTAAATATGACTTTTGGTGCACCTTAAAAGGGGGACATTTTGAATAAAAAAAAGTCAAGTCATGTGAGTGGTACATTATTGTTAATCTGTTTTTGGACTGATTTATTGTGTACTTCATTTTTTTTTTCCTAAGTTTAAAAAACTGTGGCATGACCCATTGATAAGGCCATATCCACCTATCACACGCCTTCAAGTGACGGGTTTGACTCACCTTCCTCATCATGGTGTGGGCAATTTTCTCATCTTTGTATGAGTAGACCCTCTCGCATTCTGAAAGTAGAAATCTGAGTCGCGTTTTAAAGTCTGTCTTAGTTGGTCTTGACAGTAATTGATCTAATAACAAAAAAAAAAAAAAAAAAAAAATCTAAATTGTACTTTTCCTATCTCCACTGCCTTCTTTTGATTATTATTATATATTGAATTCAAGTGATGAAGAATAAAAAAATCTAATTTATTATAGAAAGCCAAAGTTGGAGCTTGCTGAAGTTCAGATGTACATCGATCCTGTTTATTTTATTGTCAAAATTTTGAACAAAATCATAAAATAACGAGGTCTGGCCCACTTAACAAATGACCAAAGTCGTTAATTGGTCATTATGTCAAATATACATTGACCCTTTGTTTTCAAACGTTTTGAAAACAAATTCATCATAATTTAGAAATAGTTAATTATAAGTCTTCATATTTACATATATCATTAAGATTATGAGTTCAAGTCATATTCTTCATCTAACTTTTAAATTTTTAATAATTGAAATAAAAATAATAAACTCAATATATTTTTTTTAATAAAAAAAAGATGGTAGAATTAAATAAACCTTTAAGGTTCTATCATATTTGAAAAATAATTGTATGGTTTCGAAGATGGATAAAATCACAAAAACTCATTAGCGAAAAACCCCTAGCATTGGCCTTTGACTTTGGTCACTCCCATGTTAAGGAGGGGTATGGAAATCACACAATTATTTTTTAAATTTGGTAAAATGTTAAGGTGGCTTTTAAAACGTTTTCTTAAAAAAAAAAATTGTCCACTTAATATTACAAAATTTTATTATTGGCTAATATAGTTTAGTTATAGATAGTATTCATTTAGCATGATAATGTCCTAAGTTCAAATAAAGAAAATATTAAATTGTTTTTCATTTGTACATAAAATGTGCCATACCTATCCATTTGAAGTCTTTCTAATGTAACAAAAATAAAGCAAATAATAATTTTCATTGATACACTACATAAATGGTAGCAACCTCTACAAAAAGAATACCTTGAATAGTGAAGAACAATGCCATTGAAAAAAAAAAAAAAAAAGAATAATAAAGAGCAAGGCCATTGTAAAATGTATCAATCCCTAGTTTTAAGTAGCAAAGGCATGAAGCTATGATGAAGAGGACTGCCTTTGCATGAAAATGAATCAAAATCCCTCTCTTGGATCAACTTCAAGAAGTCATTCACCTTCAAGTTTCCATATTTCTTCTCATCCTTTTTAAGAAACTTCAAAACTTCTTCAAATAACCCAATCTCGCAAGGCAAAACGATGCCTTCATTGCAATTGAAACCATATTCCTCCTCAGCTACTTTCAAAAGGTGCAAAAATATTGGGAGGTTCAAGAACCTGGTTGGGATCAAGAATCGCCTTCGGTCCTCACCCACATAAACTGCGAAAAAACCGGACAAAATGTGATGATGGTTGTTACCACCAGAAGATGGTGAATCAGAGAGGGTGAGCTTGCGTTTGAGGTTCATGGCCTTCCAATGATTCATTAGTTGTTTCAAACGGATGATCTGCCAGATTGTGATCAATGTTTTAAGAGTAGTAGCCATATTAGAGCAAATGTGAGAGAGAGAGAGAGTTAATATTTCAAATGTGATTGTGAATTGAACTTCAGTGATAAGTTGTTGAAAAATTTATAGTGCATGTTTTGAATACTACGATTGGGTTTAAAGATTTAAAAAACAATGTGTGTTGACCGAATAGTACACATAGAACAGCAATTATATTATATTTTCAATTTGATAATATTTTCTTGTTCTACCTTTTGTTGTCAATTGTCACGTACTTCTGCAAACAAGATAGAAAGGATAATATTATTTATATTTTATATAATAAATTGTTGTAGATAGTGGTGTAACATGGGTCCTACTAATATTTTAACCGATGTATTAAGGTTGTTACGTGCAGATTTAGATGAATAGATGAGACAAATATTAAAAAAAACAAAAGAAGTTGATTTGTCTCTTTTCAATTGTCTATTACTCGTTCTTATTTATTTAAAAATTGATCGTATTCATTCTGGTTGTGACTTAAATATTGACTTGAAGAAATTGCAAATTATGGGCCAATTCCTCCTTAAATATGTATGACATTGACTTCTTAAAATAATGGAAGTCATAAATGATATGGCTTCAAAACTGGTCAAGTCATATACATATATAGAAAGGTAAATATTGGAGCTTTTTGAATTCGTGTCAACTAAGTTCTGTAAGTCTTGAATCATAAATCTTGAAACTTTTGCTCATTGGATAAGAAATAAGTACAATAATTATGAATTAGCATTCAAATATTTCCAAATCGTTAATGTGGCAATCAACTAAGTTGGTACCGTTGCCATACTTACCAATCGGAATTGCAATCGTTAACACAATCCAGTTATAGGACACGAATATAATACAAAATTAGCGGCATTGGATTAGGTCTTATTTGTTTGAGTCACTAACAGGTCAATTCTATAAACTCCTTAAATAGACAGGTCATGTTTGGATTATAGTACTCTTTTGAACCTGTCAATTCCTTTTAACTCGATTATATATTGAACCAACATTATATCATGGCTAATTTTTTCTCATTTCATTGACATGAGCAAAAATTAATTAGTTGAATAGGTCTTATTGGGTTAACCTGTAAAGTAAATGAGTCATGTATGGCTTGTAATATTATTCCTCCCTAATTGCTTTAACATGTGTTATTTGGAAGTTTATTTAAATCATTATATCAAAGTTGATCATTTTTATTTTTTATATAAATTTAGTGAAGTAAATTATATAGTTAAATTAAAAATTTTAATAGGTATATGGATTAAGTGAAATGTGTTTTCTCACATATTTGACATGAGCTAAAATTAACAAGTTAACTGGATTTGGTTGAGTACTCTTTTTTAATTCAATGAGTTATATTTGTGTTTAGTCTAGTGGTACAATAAGTTTAACGAGTTATATTTATCATTTTCTCAATTGTCAACTTAGACATAACGAGGGTTATATATATTATTAATTGATGTCAGATTGTTGATTGAATGATAGATTTTTAAAATATTAAATGAAATATTTTTTATTATTAAAATATAATAATTTTTTATTAACAATGTAATAATTATTTTACTTTTAATAATATTATTTTATTGTTTAAAAATAAGACTTTGACAACATACAATAAATGTATATTGGTACTGTTAATCATATGACAGTATGTACTTGATTATAAAAAAAGAAAAAAAGTAGAACAAAAACTATAAAATATACCCGTTTTGTAGCGAAAATTATTCTTGATCTTTGATTGTTCAATTAGTGGTCGGATTTCAATTACAAAGAGAAAAGAAACCTTAAATTACTGATGTAAAAGTTCTGTCTTTTTTTAGTTTTCTCTTGCTCAATGGATTATTATTATTATGTTTTTTTTTTTTTTGTTTTTCACGTTTTGTGTCAAGTGTTTTTCATCAGTGTTTAATAACCATATCACTACATTTTATATGTAGTAAAACACTCACAACAATTGTAGTAACTGCTCCATCAATTACTTAAACCAATCCAATTTATAATTTGGATCTTGGGTTTGGGGTTTGGGTCAACTTGCGTGGACTCGACCCAACACCCAATTAACCAACAGGTACCTTAAGATAAATTAGTATATTTAATTAGTCTCATCCAATCTAATTTCATACCAAACAATGGATTGTATCAATTTCAATAAAATACAATCCAATATGATATATTAAATGAAGCCTTCATCAAAGTACCATCAATGATTGATAATACATTGGACATGATCACATGGGTGATAAATACACATTGGAAATCCTATGTTGTGTTTTAATTCTTTTAGTGGTTAAAAATTTGTGTATTTTTGTGTTAAAAAGAGAGTAGATGTTGATTTTTTGTTTTTTTTTTTAAATTTTGATATTCCTGGATCTCTAGTTAAAATGTTGTGTGAAAGTCAAAGGAAATTTATTTGGAATTTATACATGGATTTAATTTGTAAATTCAATTCTATAATAGCAACACTATTAAACACTTATTTAAACATATCTCTAACAATTTTGAGTGAATGAGTCAATATTAAATTCTCTCATGTGTACATAAAAATGTAGCATATCTATCCATTTGAAGTCTTTCTGATGTAACAAAAATAAAACAAATATGAATTTTCATTGATACACTACATAAATGGTGGAAACCCCTACAAAAAAAATTCCTTGACTAGTAAAGAACAATGCCATTGAAAAAAAAAAGGAAAAAAAAGAAAAATAAAGAATAAGGCCATTGCAAAAGTATCAAACCCTAGTTTTGAGTAGTAAAGGCATGAAACTATGATGAAAAGAACTATCCTTGCATGAAAATGAATCAAAATCCGTGTCTCGCATCAACATCAAGAACTCATTCACCTCCAAGTTTCCATATTTCTTCTCATCTTGTTTAAGAAACTTCAATACTTCTTCAAATAACTCAACCTCGCAAGGCAAAGCAATGCCTTCATTGCAATTGAAACCATATTCCTCCTCAGCTACTTTCAAAAGGTGCAAAATTATTGGGAGGTTCAAAAACCTGGTTGGGATCAAGAATCGTCTTCGTTCCTCACCCACGTAAACCGCAAAAAAACCGGACAAAATGTGATGATGGTTGCTACCACCGAAAGATGGTGAATCCGAGAGGGTGAGCTTGCGTTTGAGGTTCATGGCCTTCCAATGCTTCATTAGTTGTTTCAAACGGATGATCTGCCAGATTGTGATCAATGTTTTAAGAGTAGTAGCCATATTAGAGCAAATGAGAGAGAATGAGAGAGAGAGAGAGAAAGAGAGAGATACAGAGAGAGAGAGTTAATATTTCAAATGTGATTGTGAATTGAAATTCAGTGATAACTTGTTGGAAAATTTATAGTGCATGTTTTGCATACTAGGATTGGATGTAAAGATTTAAAAAACAATGTGTTGACCAGATAGTGCACACAGAACAACAATTGCATTATATTTTTAATTTGATATTATTTTCTTGTTCGACCCTTTGTTGTCAATTGTCACGTACTTCTACAAGCAAAATAGAAAAGATAATATTTTTTTATATGTATATACTATATAATAAATTGGTTATAGATAAAGGTGTAAAATGGGTCATATTGATATTTTAACCGATGTATCAAGGTTGGTACGTGCCGGTTTAGATGGAAAGTTTTGATAAATATTAAAAAAAAGAAAAAGAAGTTGATTTGTCTCTTTTCATTTGTCTATTACTTGTTCTTATTTAATTAAAAATTAATAGTATTCATTCTTGTTGTGACTTAAATATTGACTTGAAGACATTGGAAATTATGGACCAACTCTTTAATTGGTGATGTAATATGTATGATATTGACATCTTAAAATGATGGAAGTCATATATAACATGGCTTCAAAATTGGTCAAGTGATATAAACATACAGAAAGGCAAATATTGGAGCTTTTTGAATTCGTGTCAACTAAGTTCTTATAGTCTTGAATCATAAATCTTGAAAATTTTGCTCTATAGATAAGAAATGACTACAATAATTATGCATTAGCATTCAAATATTTCCATATCATTAATGTGGCAATCAACTAAGTTGGTACCATCGCCATACTTAGCGACAGGGGTTGCAATCGTTAATACAATTTGGTGATAGGACACGGACATAATTCAGAATTAGCGGTATAGGGTTAGGTCTTTTTTGTTTTAGTCACTAGCAGGTCAATTCTATAAACTCCTTAAATAGATAGGTCATGTTTGGATTATAGCACTCATTCGAACTTGTTAAATCCTTTAACTCGATTATATACTGAATCAACATTAAATCATAGCTTTTTTTTTTTTTTTTTTCATTTCATTTACATGAGCTAAAATTAATTAGTTGAATAGCTCTTATTAGGTCAACTTGTAAAGTAAATGAGTCGTGTATGGCTTCTAATATTACTCCTCCCAAACCCTTTTAATATGATTATTTATCAAATGAGTTATTTTGAATTGTATTTAAATCAACAATATATCATAGTTGATTATTTTTATTTATTATATAAATTTAGTAAAGTGGATTATATAGTTAAATTAAAAAATTTTAATAGGTACATGGATTAATTAAAATGTATTTTTTCGCATATTTGACATGAGCTGAAATTAATAGGTTAAACGGATCTTTCTTAATAACTCTTTAATTCAATGAGTTATATGTATTTAGGTTAGTGATACGATAAGCTTAATGAGTTGTATTAGAATTGATTTACATATGACATAATAACTCATATTGTCACCCCTAAGTCCAGCCCACAGAGTATAGATATATAAAAGATGGAGAATATGCTAATTAAGTGATATATATATATGTATAGTGTGTGTATATATATATATATATAAAGAGAGAGAGATCTTCCATTTAGTATATGATAAATTAATCACCTCTTTTGTACAATAAATTGTGTCAGTATCCACTTGGGTCAAGGAGATAAGTTAATTTTCGTTTAAATTATAAGTTAATGTAAGAAAATCTTGTATTAATATTTAGTCTTAATCATTCGATAAATAAAAAATTTGCTAAAAGGTACCTACTGGGTTGCAATATATAATCTAAGCCTGGGTATGGTCCGGTTTGGTTTGATTTCAACTAGAATTAGACCAAACAAAAAATTTTGGTCCCAAAAAAAATGATACCAATTTGAACCAATTCTTTTTCTAGACCAAACCAAACCAACATTAAATTGGTCTAGTTCTATTTGATTTGGTCTAAAGTAATTTAAAATTTATATAAAACGTGGGACTCATTTTAACTAAATATGTAGGGTCTAGTAAGTACTAGATACAATTTATATTATATTTATTATCTTGAATTAAAATTTTGGATGTGCATGATTAATGTGTCTTCGAGGTATTGGGTTTCTGGTTTGGTTTGAGCTTGATGAACTTGGACCATAAATTGGATTTGATCATATAGTTTTGTAATAATAAAACCACATAGCCTTTTTAAAGTTCAAAACCAAACCAAACATGTAGTTTGGTTTGATTCAACGGTGTATGGTAGCTTGGCTTGTTGTTAAAATTTTAAGTTATAGTTTGATTTCATCTCTAATTTTCAGTAATAAAAAATTTTGGCCAGTCAGGTATTGCTGCTTTTGATATGGTAGAAATTTGGAAATTAGGCTGGCACAAAACTCATTTAATTTTTTTCTCAAGAGCATCCCCTTGGAAATTATGCTTGCACAAAGCTTACTTAATTGCCTTCTCAAGCTCATCCCCTCAGTAGTCTGATTCAACTTCTAATTAGCAACAATATCATGTTATTCATCGTTGAACAAGCCCCCATCATCGGAAACATTCTCATCAGCAGATAATATTTCAAGTTCATATAGCTGCTTCATGTTTAGAGGCCATGTAGCATTTGATACTCCATACCATAACATCTCAGCTAAAACAGAATAGCCGTGTTCCGTGGGATGGCCACCATCAAAAAACAAGTACTCATGAGGATCAGGGCACAATTCGTAATCTGCGCTTAATCCGCAACCAGTACCTCTACGTGAGCCGGTGCCACAACATGCAATCTCCGACACTTTGAAGCCTGATCATGTATAATTATATAGACAAATAAACTAGTAAACTCAACATTAGCTATAAGCTTGTAAGAAAATTGTGATATGATAAATATAGATAAAGGATCGTTTACTAACTTACCGTACTTTTCAGGATAATTTATCATATCATTAAGTTTATTGAAGTAATCAAACATTAAGTACTTGAATCCAGACAACTGAGTTTCCAACTCCTTGGCAACAGTAGATAGGGCATTATTGTATAGACTTGCTAATGTTTGAAGCTCTGCCACACAAGCTTCACCACTTATGTTGTACTGCTGCTTAGACTCTGGTAGGCAGCCCAAGGGTCCCACATTTTCAAATGCAAATTTTCGGCCTCCCATGTCATATATTTCCTTTCAATAATAATAGTAACAAAAAAATTAAGATGCAAGAATTACGGATAATCATGATATACGTAATTGTCTCAATTGCGTAATATATATATATATATATATGATCTTTCTACGATAAGGATGTCTTAAAACTCTTATTAAAAGACCACTACTTATAATTGTTCATTTTCAATATGGATCTCATGGCCACGGCGGAGCCTACTGAAAATGTGTGATTGTAATTAATGATATTGAAATAAAAAATTTAAGACTTCTTTAGTTTATATATATATATATATATATGTAGAGAGCTTTTATAATCAGGTATATTTAATTTTAAAAAGTAAGAACCAACCAATTAAATTCATCAATTGCATTTGAATTAAATAGGAGATAGAATTTGTTTTAGGACAGATAATGTAATAGATGAATTTGATTGGTTGGTCTTTACTTTTTAAAATTAGGTATATTTGATTATAAAAGTCCTATATATATAGGACTTTTATAATCAAATATGTTTGTGTTTGTATATATATGTACATATATACATACATACATATATACATATATATACTCATACATATATATACATATATATATGTACACATACATACATACATACATATATACATATACAACATACATACATGCATACATATACATACATACATATATATATATATTCATACAAACACACATATATACATACATACATACATACATATATAAATATAAATATATATATATATATATATGCAGGGATAAAGTTAGGTAGGGATAGAGCTAGGTGGTAGCTATGGTAGGCGCAAGCCTACCCTTACCCACCTTAATTTTTTTTTTAATAATTATAAAATTATAGTTATCTTAAAATTTATTAATATATATATATTTTAGTTACTAATTCTTTTAATACCAAAATGATTATCAGTTTATCCTGAACCTATTGCATGTATTTTTTAATTTATTTATATTTACAATTTTATTCAAATATTGCATATATAATAATTTTGTTTCATGTAAAATTTTGTTTTAGTTTTTCACATTTTACTTTCTTTTTTTTTTAATTATAATGTTAGTCGCATATTACATTGCTAAAATTTAATATCTTTTAGTGTTTTTCCTAATGCACTCTTTAATTTGAAATGTGGTAATAATTATAATTGGCAAAGTGTAGATTATCTTTATTTTAAAAAAATTATTGGTGCTATAATGCTATTATTCTGTAATTCATAATTGATAAGTTTAATCATTAAAATATCTTTAGAACTTACTTAATTGCTTGCATTTCATGTTCCTTTTATATTTTCTTTAATCATTTTTTTTTTTTGGAAAGAATCTTTAATTATTCTACTCTTTTTTTATAAACATATTTATTTATAATATGATTTTTGAGAAATAAGACTTATTGTATCTCTTCTAGGTAGGTATACCTATATTTTCAATTTATGAAATGTTTTTATAAAATTGAAGTTCATTTAAAAAATTTGTTTTAACCCACCATGATCTAAAATCCTTGCTATGTCCCTGTGTATATATATGTATATGTATATATATAAATATATCTACATATATAGAGAGAGAGAGAGACAGTTACCTTGGTCACTTCTGTAAAGTTACCAATCACCATATTTACATATTCTTGCATCTGTGACTCAGTAGCATTTGTGTAAGTACTACCGAAGATTAGGCAATCGACGCCTCCAAAGCTTGACAAGTAGATTGCATTTTTTAGTATCTTTTTGGCCTTTATATCACCAAGCTCCTTCTTCAATAGATTGGCCACCTCCTTCAAGTAGCTTAGCTGTATTCTGAGGTTGAGCTGTAGAATGGTTTCCATTATCAATAGCAAAGAGTTGTTATAAACTTAATATTGCCTGTGTAATGTCCAACAACATAATCTACAGCTAAGACTCTTGAGACAATGTCATAATGGATAAGATGAGGTCAAATATCGAAATCTCTCATGTGTATAAAATGTAGAGTGAGGGATCACTAATGACCCTTGGATTCAATGCAGGTTGGCATGTTATAGGTGGTCCAGACACAAAAGCAAAACCGATCAGGTTCTCTTTCTTTCTCTTTTAGTTTTTCACCATCTTTCACTGTTTCTCTTTCTCTCTCTCACAATCTCTCACCCACCAATCAGAAGAACCAATCAAATGAACCCCATCATCAAATGAACCTATTGTCAAACCCAGGAGGGTTTGATGATCAATTCCTCATCGAGAGTTGGGATCTAAATCTCTTCTCTTCTCTTTCCCTCTCTCTTTCTCTCTTTCTGCATGTGGTTGGTTGGGAAACCTACTGGGTTTATGGTTTGGGATGGGTGTTGTTTGGGCGGTGTGGGTATGGATGTGTGGTGCTGTTTGGGTGGTATAATGTTGGTGTTGTTTTTTGGGTGCATAAAGACTAGGTGGTGTGGGTTCATTGATTTGAGTTCACCTATGTTCATTGTGGCTTTTTTATGTGTGTTCTTCGAACCAACCCAGTCCAGGGTTTGTTTAAACTTCTTTTTTAAAGGTTTTTCTTTTTCTTTTTTTCTTTTGTCTTTTGTTAAATTTTTGTCATTTTTTTTTTAATTTTTGATTTTTGATTTTTATTTTGATTCTGATGATAATTTTGATTGAATATGTAAACCCTTGTGTCTAGGTTTGTCCTTCAATAAACCTAGTCCTGGGTTTTATTTTTATTTTTATTTTTAATTTGTCAAATTTTTTATTTTTATATATATTTTTTTTCGGATTTTGATTATGATGATTTCTGTTAAATATGCAGACCATAGTTTTACTAGATTATTTTTTAGTTTTTTATTCTTTTGAAATAATTAATCTCCATCATCCATCTTAAAGTGGATGTTAGAGATCTTATGGGAATTTTTTATTTAATTTATTTAATTTTTAATTTTTTTTCCAAATTACTCTTCACCGTCCATCTTAAGATGGATGGCGGAGATATGATGAAATTTTTTATTTAATTTTCTTTAATAATAATTACTATTTCAATTATTTAAAATTGAAATTTAATTGTAAATTCTAAAAATTTTTAATTTTGTTAATTATTTTATTTTTTTATTTTGGTTATAAAAGGGTATTTTGGTAATTGACTTTTTTTTTTTGTTTTTTATATTTTAATTTTTCAATATAGTAAGATTATTTTCGTCTTTTAATGTTTCTGTCACAAAACTATTAAAAATCTGGATAGAAACCATTTTTGGCTGATGGTAGGGTATCGTTTGGCTAATATTTTTAAAAGTTAGAATAAACTGAGATTATTTATCATTTTAGGATATTTTTAGATTTTTCCCTTAAAAAAGTTATTAGTTTAGTTCTCTATCGTACTTGGTAAATCCTTCACAAAATTTTATTAAATTATACAGATTTAGTCTTCTACTTTATGAATATAAAATTAACTGCATATATTCAACCTGCAACTAAATATGCAATTAACTTATCAAAGTTTCGAGTTCAAGTCATCCACATACCTAGCAATTAGCATGGACATTTGTCCTCTAACATGACTATAGCCGAATCCCAAGAAAATAAACAAAAAATAACTGCAGTATTATCAAATTAAGATCTACTACCGTTGCTTTATTAGTTTCAACAAGAACACATGCTCCAGCACTTGCAAAGCTGGCTCCATGGGTAAAATCGTGTCTTCCAGGTTGTAAGTACGGCTCCCATACAGGCAGGTTTGCATACATTGCTGAGTACATTTAAATGGATCCACAAAAACATATCATCATTCATCAGTACTATCACAATTCACACAATTTATTAATTGATCTCATTTTTAAGGAAAATAAATAAACAAACGTAGTTGTATAACTAGCTACAATATTATACCAGCGAAGTCAGGAATCTGACGGCCATCGCAAAATCTTCCAGTTGGAAACTTGAAGAAGGTCTCTCCATATGGTGGATAATTTGCCTTTTCATCAATGCTGATATTGAGATAGTCGTTATTTCCTGGATCATAGACTGAATCTCCAAACACAAATATTGCAACCTGTTTGTTACCAAGCTGCCTGGAATTATCCTGTAAGCTTGTTGAAAAAAAAATTGATGTAACCGAAAAAAACATCACACAGAAAAGAATGTTTAAAGTTGAGGCAATGGATGACATTTTTACAATAATTAAACATGAAGGGGTAGAACATCTTAGGGGTATTCAAATGTCTTGAATTGAAGATTTGTTGCTGGTAAAAATCTCGGTGGTTTGTGGGTAGTATGGAAAGTTAGTTTATACAAGTTGAAAATAGAACCAAAAGCAAATTTCTTAATGAAGAGAGGACAAGTGTCAATTGGCTAAGTGGATAAGTTGATAATGAGACAAAATGAGTTAGTGGATTTACATGAGACAAAGGCAAAATGAAATGAGATAGACAATTGAAGAAAAGAGACAAAATAAAGAGATAACAATGAGAGAAGAGAGAGGTGGTGAGATTAGGATAATAGAAATATATTTATATAATTATAAATGAGAGGGAGATATTGAATCGGCATGAAGGAAAAAGAACTTGACAAGCAGAAAAAAAAAAAAAAAGATAGCCGAGAAAAGGAAAAAAAAAAAAGAAGAAGAAGGAAAAGAAGAGGTAGAGGGAGAAGAAAAATATGAAGAAAATTCTGAAAGGGTGAACAGAATATTTGAATACTTAAATTATCTAGATAAGTAATTTTATTTCATTAAAATTTAGAATCTAGGAAATTAGTTAATTTTTTCATAAGTTCTAAATTGAATTTTATATGATTTTAGGGTAGATCCAGAATTATGAGAAATTAGATGAGAACTTATTTTAGACTTAGAAATAAGCAAAGGAGTTATGTGAGTGGATAATTTTATTTAAATTAAATTGATTAAATTATGTTTATTTATATTTTAGTTTTTATTATTTATTAGAAATAAATTATTTGTGTAGTTAATTGATTTTATAGATTGTAAATTATGTTTTATAATTGAAATGAAAATTTATTGCATATTAGTAAATACGCATATGTATTAGATTTTCCAATTGAAATTTTATGTTTTGAGCTTGAATTTATTATAAGAAATGTTTTGACTATTTTTAATAATATTATGTTATGTTTCAAGAAAAAAAAATATTTGTTTATGTTTTGATTTAAGTATTATTCAGAATTATGTATATTTACATATGGAAATCGTTTTGGATTTGAGAAGAAAGTAAAAATGTTTTCAGAATACTAAGGTTGTACCCTCCGTCTAACAGTCAGATAGGCTACACATTTGTGAGACTTAGATTCGTTCAACATGTGTATGACAGATGTCCAGAGAGTCATTGAGTTGTCAGAAGAGTCATTAAATCACCCAACACATATTTTTATTGGTGGATATTTTTAATTTTGTGTATGGCCCAAGTTTTAAAAATAAAAGGGTATATAGATAAATATCCTATTGGTTGATATTTCTTAAAAGAAATCAAGAAAGTTATGTGTAAAAGGAAAATAATTATAGAAAAAAGTGGGCGGTAAAATGTAAAAAAGCAAGTCAAAAGGTTGTGAAATTTTGGTGGCCGTGCATGGAGAGATCATGGCCAATATTTTTATTTGGAAAATGGATACGTGATTTGCTAAATTGAAAGCAAAAGAGAAATCCAAAAGCAATTTTTGGTATGAAGAGAGATAAGTGTCAATTTCTATACTTGATTAGCAATGTAGAAAACAAACAAAACAATGAGATAGAGATGGAAAAGAGTGTGTGTGTATGTGTGTAGGCCATATGGATGATTATCATTGAGAGAGTTAGAGATAAGAGACAAAAGAGATAGAATAATAAGATATTAAGTGATTGAATGTGTGGTGGGCTATGTCCATAAAAAAAAAAAAACAAAATGAAATGAATTTTAAATGGGGATGTGGGGTGGCCGATCAAAACAATTGTAGTGATTTGAGATATTTTCTTTTAGGAAGATAAGAGGCATGTGTTAAAAGCTTTGTTTGAAGTTGAAAAGAGATAAACTAGGGTGTAGAGCGAAGAAAAATATAAGTCGGAGACAAACAAGCAAAAGTTGAAATCGGAAAATGACAAAATTGCTTGTTGGCTGAGAATGGAAGATGAGGGAGTATGATAAAAGTGAAAGTGGTCATTTCTCATTTATAGAAAAAGATGACACATGTAGGCTAACAAAAGCAACATGAAGTTGAGATGAGAAAAAAAAAAATTGGATTGAGATGAGAATGGTATTCATTTATATATAAATATAGAAGCAAACCAGCGCAGAACCGAGCAGCAAAGACAGAGAGCTATTCGGCAGCAGAATTAATAGAAAAAAAAAAAAAAAAACCAGAAGAAAGAAAGCCGTGAGAGAAAGCTATGAGAGAAGAGCAAAGAAAAAGAAGAAGAAAGAGAAGATAAAGAGAAAGAGAATGATAAAGATATTTTAGATGGGTGAACTGAATATTTTGGTGTCTAAGTTATCCAAATAAGTAATTTTACTTTAATGAAATTTGAATTCCAGGAAATTAATTAATTTTTTTATATGTTCTAAATTAAGTTTTATGTGATTTTAGGGTGGATCAAGAATTATGAGAAATTAGATGAAATCCATTTTAGATCTAGATTTGAGTAAAGAAGTTATGTGAGTGGATTATTTAAATCGAATTAATTATTTACAATTATACATTTTAGATTTTAATTATTTAGTTGTTATTTGGAGAAAATTATTCAATTAATTTATTGATGTATTGATTATGTATTATGATTTATGATTTGATTATAGAATATTTATATATTGTAATTATATTTTACGATTAAAATGAGAATTTATTACTTATTCGTATATATGTATATGTGTTAGAAATTCTAATCGGTGTTTTATATTTTAAGATTGAGTTTATTATACGAAGTGCTTAGAGTATTTTAATTAATATTAATTTATGCTTTGAGAAAGAATATTTTATTTATGTTTTGAGACAAACATTTACTTAAAATTGTGTATATTTGGTTATGGAAATTGTTTAAGATTTGAGAACGAAATAAAAATATTCTTAGAACTCCAAGGTTGTACCCTCCCCTTTAACGGTCAAATAGGATACACATGTGTGAGTCCTAGATTCGTCCAACACTTGTATAGCAGAAGTTAGAAAGTCATTGAGTTTTCAAGAGAGTCTTTGAGTCACCCAGCATGTGTATGATAAATGTTATCTCTCACTCTGCATGTGTGTTGAGTATTTTCACCACTTATAACAGATTTTCCTAGGTAATAGTTGGTGTAGATTTTCAAATTACAAACATTGCATTTTGAGTTTGATCAGTGCAGAAAGAGATTTTAGAAAAATTTTACAAATTATAGATTTTTAAATTTTTTAGTATTAAAGTTATAAAAATAATTTATATAGAAGTTTTCAGTTTTACTACGAGATCAGATTGAAATTTAGTTTTATTGTTTCATATATAAATTTATATGAATAATTAAGAAGTATTTATTATTATCAGAAATATGTTATGTTTTATTTATAAATATTTTTATAAAAGCTATATCCACTCACTGGGCATTAGCGCTCACTTTTTATAAACCCATTTTTTCAGGTATTCGACTTAAGTTCGTGCAAATTATTGCATGTCGTGAGAAAGACCACATAATGATGAATATTTGCATTTGTGTATATTATTTCTTTTATTTACCTGATTTTGTAAATGTGTTTCTAGAATAATTTTGCAAATGAAATATCTTTTTTCAGATATTTTGTAAATATTTTATATATTCAGTACATAGGTCCAACACGAGAAACGTACTGATTTTTTTTTTATAGGATTTTCAGTAAATCCAAATTTCAATAAAAAAGACCCCAGTTTTTATAGGATTCTCCCGGACTCGAGATGGGTCCTATCACCTTGGTATCAAAGCAATGGTTTCAAATTCAGATACTTTTTTTGTCAGAAAGCTTTCAATTTTCATTTTGTTAAAGACAAATTTATAGTTTTATCATTTATCGTTGTGGCCAATCTCGCATAAAACTTGTGGAAGATCTAGGTTAGTATCGATAGTTTAGTGTAGATATATATGTTGCATGATGTTTACAAGAGATTGTCTAGCATTCCGAATATTTGGATAGTAATTTTTGGAATATATATATTGTGGTGATAAATAAATTGATTGGGTGATTAGTGAATATGCTTAGAAGTTGTGGTTGTTTATCTAAACCTAGTCCAGTCCAGTGAAACAAACGAGACCTTAAAGATTGATCAAATTGTATGAAAATTTGTTACTTATAAACATTATTTTGGAAGTTATTTTTTTCATATATGGGATTAGATTCAATTCAACACTCAATACTTTTTCATACATATATATAAATATACTTTTCTTCATACATATGTAATTTTTGGTTTTTGTTACATTGTACGATAAATTATTATTATTCAAGGCCTATTGAATTGGCATATTGTTGTCCAGAAACTAAGCTTGTTTTCTAAGCTCTGTAGATTATATACAGTGCTTTTAATTGAATTGGCATACCATTGACTTTGTTATGACACGTCATGTAATGAGACAATTATAATTACAAAACAAACATTTGATATATGTCATTGCATCAGGGTTTGGAGGTGCACTAGAATTGTGCTATCCCTGAGCTTTGGTCGTAGGCCATGCTTAATGATGTTTGTACTGTTTTGGGCAGTTAGTATGCTATTAAATAGATTGTCATGCGGTCGCTAAATTCTAATATCTGTGAAGTCGTAAAAGGGTCATGCTAGGCATTATGTGGTCACATATCAGTGTAGACATAACTATATATCAATATAGATATATATACATAGTAATACTATAGATAGCTAAAATTGTTTATGTACTTGTTGGTAATTAAATATTAGTGTATGTATAACTTCATATGAAAAATGCCAATATGTACTTTAGGTTTACAATGATCCAAGAATGACATAATGCGGAAAAGGGAAACATTTACCATTAAAAAATTTTCCCCAATAATGGTTCATCCTGAGAGGAAAGATAAAAATTAATGACAAAAGTCATGACTCACAAGGCTGTGAGAGAACTTAGTATAATGCCAAACTTAAACTGGTTAGTTGCATGACAAAGAAGGGATTTGTTTATCAGATAAATTTCTTCTGAGCTGGGTTTTTTTTTTTTTTTTTTTTTTTAATATTAAATCAATTCTTATTTTGAAGAAATTTCTATTATCCATTTCTCCTCCTAAATTTCTTACTTTTTGGAGTGTTGTTGCTTCTTGCTACATACAATCAAATTCTTTGCGGAATTTGTTTACAAGATATTTTTACAGGTTGACTTGCTACTTGGCAAAGCCTATTCCGACGGAGGCCGAGTTAGTGATGCTGTAGCTGTTTATGATAGGCTCATCTCTAGCTACCCCAATGATTTCCGTGGTTACTTAGCAAAGGTTCTTGACTTGCCCACCTCACGAATTAGCTTCTACATATATATATATATTTTTGGTCTCACATGACCAAAATTAGATTTTATAAACTGTTGGTTCACCTTCTATATCTGTCCTGCTGATCAATTACTATATTGTTGACATTTAGATCTATTTGATTCTTCTGCAGGGAATTATTTTGAAGGAAAATGGGAAAGTTGGAGATGCAGAGAGGATGTTTATACAAGTGAGCATACAATGTCCAATTGCATATGAAGAAATAGACACATTTGTTTACACACTAAAATACCAGCGAACTGCTTGAATCTTAGCTTGCATCATTTCTCTATGCAGATTCAGTGTGTTTAATATCACTTCCCTTTTTTGTGTGTGAATGCTAAAACACTAGTTGCTTTTACTTGCAGGCACGGTTTTTTGCACCACAGAATGCCAAGGCACTTGTAGATCGTTATGCAAAGCGATGACCACTATTCTAATGTTCATTCGTTATAAAGCTTCTTGTCATACTTCATGTGCTTAAACTTGGATTTACAGGGCATTGACCGTTTGATTTCAGAAGCTTGGACTGAGATTTACAGGGCAATGACGATTGAATTGCAGATGCCTGGACTCGGACTTATAGGAAGAGATAAGGGTAAGTGAATAATCCTACTTTTCCTCTTTTTGCTCATTATCTGTTGCCACAAGAAAGTGTATACACTAGACAACTAGTAGGTAGCATTTTGCTGGAAAACCGAAATCTTGGGATATGTTGAAGCATGATTTTGTAGAGTTTTGTTTATTGTTTATATAATTTTTGTATGGAAAATGTGAGAACTCATTGATTAGATTGAAGTCGTGGATAGCATCGAAAAGGTAGATAGATTCCCACCTTTGGAGAACTTGTTACCTTGGCTAAAACGTAGGGAGTGACCAGACTACTAGACATGCATGCATTGACCAAAGTTTGTTAGAATTCATGAGTTTACACTAAAATACAGATGAGATAAACTAAAGGCATTTGATGGAGACAAGGTATTCTATAATATTAAATGCATTTAATTCATGACCAAAAGGTATTTAATTGATGAGCGAACAGGGGATGGATGCATCCCTGTATCCGTTTGAGACATATATCACTATCCCTGTATTCATGCCCGTTGCTATAGGCAATATAAATCCAAAAGAATATTCGAATTTAAACAGGGATATCCATCTTTATTTCATCCACCTTCATAATAGATAATGATTGTTAAATTGTTTTACATGCAAAAAATATAATTAAATTAACATTCACAAATTTGAATAAAATAATTTATTTGTTGTTACTATGTAAAATAGCTTATTAGTTGATACTTTGTAAAATAGCTTAATGTGAGAAAAAAGTAGAAATAATCTATAATTATTTTTTATAATTACATAATAAAAATTAAATTTTTATATTTGTAGAATGATTATGACATTAAATAGATTTTGGATGGGTTAGGATATTCATAGACCATGTTCATCCCCATATCTAAAAAAAAAAAAAGATATATGAATTATATGTACTCCTGTCTCCATTCCCAATATAATATTATTGATATCTATTTTCAATGGAGTTACATCTGGCTCTTAGGTTTTATTATATATTTGTTTTCATGTATAAATTCCCAATCAGTTTGATTTGACATTCGCATATGTTTTAAGTTTTAACTAGAGATCTAAGAATATCAAAAATAAAAAAATAAAAATCAGTAACCACTCTCATTTTAACACAAAAAATACACAATTTTTTAACCATTAAATTAGTACACTTTGAAGAATTGAAATGCATGACATTGGATTTCCAACGTATATTTATTATGCAAGTGAGGATGTCTAATGTGATATCAATCTTGGATAGTACTTCGATTTAAGGCTTCGTTTAATATGTCGTATTGGATTGTGTTGAATTTGATACAATTCTTTATCTATTATTAAATTAGAGATTGCAAAATTATCGGTGGATATGGATATTTGTAGGAATCTGCCCTCCATTTAAAATGGATATGAATATTATTATATTTGGGTTGAAGCATGGATGGATATAATCTATTATTATTATAATTTTTTTTTTTTGGAATATAGTAATGAATATGGTTTATGGATATCTATATCCATTCGAATCCATTAATAAAACTAATTATTTTACAAATATAATAAATATAATTTTTGTTATGTAATTATAAAAAATAATTATATAGATTATTTTCTCACATTAAACTATTTTACAAAGTGTCAACTAATAAGCTATTTTAGAAAGTAACAACTAATAAATTATTTTAATTTTAAAAAAAATTAAAAAAAACTAATAAATTATTTTATTCAAATTTGTGAAAGTTGTATTTTTTGCATGTAGAACAATTTAACAGTTTTTATCGGATATAGAAGTGGACAGAGTGTGGATGGATATCTTTATTTAAATTTGAATATTCTTCTGGATTTATCTTGCTTATAGTAACACGGATAGATATGACAATGAGGATATATGTCTGAAATGGATATAGGGATGGATATCCTAGTATCCATCTTCAATCTGGTTATGAATTAAACGCATTTAATTAATCTCATCCATTATTATTTTGAAAAATGGTACTAATATTCCATAATAAATAATTTTTTCAAATGTGATGCTCTTTGTTAGATGATTTTGATTGTCATTAAGTTGGCTAGGAGATTATTTTAATTTGTGACAATTGATGCGTACATGCAACCAAAAGTATTGATTTTGGAATTTTCTGAATCTCTCTTTTGTAGAGTAATATTTAACGGAAAAACTATATATCTTTAGATAGTATATGGATGTAAATATGACTTTTGGTGCACCTTAAAAGAGGGACATTTTGAACGAAAAAAAGGCAAGTCATGTGAGTGGTACATTATTGTTAATCTGTTTCTGGACTGATTCACTGTCCTTCATTTTTTTTTTTGCTTAGTTTAAAATACGTGGCACGACCCATTGGTAAGGTCATACCCACCTATCACATGCCTTCAAGTGACGGGTTTGACTCACCTTCCTCATCATGGTGTGGGTAATTTTTTCATCTTTGTATGGGTAAACCTCTCTCACATTTTGGAAGTAGAGATCCAAACCGTGTTTAATTTATAGTCTTATCTCAATTGGTCATAATAGTAATCTAATCCAATAAAAAAAAAAAACAAAAAATCTAAATCGTACTTTTCCTATCTCCACTGCCTTCTTCTGATTATTATTATATATTGAATTCAAGTCATAAAGAATAAAAAATCTAATTTATTATAGAAAGCCAAAGTTGGAGCTTGCTGAAGTTCAGATGCACATCGATCCTGTTTATTTTATTGTCAGAATTTTGAACAAAATCATAAAATAGCGAGGTCTGGCCCACTTGACAAATGACCAAAGTCGTTAATTTGGTCATTTATGTCAAATGTGCATTGACCCTTTGATTTCAAACATTTTGAAAACAAATTCAAAAAATCCCTGCACTGGCCTTTGACTTTGGTCACCCCCTATGTTAAGCAGGGGAAAGGAAATCACGCAATTATTTTTTAAATTTGGTGAAATGTTAAGGTGGCTTTTAAGACGTTTTCTTAAAAAAAAAAAATTGTCCACTTGATATTACAAAATTTTATTATTGACTAATACAGTTTAGTTATAGATAACATTCATTCAGCATGATAATGTTCTAAGTTCAAACAAAGAAAATATTAAATTCTTTTTCATTTGTACATAAAATGTGCCATACCTATCCATTTGAAGTCTTTCTAATGTAACAAAAATAAAGCAAATAAGAATTTTTATTGATACACTACATAAATGGTAGCAACCTCTACAAAAAGAATACCTTAATAGTAAAGAACAATGCCATTGAAACAATAATAATAATAATAATAATAATAATAATAAAGAGCAAGGCCATTGCAAAAAGTATCAATACCTAGTTTTAAGTAGCAAAGACATGAAACTATGATGAAAAGAACTGTCCTTGCATGAAAATGAATCAAAATCGGTGTCTCGAATCAACATCAAGAACTCATTCACCTCCAAGTTTCCATATTTCTTCTTATCCTTTTTAAGAAACTTCAATACTTCTTCAAATAACTCAACCTCGCAAGGCAAAGCAATGCCTTCATTGCAATTGAAACCATATTCCTCCTCAGCTACTTTCAAAAGGTGCAAAAATATTGGGAGGTTCAAGAACCTGGTTGGGATCAAGAATCGCCTTCGGTCCTCACCCACATAAACTGCGAAAAAACCGGACAAAATGTGATGATGGTTGTTACCACCAGAAGATGGTGAATTAGAGAGGATGAGCTTGCGTTTGAGGTTCATGGCCTTCCAATGCTTCATTAGTTGTTTCAAACGGATGATTTGCCAGATTGTGATTAATGTTTTAAGAGTAGTAGCCATATTAGAGCAAATGTGAGAGAGAGAGAGAGACAAATTTAATATTTCAAATGTGATTGTGAATTGAAATTCAGTGATAAGTTGTTGGAAAATTTATAGTGCATGTTTTGAATACTACGATTGGGTTTAAAGATTTAAAAAACAATGTGTGTTGACCGGATAATACACATAGAATAGCAATTATATTATATATTCGATTTGATAGTATTTTCTTGTTCTACTTTTGTTGTCAATTGTCACGTACTTCTACAAACAAGATAGAAAAGATAATATTATTTATATTTATATAATGAATTGTTGTAGATAGAGGTGTAAAATGGGTCCTACTAATATTTTAAACGATGTATTGAGGTTGGTACGTGCAGATTTAGATGACATGATGAGATAAATATTAAAAAAAAAACAAAAGAAGTTGATTTGTCTCTTTTCATTTGTCTATTACTCATTCTTATTTATTTAAAAATTGATTGTATTCATTCTGGTTGTGACTTAAATATTGACTTGAAGAAATTGCAAATTATGGGCCAATTCCTCCTTAAATATGCATGACATTGACTGCTTAAAATAATGGAAGTCATAGATGATATGGCTTCAAAACTGGTCAAGTCATATACATATATAGAAAGGCAAATATTGGAGCTTTTTGAATTCGTGTCAACTAAGTTCTGTAAGTCTTGAATCATAAATCTTGAAAGTTTTGCTCATTGGATAAGAAATAAGTACAATAATTATGAATTAGCATTCAAATATTTCCAAATCATTAATGTGGCAATCAACTAAGTTGGTACCATTGCCATACTTACCAATCGGGATTGCAATCGTTAACACAATCCAGTGATAGGACACGAATATAATACAAAATTAGCGGTATTGGATTAGGTCTTATTTGTTTGAGTCACTAACATGTCAATTCTATAAACTCTTTAAATAGACAGGTCATGTTTGGATTATAGTACTCCTTTGAACCTGTCAATTCCTTTTAACTCGATTATATATTGAACCAACATTATATCATAGCTAATTTTTTCTCATTTCATTGACATGAGCAAAAATTAATTAGTTGAATAGGTCTTATTGGGTTAACTTGTAAAGTAAACGAGTCATGTATATGGCTTGTAATATTATTCCTCCCTAACCGCTTTAACATGTGTTATTTGGAATTTTATTTAAATCATTATATCAAAGTTGATCATTTTTATTTTTTATATAAATTTAGCGAAGTAAATTATATAGTTAAATTAAAAATTTTAATAGGTATATGGATTAAGTGAAATGTGTTTTCTCACATATTTGACATGAGCTAAAATTAACAAGTTAACTGGATTTGGTTGAGTACCTTTTTTAATTCAATGAGTTATATTTGTGTTTAGTCTAGTGGTACAATAAGTTTAACGAGTTATATTTATCATTTTTTCAATTGTCAACTTAGACATACCGAGGGTTATATATATTATTAATTGATGTCAGATTGTTGATTGAATGATAGATTTTTAAAATATTAAATGAAATATTTTTTATTATTAAAATATAATAATTTTTTATCAACAATGTAATAATTATTTTACTTTTAATAACATTATTTTATTGTTTAAAAATAAGACTTTGACAACATACAATAAATGTATATTGGTACTGTTAATCATATGGCAGTATGTACTTGATTATTAAAAAAAAAAAAAAGTTAGAACAAAAACTATAAAATATATCCGTTTTGCAGCGAAAATTATTCTTGATCTTTGGTTGTTCAATTAGTGGTCGGATTTCAATTACAAAGAGGAAAGAAACCTTAAATCAGCGATGTAAAAGTTCTGTCTTTTCTTAGTTTTCCCTTGCTCAATGGATTTTTTTTTTTTTGTTTTTCACGTTTTGTGTCAAGTGTTTTTCATTAGTGTTTAATAACCATATCACTATATTTTATATGCAGTCAAACACTCACAAGCAATTATATTGCAACTGTAAGTAACTGCTCCATCAATTACTTAAACCAATCCAATTATAATTTGGATCTTGGGTTTGGGGTTTGGGTCAACTTGTGTGGACCCGACCCAACACCCAATTAACCAACGGGTACCTTAAGATAAATTAGTATATTTAATTAATCTCATCCAATCTAATTTCTACCAAACAAAGGATTGTATCAATTTAATACAATACAATCCAATATGATATATCAAATGAAGCCTTCATCAAAGTACCATCAATGATTGACAATACATCAGACATGATCACATGTGTGATAAATACACATTGGAAATCTTTGTTGTGTTTTAATTATTTTAGTGGTTAAAAATTTGTGTATTTTTGTGTTAACAAGAGTGGATGTTGATTTTCTTTTTTTTTAAAAAATTTTGATATTCCTGGATCTCTAGTTAAAACGTTGTGTGAAAGTCAAAGGAAATTTATTTGGAATTTATACATGGATTTAATTTGTAAATTCAATTCTATAATAGCAACACTATTAAACACTTATTTAAACATATCTCTAACAATTTTGAGTGAATGAGTCAATATTAAATTCTCTCTTGTGTACATAAAAATGTAGCATATCTATCCATTTGAAGTCTCTTTGATGTAACAAAAATAAAACAAATATGAATTTTCATTGACGATACACTACATAAATGGTGGAAACCCTTACAAAAAAAATTCCTTGAATAGTAAAGAACAATGCCATTGAAAAAAAAAGAAAAATAAAGAATAAGGCCATTGCAAAAGTATCAAACCCTAGTTTTGAGTAGTAAAGGCATGAAACTATGATGAAAAGAACTATCCTTGCATGAAATTGAATCAAAATCCGTGTCTCGAATCAACATCAAGAACTCATTCACCTCCAAGTTTCCATATTTCTTCTCATCCTTTTTAAGAAACTTCAATACTTCTTCAAATAACTCAACCTCGCAAGGCAAAGCAATGCCTTCATTGTAATTGAAACCATATTCCTCCTCAGCTACTTTCAAAAGGTGCAAAATTATTGGGAGGTTCAAAAACCTGGTTGGGATCAAGAATCGTCTTCGTTCCTCACCCACGTAAACCTGCAAAAAACATGGACAAAATGTGATGATGGTTGCTACCACTGGAAGATAGTGAATCCGAGAGGGTGAGCTTGCGTTTGAGGTTCATAGCCTTCCAATGCTTATTAGTTGTTTCAAACGGATGATCTGCCAGATTGTGATCAATGTTTTAAGAGTAGTAGCCATATTAGAGCAAATGAGAGAGAATGAGAGAAGAGAGAGAAAGAGAGAGATATAGGAGAGAGGAGTTAATATTTCAAATGTGATTGTGAATTGAAATTCAGTGATAAGTTGTTGGAAAATTTATAGTGCATGTTTTGCATACTAGGATTGGATGTAAAGATTTAAAAAACAATGTGTTGACCAGATAGTGCACACAGAACAACAATTACATTATGTTTTTAATTTGATATTATTTTCTTGTTCAACCCTTTGTTGTCAATTGTCACGTACTTCTACAAGCAAAATAGAAAAGATAATATTTTTTTTATATGTATATACTATATAATAAATTGGTTGTAGATAACGGTGTAAAATGGGTCATATTGATATTTTAACCGATGTATCAAGGTTGGTACGTGCCGGTTTAGATGAAAAGTTTTGATAAATATTAAAAAAAAAGAAGAAGTTGATTTGTCTCTTTTCATTTGTCTATTACTTGTTCTTATTTAATTGAAAATTAATAGTATTCATTCTTGTTGTCACTTAAATATTGACTTGAAGACATTGGAAATTATGGACCAACTCCTCTTTAATTGGTGATGTAATATGTATGATATTGACATCTTAAAATGATGGAAGTCATATATAACATGGCTTCAAAATTGGTCAAGTGATATAAACATACAGAAAGGCAAATATTGGAGCTTTTTGAATTCGTGTCAACTAAGTTCTTATAGTCTTGAATCATAAATCTTGAAAATTTTGCTCTATAGATAAGAAATGACTACAATAATTATGCATTAGCATTCAAATATTTCCATATCATTAATGTGGCAATCAACTAAGTTGGTACCATCGCCATACTTAGCAACAGGGGCTGCAATCGTTAATACAATTTGGTGATAGGACACGGACATAATTCAGAATTAGCGGTATAGGGTTAGGTCTTTTTTGTTTTAGTCACTAGTAGGTCAATTTATAAACTCCTTAAATAGATAGGTCATGTTTGGATTATAACACTCATTCGAACCTGTTAAATCCTTTAACTCGATTATATATTGAATCAACATTAAATCATAGCTATTTTTTTTTTTTTTCATTTCATTTACATGAGCTAAAATTAATTAGTTGAATAGCTCTTATTAGGTCAACTTGTAAAGTAAATGAGTCGTGTATGGCTTCTAATATTACTCCTCCCAAACCCTTTTAATATGATTATTTATCAAATGAGTTATTTTGAATTGTATTTAAATCAACAATATATCATAGTTGATTATTTTATTTATTATATAAATTTAGTAAAGTGGATTATATAGTTAAATTAAAAAATTTTAATAGGTACATGGATGAACTAAAATGTGTTTTTTCGCATATTTGACATGAGCTGAAATTAACAAGTTAAACGGATTTTACTGAATAATTCTTTAATTCGATGAGTTATATATGTGTTTAGGCTAGTGATATGATAAGCTTACTGAGTTGTGTTAGAATTGATTTACATATGACATAATAACTCATATTGTCAGCCCTAAGTCCAGCCCATAGAGTATAGATATATAAAAGATGGAGAATATGGTAATTAAGTGATATATATATATATATGTATAAAGAGAGAGATCTTCCATTTAATATATGATAAATTAATCACCTCTTTTGTACAATAAATTGTGTCAGCATCCCATTGGGTCAAGGAGACAAGTTAATTTTCGTTTAAATTATAAGTTAATGTAAGAAAATCTTGTATTAATATTTGCTCGTACTCATTCGATAAATAAAAAATTTGCTAAAAGGTACCTACTGGGTTGCAATATATAATCTAAGCCTGGGTATGATCCGGTTCGGTTTGATTTCAACTAGAATTAGACCAAACAAAAATTTTGGTCCCAAAAAAAAAATTATACCAATTTGAACCAATTCTTTTTCTAGACCAAACCAAACCAAATTAAATTGGTCTAGTTGTATTTGATTTGGTCTAAAGTAATTTAAAATTTATATAAAACGTTGAACTCATTTTAACTAAATATGTAGGGTCTGGTAAGTACTAGATACAATTTACATTATATTTACTATCCTAATTAAAATTTTGGATGTGATTAATGTGTTTTCATGGTATTGGGTTTCCGGTTTGGTTTGAGTTTAATGAACTTGGACCATAAATTGTATCTGACCATATAGTTTTATAATAATAAAACCATATAGCCTTTTTAAAGTTCAAAACCAAACCAAACATGGTAGTTTGGTTTGATTCAACGGTCTATGGTAGCTAGGCTTGTTCTTAAAATTGTAAGTTATAGTTTGATATCATCTCTAATTTTCAGTAATAAAAAATTTTGGCCAGTCAGGTATTGCTGCTTTTGATACGCGTAGAAATTTGGAAATTAGGCTTGCACAAAACTCATTTAATTTTTTTCTCAAGAGCATCCCCTTGGAAATTATGCTTGCACAAAACTTACTTAATTTCCTTCTCAAGCTCATCCCCTCAGTAGTCTGATTCAACTTCTAATTAGCAACAATATCATGTCATTCATCGTTGAACAAGCCCCCATCATCGGAAACATTCTCATCAGCAGATAATATTTCAAGTTCATATAGCTTGCTTCATGTTTAGAGGCCATGTAGCATTTGATACTCCATACCATAACATCTCAGCTAAAACAGAATAGCCGTGTTCCGTGAGATGGCCACCATCAAAAAACAAGTACTCATGAGGATCAGGGCACAATTCGTAATCTACGCTGAATCCGCAACCAGTACCTCTACGTGAGCCGGTGCCACAACATGCAATCTCCGACACTTTGAAGCCTGATCATGTATAATTATATAGACAGATAAACTATTAAACTCAACATTAGCTATACGCTTGTAAGAAAATTGTGATATGATATATATAGATAAAGGATCGCTTACTAACTTACCGTACTTTTCAGGATAATTTATCATATCATTAAGTTTATTGAAGTAATCAAACATTAAGTACTTGAATCCAGACAACTGAGTTTCCAACTCCTTGGCAACAGTAGATAGGGCATTATTGTGTAGACTTGCTAATGTTTGAAGCTCTGCCACACAAGCTTCACCACTCAGGTTGTACTGCTGCTTAAACTCTGGTAGGCAGCCCATAGGTCCCACATTTTGAAATGCAAATTTTCTGCCTCCCATGTCATATATTTCCTTTTAATAATAACAGTAACAAAAAAATTAGTATGTAAGAATTATGTATAATCGTGATATATGTAATTATCTCAATTACGTAATATATATATATATAATTTCTATAATTAGTGTCTTTTAACTTTAGAAATGTTAAAATGAACCAATCAATTTTATCAATTGTATTCTATTTTTTTAAACAAATTCTTTTTTCTTATTTAATTCAAATGTAATAGGATAAATTTAATTGGTTCGTCCTAACTTTTTAAATTTAGGAGGCACTGATGGTAAAATTACTATATATATATAGAAGAGAGAGAAAACAAATTACCTTGGTCACTTCTGTAAAGTTACCAATCACCATATTTACATATTCTTGCATCTGTGACTCAGTAGCATATGTGTAAGTATTAACGAAGGCCTGGTAATCGACGCCTCCAAAGCTTGACAAGTAGATTGCATTTTTTAGTATCTTTTTGGCCCTTGTATCACCAAGCTGCTCTTTCAATAGACTGGCCACCTTCTTCAAGAAGCCCAGCTGTATTCTGAGGTTGAGCTGTAAAAAGGTTTTCATTGTCAATAGCAAATAGCGGTTATAAACTTAATATTAGGCAATGTAATGTCCAACAACATAACCTACAACTAAGACTCTTGAGACAATGTCATAATGGATAAGATGAGGTCAAATATCAAAATCTCTCTCGTGTGTGTGTATCGAGAGAGAGAGAGAGAGAATCTAGGTTTGTTCAAAATTTTTTCTTTTTTTAAAAAAAAAATTTATTAAGAGGTTTTTTTTTTTAATATTTTTTTTGATTTAATGAAACCCAGATCTTCAAATATTCATTGAAGATTTGGGTTTCTTCAATTTGTTTTTTTTTTTTTTTAAAATTTATTGAAGATTTTTTTTTTAAATTTTTGTTTTGATTTAATTAAACCCAGATCTTCAACTTGAAGATCTAGGTTTCTTTAATTTTTCTTCAAATTTTTATTGAGATTTAGATTAATTTTTAATATTTTAATATATATATTTTTAAAATTAATCTCAATTAGATGAAAATTTTTTACTTAATTTTTATTTAATTAATAAAGGTATTTTGATCTTTTACTATTTTTATCACAAAACCACTAAACATATTGATGAATACCGTTTTTCGAAGATGGTAGAGGGTTTTTTGGCTAATATTTTCAAAAAATAGGGGTAAACTGACGTTATTTTCATTTTCAGGAGGCTTTTTAGATTTTTCCCTATAATTAATATACCCTTGGAATTGAATAATATCAAATTACTCATGATTTTAAAAATAATAGTTAAAACAGTGTAACCATTAAATGAAATAGTGAATCTATCAATTAAGTAATGAATCCATTATTTTGGAGGGCAAAAGGGTCATTTAGCCTTGATGACAGACATGGAACATAGCTTGGAACTATTTTTTTTTTTAATTTTAATTTAAAAAAGGAAAAAAAATGAAAACCACTTAGAATGTGCCACGTGTGGCGGTTAGGTGGTCCAGATACAAAAGCAAAAAACCGATCAGTCTCTCTCTCTTCTCTCAGTCTCTCACCATCTTTCACTGTTTCTCTCACTCTCTCTCACAATCTCTCACCCGCCGATTGGATGAACCCATCGTCAAACCTGGGTTGGTTTGATGATCGATTCCTCGTTGGGACCTGGGATCTGAATCTCTTCTCTTCTCTTTCCCTCTCTCTTTCTCTCTCTTTGCATGTGCTTGGGTTGGTAAACTTGTCGAGTTTATGGGTTAGGATGGGTGTTGTTTGGGTGGCTATGGGTATGGGTGTGTGGTGGTGTTTCGGTGGTATAGTGTTGATGTTGTACTCTGGGTGTATAAAGGCTAGGTGGTGTGGGTTCATCTAGGATCATTGATGTGTGTTCATTTGGGTTCATTGTGACTTTTAATGTGCGTTCTTCGAACGAACCCAGTCCTGGGTTTGTTTGAACTTTTTTTCAAAGTTTATTTTTTTCTTTTGTTTTTGGTTAAATTTTTGTCAAATTTTTTGTCAATTTTTTGTCTTTTTTAAAAATTTTTTTTGACTTTTTGGATTTTAAATTTGATGATAATCTTGGTTGAAGTATGCAAACCCTTGTACCTGGGGTTCGTCCTTTAACAAACCCAGTATCTAGGTTTGCTTTTAATTTTTAATTTATCAAATCTTTTTATTTTTTATTTTTTGGAATTTTGATTCTGATGATTTCAGATGAATATACAAACCATGGTTTTATTGGGATTATTTTTTAATTTTTTTAATTTTTTAAATTAATCTCTTAGGATGGATGGTAGACATCTTATGAAAAATTTTTTGTTTAATTTATTTAATTTTCAAATTTTTTTAAATTAATCTTCACCGTTCATCTTAAGATGGAGTTAAGATGGATGGTGGAGATTTGATGAATTTTTTTATTTAATTTTTATCTAATAATTACTATTATTTCAATTATTTAAAATCGTAATTTAAGTGTAAATTCTAAAAATTTATATTTTTTATTAATTTTTTTTTTAAATTTTGGTTATAAAAGGGTACTTTGGTCAATGAATTATTATTTTTTTTAATTTTTCAATATAGTAAAAGTATTTTGGCCTTTTATTATTTTTGTCATAAAACCACTAAAAATCTATATGAAAACCGCTCTTGATTGACGGTAGAAGGTTTTTGATTAATATTTTGAAAAGTTAAGGTAAACTAAGATCATTTATCATTTTCGACGAGGTTTTAGATTTTTTCCTTAAAAAATTATTAGTTTATTTCTCTAGCATACTTGATAGATCCTTCACAGAATTTTATTAAATTATACAGATTTAGTCTTCTACTTTATGAACATAAAATTAACTACATATATTCAACCTGCAACTATATACATTTAACTTCTTAGAGTTTCAAGTTCAAGTCATCTACATACCTAGCATGGACATTTGTCCTCTAACATGACTATAGCCGAATCCCAAGAAAATAAACAAAAAATAACTGCAGTATTATCAAATTAAGATCTACTACCGTTGCTTTATTAGTTTCAACAAGAACACATGCTCCAGCACTTGCAAAGCTGGCTCCATTGGTAAAATCGTGTCTTCCAGGTTGTAAGTACGGCTCCCATACAGGCAGGTTTGCATACATTGCTGAGTACATTTAAATGGATCCACAAAAGCATATCATCATTCATCAGTACTATCACAGTTCACACAATTTATTAATTAATCTCATTTTTAAGGAAAATAAATAAACAAACGTAGTTGTATAACTAGCTACAATATTATACCAGCGAAGTCAGTAATCTGACGGCCATCGCAAAATCTTCCAGTTGGAAACTTGAAGAAGGTCTCTCCATATGGTGGATAATTTGCCTTTTTATCAATGCTGATATTGAGGTAGTCGTTATTTCCAGGATCATAGAGTGAATCTCCAAACACAAATATTGCAACCTGTCTGTCACCAAGCTGCCTGGAATCATCCTGTAAGCATGTTGAAAAAAAAATTGATGTAACCGAAAAAAACATCACACAGAAAAGAATGTTTAAAGTTGAGGCAATGGATGACATTTTTACAATAATTAAACAAGGAGTAGAACATCTTAGGGTGTATTTAAATGTCTTGAACTGAAGGTTTGTTGCTGGTAAAAATCTCGGTGGTTTGTGGGTACCGTGGAAAGTCAGTTGACATCCAAAAGTGCAGAGTTAGTTGAAAGTAGGACTTCTAGGTTTTCAACCAACAATCCGATTGACATAAATGAAATATTTTAAACTATTAATTCAATCCTTTTTTAAATTTTTCACCATTTATTTTCAACTAATCCAATTATGAAAAAAGTTGGTAAATTCAATATAAATAATTTTTCTTATATTGACTAAAAGTAGGTGAATCGAAATTGAAATAATTTTTTAAGTCAAAATTTTAAATTTACATAGCCTAACCCATAAAATAAATTACAAAATGTGTTTTGTATCTTTCCATGCGATGTTTCTTCAGTTATAAATCCAAGTTTCGAATGGTTAAAGTGTAAGGCTCCAATTCAAGTGGATCTAAGAGATTAATTAAAATCTAGTTTATTATTATTAATTTGGCTTAGGTCTAAGTTTTAAAAATAAAAAGGTATGTGGACAAATATACTTTTGGTGGACATTTTTAAAAGAAATCATGAAATTTGAAAGTGAAAGGAAAAGATCATACAGAAATGAGGGGGTTAAAATGTAAAGGTAAGTCAAAATGTTGAGACAAATTGGTGACCTTGTGATATCGAAAGATTGAGATGAGTTGCAATTTTTTTCAAAAGAAAAGTGATAAGTGTCACTTACACAAGTTAAAAATAGAACCAAAAACAAATTTTTTAATGAAGAGAGGACAAGTGTCAATTGGTTAAGTGGATAAGGTTGATAATGAGACAATGAGTTAGTGGATTTACATGAGATAAAAGGCAAAATGAAATGAGATAGGCAATTGAAGAAAAGAGACAAAATAAAGAGATAACAATGAGAGAAGAGAGGCGGTGAGATTAGGATAATAGAAATATATTTATATAATTATATATGAGAGAGAGATATTGAATGGGCATGAAGCAAAAAGAACTTGACAAGCAGAGAAAAAAAAAAAAAGACAAAGAAGAAGAAGGAAAAGAAGAGGAAGAATGAGAAGAAAAATATGAAGAAAATTCTGGAAGGGTGAATAGAATATTTGGGTGCTTAACCTATTCAAATAAGTAATTTTATTTCATTAAGATTTGGAATCTAGGGAATTAGTTAATTTTTTATAAGTTTTAAATTGAGTTTTATGTGATTTTAGGGTGGATCTAGAATTATGAGAAATCAGATGAGAACTCATTTTAGATCCAGAATTAAGTAAATGAGTTATGTAAGTGGATACTTTTATTTAAATTAAATTGATTTAATTATTTTTATTTATATTTCATTTTTTATTATTTATTGGAAATACATTATTTGTTTAGCTAATTGATTTTATAGATTATAAATTATGTTTTACAATTGAAATGAGAATTTATTGCGTGTTAGTAAATATACATAATATTAGATTTTTCAAATCGAATTTTAAGTTTTGAGCTTGAATTGATTATAAGAAATGTTTTGAATATTTTAGTAATATTATGTTATGTTTGAAGAAAGAATATTTTTATGTTTTGATTTAAGTACTATTCAGAATTATGTATATTTACATATAGAAATCGTTTAAGATTTGAAAAGAAAGTAAAATATTTTCAAAACACCAAGGTTGTATTCTCCTCTTTAACGATCAGATAGGCTACACATTTGTGAGACCTACATTCACCCAACATATGTATTGCAGATGTCGGAAGAGTCAGTGAGTTGTTAGGAAAGTCATTGAATTGCCCAGTACGTGTATGTTAGCTGTTATCTCTCGTTTTGCTTGTGTATTGAGTATCTTTATCACTGTATGATAAGTTTCCCTGGGTACTAGTTGATGTAGATTTTCAGATTACAGATGTTACAATTTTATTATGAAACTAGGGACCACATGTGTACAACAGCCATAAGTCCGTGGATGGGAGTCCAATGGAGGCTTAAAGCATGGTGGTCAAACCAAAAAGGCCTATATAGTATTCGAAAGTAGATTTCAAAAAAGTTTTGATAAGATAAGCTTATGTTTATAAATCAGATTAAGAATGATTTATTATTGTTTTCAAGGAAGTTTTATACAGATAGTAGTTTCATAGTATATTTCATTAAAGATGTAATGATAATTCATACAGATTTATAGTTATTTATTATTACCTAAAATATGCTATGGTTTATTAGAAATATTTTTAGAAAAGTTATATCCACTCACTGAGTATTAGCACTTACTCTTTTATAATACCCGTTTTTTTAAGGTATCCGTTATAGGTTCGTACAGATTATTGCACATCGTGAGAATGACTACATGGTGATGACAAACTACATTATTATTATTACAATTTTTATGCAGAAATATTTTTGCATCAATGTATATTATTTTTAATTAACCAGATTTCATAACTATGTTTCTAGAATAAATTTTATAGATGAAATATTTTTTTTAAGATATTTTATGAATATTTTGACTATTCAGTCTAAGGGTCCAACATAAAATGTATAGATTTTCGATTTGTTCAGATTAAATTTTATAAAGCAACTATCTGATTTACGATGAATTTTCTAAAGGATTTTCAGAAAATCCGAATTTCAATAAGAAAAACTCCACTTTTCATAGGATTCTCCCAAACTCGAGATAAGAGTCGAGATGAGTCCTATCATAAAGAGTGCATTAATGGAGATCCCATATCAAACTTCTAACTCCTATGGCCAGTTTTCTTGGTTTTGTTGTCTTTTTCACAAATCATGCATTTTCTAACTATTTACCACACCATATGCAATCTTGTGAATTTGTTGGGTTAACTCTACAGAGGCTAGCTGTTAGGGTTAGATGTCAATAAAATCTTCCATAAGACCTTATGTAGTTGGTTTAGAGCTCTTATAGTATAGCATATAGATTTAAGATCTATTTGGCATGTGATTGGATTGAATTAGATTGGATAAGATTAGTGTTACTCGACCAAGTTCTCAGGTGATTACTCTTGGATTGGCACCTTGCTGATTCAAGAATCCCCAAATCAGGGATTCTGCTTGGGCAAGACGAGTACGCGGTTGGGTTGGCCGAGTACTCGGCCCAACTCAACCAACTCACTTGATCGGAAAAAAAGAAAAAGGTACGATTGACTTTACCCTCTTCTTCTTCTTCTCTTGTCGTCGATCCAAAAAACCTACCAACAAAACCTTACTTAGATCCAAAAAACCCACCAACGGAAACTTACCTATTGTCGTCGATCGTTGCTGTGATGGAGAACACGACCAGTAACATAACGAGATTTGAGTCATTATCAGTTGTACATCTTCTTGTCAGAGATGTACTTGTTGTAGACGATGATTGTGAAGGGGAGGAAGATCCAAATGGCCACATATGTGTAGGAAAGAAGGATTTTCTTCAAGACTCCATCACTGAGAGAAACGCCATTGCCAATTATGACTAGGAAAGAGACCGAGGTGTGTTTTGGATGGGAGCAATGGGGATGCAGTGGTGGTAGAAGAAGAGAGCTATTTGTGTTGTGTCATGTTATCATCTATGAGTGAGAGAGAGATTTTAGGGGGTTTGTTCTGAGGAGATGAGTGACTTTTGATGGAAAAGATTCTAGAAAGTCGTGTTTATATTAGGTGTGAAATGATGACATATGGTGGAGGATGTAAATTTTGTTTTCACCCTTGCATTTATAAAATATCAATTTAAACATTTTTATTATTTCGATTAATCCTTTTGTTTTATGATATTTATAGTTTATTTTTTTAATTTTTTTGACAAATTTGATCAATTTTGATCGTTGGTTAATAGAACCAAGCACTCGTTTAGTATTCGAGTACTCACTACTTGCTGCCTCATCGATCGATTAGCAAGTAGCGGGTTTTGGAACCTTGAATAAGATTAAATTGGACAAATTAATATTGTGATTGTTTGGTGTAATATGAGATTGGATAAAAATAATACCGTCTTTTATTTGACTGAAGTTGTGCTTGGACTAAAAAGTATAAACAGAACAAATTATTTTATATTTAAAATAATTAAATTAATTTTAAAATAATATAACATATTAAATTATTTTCTAAAAATAAATATAGCTATATATTATCAATTTTAAAATAAATAAATGGAAAAAACCGGGAAAAAAAAAACTAATAAAGAAAAGGCAAAAGGATAAAAAAGTTTGATAAAGAAAAGTAAAAACAAAAAAAAAAAAAGATCTAATAAAGAAAAGGAATGAAAATAAAATAAAATTGATCCCTTACTTTAACCTGTGTGTTGTGGCGGGTTTAAATAAATCCGTCACAACAACTTAAGAAAAATGATATGGAATTGGCTTTCCAATCTCATGTTACAATAAAACACAAGATTGGAGTGAGTTTTATCCAAACCTAGTCCACTCTAGTGAAACAAACGGGGCCTTAAAGATTGATCAAATCGTATGAAAATTTGTTATTTAAAAACATTATTCTGGAAGTTATTTTTTCATATATGGGTTAGATTCAATTCAACATTCAATACTTTTTCATATATAATATTTTTTTTCTCATACATATATTTGGTTTTTGTTACATTATACGATAAATTATTATTATTATTCAAGGCCTAGATTTGAAAAGAATTTAAGCTGCTAATACTTGTAAAAACTTGGGAACGGATACAGTACGATTAATGTCTCTCTCAAGAATATCCCTGAGGTTGATACAATATCATGTTATTCATCAGTGAATAAGCCACCATTATATATATATATATACACACACACACACACACACATATATATATATATATATATAAATCTCCCGATCAGCTGACAATTCAAGTTCGTATAGTTGCTTCCTGTTTAGAGGCCATGTAACATTCAATTCTCCATTCCACAGCATCTCAGCTAACATAGAATTGACTCGTTCTGTGGGACGGGCGCCATCAAAAAACACAAACTCATCAAGATTAATGCACAATTCGTACGCAACGTTTAGTCTTCCACAACCGGCAGCCTGTAATGAGTCAGTGCCACAACATGCCATATTTGAAACTTTGGAGCCTAGTGAAGTACATATGGACCGTCACAGGCAAATTCATTAAGAGCAATGTTAGTTATAAGCCTAGTGATATACAGGATAGGCTTTTCACTTGTAAGTCCAAATTTGACTGTACTGATTGGCTGAAAATCAAATTATTAGAGATCCTATAAAAGCCAACTACCAGTTTTTTTTCTTGGCTTTCTTGTCGTTTTCACAAATTTTGCTTTTTCCAGCTGTGATCAAGAACAAGATATTAACTCCTAACAAATTAAAGTTGCAATGCTATTGGCTTTGAATCCGTTAAAATTGTGGCAGACACAAACAGACTGGTTTGATAACTACACCTCTCATCAAAGCTAAGGTCTCAAGTTCGAATCCCTCTCTCTCGAGTCAAAAAAAAAAAAAAAAATCCATTACAATCTTGCATAAGAGGATTTTTGGTGGTTAGAGCCCCTGCAGCAGAACAAAACCCTTGAAAGGATAAACAAATCATTGTAATTAAATGATATATATATATATATATATATATGTATGTATAGTGGAAATTTCAAACACTACCCCTATTTCAAAACCAAATATCGTTGGAAATTTCAAAAACTATCCCTATTTCAAAACCAGAAATTGTTCTTAGCCCATTACAAAATAAAATATGTTTTTGACCCTTCAAATAAATAAATTACATTCAATATCCCATGATTCTCAAAATGCCTCTCTTAGTGAAATTTTAAAAATATCATGATAGGAGGAGCGTGACAGGAGGTTGTCTTATCACGCTTGCCTCCTGTCATGCACAAGTGTGATGGGACAGTCTCTCATCACACTCAAGGGTATTTTGGTTAATAGGGGGTATTGATTACAATTAATTTATTTGAGGGGTTAAAAATAATTTTTTTCTTGAAATGAGCCAGAAACGAATTTTGTTTGTTTGTTTATTCTATCATTATTATTTTTTAATTTGGGTAATTCTGAATTTTTCTCATATATATATATATACATATATATAGAGTATGATCTCTTCCATTTAATACAGGAAAAATCCCAAAAAACCTCATGACATATGAAAATAACTCGTTTTACCACCTGCTATTTCATTTTTATCCAAAATTTCACAATGATTACAAGTTAATAGAAAAGTTTCATAAAAGTTAAAAAGACATTTTTAGTCCTAAGATTTCTGTTAAAAAATATAATAATTTAAAATAAAAAATTATAAATTAATAAAAATTGATCTTCATCATTTATCCCATAAATGGATAGTAGAAATCAACATAACAAATTAAAAAAAGAAAAAGGTTAATAAAAAAAAATGGAGATCCAGATTGGATTTCTACTAGCGTGAACTCTCCATCATCAAACACAACAACAATACGACAATAGCAACATGAACACTCTGCCAACATGAAACTCTGTGTAAGCCCTCGAATTTGATTTTATAGATTTCCCCAGATATAGTCCCTAAATAATTATTGGAGACTCTAATTGGTTTATGGAAACGCTTAAGGTTATAAAGAACCCATAGAGATCGATTTAAACTCGATTGGAGATTAAACGGGAAGTTAAAATGATAAATGAAATCGAATAACTGTTAAGGTAAAAAGGGACTAAATTGAAGATAGAATTTAATAATTGTAGTTGTAGTAAGATTAAGCTAAAATCTAAGGGAGGAAAATGGAATTGTTTTAGGGTGTAAGTAAAATTATTGAGAATTGTGGGGAGGAAATTAGAAGCCAAAAACATTGGCTGTTGACTTTTAAAACAACCAAAACCAGTCAACTCGCCAAAACGTGAAGAAGAAAGAAAGAAGAAGAAAGAAGAAGAAGAAGAAGAAGGAGCCGCCGACCAACCGCCGTTCGCCGACCAACCCACCAGCCTTGCTGCCGCGCTATCCAGCTCACCGTGAACCGAAGCCAAGTTACCGCAAACCAGCACTGCAACCGAGCTGAAACCGCCGGCGAACAGCTCCAATCGGCGCGGAAAAGAGTGGCGACGAGCCGACCGTCCGGTCACCTGCGGAACCCGCGCCCTAACCCGACCGATTCGCACCATTTCCAACTGCACCCAAGCTTGTTTTCAGCTCAAAACCTGCCATCTAACCCGACCCGAATACAGCTGAAACCGAACCAAAAAAGAGGTGGTCGACCGGAGAGAGAGAGGGAGGAAGAGAGGAGAAGAAAAGAGTAAGAGAATCAGCTCAAACCCCGCCCAGATCTGTCACCAAAATCAGTCCAAAACCACCCCAAAATCAATCTCAAAGCGAAGTTAACTCGAAAAGGAAATAGGGATGAGTTGTTTAAAGTTTAAAGTTTGTGACTAGATTGATTCGAAATGGATTTATTCCGATGTGTTGGTTGGTTAGTTTTGATTAAATAGAAGTTGAAAAATAAGTAATTGAGGTTGATAGGGAGTTTAGAAAACCAAGAAAATTACCAAAGATTTAGAGAGAAACCAAAATGTGCGCTAATCTAGTTTAAAGAGCAATTTTGTAAATTGGTCCATATGGCGTCTGTTGAGAGTTTTGATGACCCTAATGAGTTTAATTAGGCGTATTGAGGTTAATAAAAGTTGAAGATTAAGATTAGAAACTAAAATGGAGAGTTACGCGTAAAAAAGGGTCATATAGGGGCGACTGTGTAATTTCGAGTTTCCAGAAGTGACGTGAACGTAAATTTACGTTTTCATATGTTGTGTAGGTGACGAGGGCGCTCGAGGATCGAGATGAGAGGAGTAGGGGCTCCACACGCACCATTTTCCGTCATAAGTTTTGTGAGTGAGTTTTATTTAAAGATTTTAAAGATATTTTCAAATTATCAAGTTTGATTTGATAAATTAATTGTTTACTTGAGTTTATTTTAAATGCATGGCTATGAGCATGAATTTAGAAATTGAAATGATGCTATTTTGTGCTTTTGCACTTACCAAAGATATTTTAATGCTTAATGGATTCAGAACATGAGTTTAGTGCTTATTGCACCCAGAAATCAGATTTTAGTGCTTTAAGCACTCAGAAAAGAGATTTGTGCTTTTGCACCAAAAAGTTAAAGTAGAAAAGGAAAATTGTTTTCAAAACCAGAAAGTATCCCCTCAAGGATTTTCAGAGATTACAGACCAGTTTAGACCTGATCGGTCTATCCCACTTCAGTTGGCACAGTCCTGGGAAGGGATAAGTTACTAATTTAGGGGGGATAAGTGTTAGAGTCTGTTAGTCGAGTCGCCATTACTGATGTGGGGTAGTGTTTCGTGTGCTATGGTTAGCACTGAGAAATTCCGCACATGGCCACGAGATGTCTCAGAGCAGGCGAGTTATGGTTAGCGCTGAGAAATTCCGCACATAGCCGCGAGATGTCTTAGAGTTGACGAGCTATGGTTAGCGTTGAGAAATTCTGTACATAGCCGTTAGATTCGAGAGACTCCAGATTTAGGGATACTATGGTAATTTTAAAAAATATAAGGAAACAGTTTTAAAAGAGAAAAACATATTTGAGAGAAAAGAAGTTTTAAAAGTATTATTCATGTTATTTATGATTTACCGTTATAAGTTTTGAGTTTAAAAGCAAGCTTGTATTTATATATAAATTCTCTTATTTAAGTTGATGTTTAAGAGATTTAAACTTGAAATGCTTTCGAAACAAAGAATAGTTTTCAAACGTTTTCAGAGGAGGATGTTTTGAAAATCAGATTTTTAAAGAAAAGATAAATTATCACTCACTGAGCTTCTAGCTCATTATTTTTCTGTTTTATATAAAAACCTCCTCAGGTACTCTCAATAGGTAGCCTAGCAGTAGCATCACCTCCAGTGGGCGAGCCAGCGCGACACGACATCATTTAAGCAACCCATTTTGTTTCATCAGTTAGATTTTCATGTAAATCTCTTTTAAAATTTATAAAGGATTTGTAATTATTCGCTCATAAATGTTTTTAAATTGTTTTTGATTAAATGTGTTTTATTAAATTGTGTTTGGATTTTATTGAGTTGATTTGGAAATCAAATGCATGATTGAGGCCTACGGGCAACGAGAAGTTGGGTTGGTAATAAATTTTAGTTGAAGTGTTGTTTTTCTGTAAATAGGTTTTTTCCGGGAACGTTAAAAATACAGCTGTTATGCTGCCAAAATTTTGTTAGAAAAATGAGTTTCGAAAATGAATTTAAAATTAAAATTAAAAATTTTTCCTGCGCGTTTTTAGTTTTTAAAGAAAACCCAACCCAACGACGTTTCAGAAAGTATGAAAGAGTTTAGGGTTCGCTCCATGGGTTTCGCTTAGCCCGACGAGTCGGGTCTGAGAGGGATCCATTGGGGTGCCCGGCGTGACCGATCGGATCAGAGTTAGAGGTATTCGGGTTAGGTCGCGTCATTCTGTATCTTCATCATCCGTCACCATACCCCAACACTGCAACATCAGACACAAAAAACAACATAAGAAAAAAAAAAAAACCAAAGATGAACCACAAATGGAGACCTAGTTCAGGTGTTGTGGAGATGAACAATGAACCATGAACTTGGCGGTGGAGACCACACCAACAACGACAACAATCATAACAACAATAGTGGAAACAACGATGGAGACCCAGTTTGGGTCTCCTATGGTCTCCACCATTAGAGACCAGGTGATCTCTAATGGTGGAGACCATTGTGGTCTCTACTAAGTCGCCACTGTTAAACCTACAATGTCTTTGCCGTTGAACCCACCCATAAATCCAATTGGAGATAGAGAGAGAAGAGAAAAAAATGAGAGAGCGAGAGCAAGAGAGAGAGAGGAGTTGAGAGGAAATAAAATTTTTATTCTTATATATATAAATGTATAAGATTTTTTGTTTTTAAATAAAAATGTTTTTTTTTTAATAATTTTACATTTAATATTATTTATTTTATTTTTTATATTTTACTTAATATTATTTTACTTAATTTTTTTATTGCATTTCCCTTTTTGTCCTTAAAGTTAAATGGTCAACCATATCAATCTGACAGAATTTGTGACTACCAGAGAGATATTGTCATCATTTCGCATGTCCCTAAGGGATGTTTCGACAGTTTTTATTAACTTTAGACTATATTTCGAATAAAAATAAAACTACGGGTAGCAGAAACTACATCTTTTCATACGTCAAGGGCTTTTATGAGATTTTTCATTTAATAAACGACCTCTTTTGTACAATAAATTGCGTCAGTGTGATCAGGATCAAGTAAAATTTAGCATTGAACTGAATGAGTGGACAATATCTAGCTCATGAGTTAGTCATGTCTTTTAGGTAGTGTTTGGTGCATGAGATTTGAGATGAGATTGAGATTGAAATATCTCAAATTCTCAAATCTCATGTTTGACGTGACCAACTTGGAAATGGAATCCCAATCCCTTCATTACTTGAATCCCAATCTCATAGGAATCTTGAATCCCATGCTACCCTATGTCATTTAATGGGATTGGACTCAATGAGAATGTATTTCTCTCTCTCTCTCTCTACTATCTCATTCTCATTTCTCTCTCTCTCTCTCTACTATCTTATTCTCATTTCTCTCTCTCTTTCTCTCTCTCTCTCTCTCTCTCTCTCTCTCTTACCATCTCTTATTCTTCTTCTTCCTTTTTTGAGTTGGGATGAACCCAAAACCACCATCTAGTTCTGGGTTCGGCGACCCAGAACCATCTTGTTCTGGGTTCGGATGGTTCTGGGTTCGATTATGAACCCAGAACCAGATGGTTTTGGGTCGCCGAGCCTAGAACCAAATCAGTTCTGGGTTCGACGATCGAACCCAGAACCATCTAGTTTTGAGTTTTGTTCTCAGTTTTTTTTTTTTTTTTGTTAGTATTATGATGATTTGATGTTGTTGTGGGAGATGATGATGTTGATAAATTGGATTGATGATATTGATAAACTATGGGTTGATGATGTTGAATTGTGGGAGATGATGAATTATGAATTTTAATATTGATGAATTGTGAGAGATGATGTTTGGTTTTTTATTTTTTTTTACATTTTTTATAAAATTAATTTTATATAATAAAAAATTAAATTAATTTTATTCTAATCTAATCCAATCTCAATCTACATCAAACATAATATGGTATAATTTTTAATCCAATCTTAAGTTTTACCAAACAGTGGGATGGTGATTTACATTCCTATCCAATTCATTCCATTCCAATCTAATCCACTCAATTCCATTTCAATCCTGCGTGTCAAACGGAGTCTTAGTGCATAAACAATTGTGCTTATTTCTTCTTATGCAATTGAACATTATATACACAATTATATATACATCCTTCGTGCGTCTCTAACTTTTTCATTTTCATAATCTAATAAGATATATCAGACAAAGTCTTGATTAAAGTACCGTCAATGATTGATATTACATCGGACATGTTCACATGAATGATAAATATACATTGAAAATCCTATGTCAAGTATTTTAATTATTTTAATGGTTAAAAATTTGTGTATTTTTGTGTTAAAATGAGAGTGGATATTCATATTTTTTAAAACATTTTTTGATATCCCTAGATCTCTAGTTAAAACATTGTGTGAAAGTCAAATGAAATTTATTGAGAATTTATACATGGATTTAATTGTATATTCAATTCTATAATATCAACACTATCAAACACTTATTTAAACATATCTCTAACGATTTTGAGTGAACAAGTCAATATTAATCTATTGACACACGAAAATAAGTTTGTAATAAAATCTAAGAGTCGGATATAGACATTTAATTTCTTGATTGTTCTTACTCATCCATGATTATTTTGAAAAATGGTATTAGCAATACTTAATGCATATTTTTTCAAATGTGTGATGCTCTTTGTTGGATGATTTTGATTGTCATTGAGTTGTTAGATGTGTCACAATTGAAGTGAACATGCAAACAAAAGTAATGATTTTGGAATTTATACATAATTTAATTTGTAAATTCAATTATATATAATATCAACACTATTAAACACTTATTTAAACATATCTCTAACGATTTTGAGTGAATGAGTCAATAGTAATCTATGAAGATACACGAAAATAAGTTTATAATAAAATCTAAGAGTCGGAGTAGACGTTTTCTTGATTGTTTTTACTTATCCATAATTATTTTGAAAAAAGGTACTAGTAACATATAATATATATTTTTTCGAATGTGTGATGCTCTTTGTTGGATGATTTTGATTGTCATTGAGTTGTTAGATGCGTCACAATTGAAGTGAACGTGCAAACAAAAGTAATGATTTTGGAATTTTCTGAGTCTCTCTTTGGTAGGGTAATATTTAATGGAGAAACCACATATTTTTAACTATATTTTTAGATAGTATATGGATGTAAATTTGACTTTTGGTGCACCTCAAAAAGGGGACATTTCAATGAAAAATGGCAAGTCAAGTAAGTGGCACAATAATGTAGGACTATTTCTGAAATGATTTAGTTGGTCCTTTATTTTATTTATTTATTTTTTAAGTTTAATTCTTCTTAATGTTTTGTACTTTTCTTATCTTCACCACCTGCTTCTGATTACTATTATATATTGAGTCCTGTGATTAAAAAAAAAAAAAAATCTAATTTATTATAGAAATCGAAGTTGGAGTTTGCTGAATTCAGATGTACATCAATCTTCAATTCTGTTTATTTTATTTTCAAAATTTTGAACTGAAATCATAAAATAATGAGGTCTGGCCCACTTAAAAAGATAGAAAAGTTGTTAATTTGGTCACTATGTCACATATACGTTTCCTTTGATTTCAAACATTTTGAAACTAAATTCATCAGAAGTTGAAGTGGTTAATGATAAGTTTTTCATACTTACATCACTAAGATTATGAGTTAGAATCAAAGTTCTGTCATGTCACTTCGAAATTTATAATAATTTAAATAAAAATACTAAATTTAATATTTTTTAAACAAAAGTAGAATTTAATAAACCTTTAATGTTTTATCATACCTGAAAAGTGATCATATGGTTTGGAAGATGGATAAATACCACTCATTAGCAAAAAAAACCCCTCCATGAGCTTTTGACATTAGTCACCTCATATTAAGGAGGGGTTTCTAGCTGAAATTGAAATCACACCATTATCTTTTAAATTTGGTAAAATGTTAAGATGGCTTTTCAAACTTTTTAAACAGAAAATTGTGCATTTAATATTACAAAATTTTATCGCTATAACTTGATTGTAAAGAACACTTATTCAGTATGAATTTAAGATAAAGAAAATATTAAATTCTTTCTAATGTGTACATAAAATGTAGCATATCTATCCATTTGAAGTGTTTCTAATGTAACACAAATAAAGGAAATAAGAAGTTTTCATCGATACACTACATAAATGGTAGTAACCCATTCAAAAAGAATTCGTAGAATAATAAAGAACAAGGTCATTGCAAAAAGTAATCAAACCCTAGTTTTATGTAGCAAAGGCATGAAGCTCTAATGAAGCGGACTATCCTTGCGTGAAAATGAATCAAAATCCATCTCTCGAATCAACTTCAAGAACTCATTCACCTCTAAGTGTCCATATTTCTTCTCATCCTTTTCAAGAAGCTTCAAAACTTCTTCAAAGAATGCAACCTCACAAGGCAAAGCAATGCCTCCATTGCACTTGAAACCATATTCCTCCTCAGCTACTTTCAGGAGGTACAAAAATATTGGGAGGTTCAAGAACCTGGTCGGGATCAAGAATCGCCTTCGGTCCTCACCCACATAAACCGCAAAAAAGCCGGACAAAATGTGATGATGGTTGGTACCATTAGAAAAGGGTGAATCTGAGAGGGTGAGCTTGCGTTTGAGGTTCATGACCTTCCAATGCTTCATAAGTTGTTTCAAATGGATGATTTGCCAGATTGTGATCAATGTTTTGAGAGTAGTTGCCATATTAGAGCAAATGAGAGAGAGAGGAGAGAGTTAATTTTCGAAATTTGATTCTGAATTGAAATTCAGTGATCAGTTGATGGTAATCTTTATAGTGCATGTTTTGAATAATAGGATTGAGTTTAGAGCTTTAAAAAACAATGTCTGTTGACCGGATGGTGCATATAGAACAACAATTACATCATACTTTCAATTTGATATTGCTTTCTTGTTCTACCTTTTGTTGTCAATTGTCACAATATACTTTTAAAAAGGTATTAAAAAATATAACATTTTTATATGGATATAATAAATTGGTTATAGATAGAGGTGTAAATTGGATTGTGCTGTTATTTTAACCTATATATCAAGGTACGTTAGTACATGCCGATTTAAATAAATAGTTATGGATAATATTAAGAATAAAAAAAAGAAGATGATTTGTCTCTTTCGTTTGTCTATTACTAACTTGATTTTATTTATTTGAAGATTGATAGTATTCATTTTGGTTGCAACTTAATTATTGACTTAAAGAAGTTGGAAATTATGGACGAATTCTTTCTTTATGGTGATGTAATATGTGTGATATTGACATCTTAAACTAATGGAAATCATATATGATATGGCTTCAAAACTGGTCAAGTGATAAAACATATACAGGAGAAAGGCAAATATTGGAGCCTTTTGAATTCGTGTCAATTAAGTTCTTTTAGTCTTAAATATAAGTCTTGAAAATTTTGTTTGATCGATAAGAAAAGAGTACAATAATTATAAACTAGTATTCAAATATTTCCATATCATTAATGTGGCAATTAATTAAGTGGGTACCATTTCTATGTGGAGAAAATTTTCAATGAGACATTTAGTTGATATGTCATATTGATGTTGGTGTGACTTGTCAATAATAACATGACATGTGTTATTTCTCTTTCATGAAAAATTAATGTTGGTGTAACCTTCTAATAACAACGTGACATATGTTATAGATTTTTAAATGATTTTATTTTTTTAATAAATAAGGAAAGACACAAATATTAATTTTTCATAGAAGAGAAATGATATGTGTCACATTATTATTAAAAAGTTATACCAACATCAGCATAGCATACCAATTAAACGTTTCATGGAAGATTTTCTCTGCCATGATTACCGATACCAGTTACAATCATTGACGTATAACCTAGTGACACAACTTGAATACAATACCAAATTAGCAGCATTGACATTATTGGTAAGACCCTGTGCCTCCAATGAAAGAACTTGAAAATCCCTGTTTGTTTATTTATAATGTTACATTCCATGGCTTCACTTGTAGATGAAAATCCAATTGATAGTCCTCATAGCTAACTGTCCATAGTCAATAGTGTTCATTCGAGTGTTGTTGAGGTTAGGACCACCCACTTTACTATTAATGGAGATAATCTTCCCTTGACCTTATTGAATAATCCTATTTTTTCTCCTTTTTCGCTCATTATCGATTGCCATAGTGTTGCTGAAAAACCAAAATCTGTGGACAACTACTAGATTTCTGCCTTTGGAGAACTTGTTACCTGGCTGAAGCATAGGGAGTGACCAGACTACCAAATATGCATTGACCAAAGTTTGGTAGAATTCGTGAGTCCATACTACTTTCTTGTTGTTATAGGTATAATATAGGCGCACAACAGGTTCTCCTTTATTGCATGTAGACTGTGCTTGTAAGACAAAGAATGAAGCCATGATAATATTTCTCTCTCTAATTGGTTCCTTGATTTGACACATTTCGTATCTGTTTTATTAAATTATTATTTTTTTAACTTAATGTTTTTCAACAAAAATTATATTAATAAAAATATTTTATAAATGATTTATTTACTTTATTGAGCTATTATATAACTGAAAATAATTTTAGTTTAATATTAACTTAAAAATTAGTTAAAAATTATTCTGTATTCAATTCATCTCATTCAATCCAATCCTACATCAAACAAAGGATTGTCTTAAATTCAATTCAATCTGATCCAACATAGTCATCCAATCTAATGAGAGTGGTTAATGAATTTTTTATTTTTGATATCTTTAGGTATCCAGTTAAAAGATTGTGTAAATGCCAAATGAGATTTACTGCTGATTTATACATGGATTTAGTAGAGTTTGGAAATTTAGTTCTATATATATCAACATCATTAAACACTTTATTTAACTAAACGTATTCCCAACGATTTTGAGTGAAGAGTCAATATCAACATATGTTATAAATCTATGTTTACTTGATCGTTCTTACTTATACATGATTATTTTGAAGAGCGGTGTAGTAATGTATAAAAATATATATAGATATATATATAGAGAGAGAGAGAGAGAGAGAAGAGAGAGAGAGAGAGATTGGCAATTTAATTCTATATATATCAACATAATTAACACATTAGTAATTAAACATATACCTGACGATTTTAAGTGAATGAGTCAATATCAACATATGAAAGATAAATATGTTATAAATCTGTAAGTTTAGTGAAATTGAAATGGTTAATGGTAAGTTTTTCGCATCTACAATTTCACTTAAATTGAAAAAGTTGGAGTCATATTCTTTTCCTCTACCTTCTAAATCTGTTATAATTTGAATAAAAGAAATAAATTCAATACTTTAATAGAATTATTAAACCTTGAAGGTTTTATCATATTAGAAAAAAAAGCATATGATTTTGAAGATGGATAAAAACCTCTTAATAGTAAAGGAACCTTCTATCGGTCTTTGTCATTTGTCACCCATCTTAAGGAGGGGGCTTCCCTAATTTTGAAATTACACTATTATCTTTTATTTTCGTCAAATGTGAAGCTGACTTTTCAAACTTTTCCTAAAAAGAAAATTGGCCACTTCGTAATAGAAAATTTTAGTTTTACCTAATATGATTTAGTGGTAAAGACAAACACAAATTAATAAAAAAAATATTACTTAAAAAAAAAAAAGACCAGATGTGTAAATTTACATCTGTCCTTTTGAAGCCTTTCTAATGTAACACAATAAAGCGAAACCAAAATTTTCATTGATACACTACATAAATGGTGGCAACCCTACAAAAAGAATTCCTAGAATAGCAAAGAACAATACCATTGTAAAATAATAATAATAATAAAGAACAAGGCCATTGCAAAAAGTATCAAAATCAAACCCTAGTTTTAAGTAGCAATGACATGAAGCTATGATGAAGAGGACTATCCTTGCATGAAAATGAATCAAAATCCGTCTCTTGAATCAACTTCAAGAACTCATTCAGCTCTAAGTTTCCATATTTCTTCTCATCCATTTTAAGAAACTTGAGAACTTCTTCAAAGAACTCAACCTCACAAGGCAAAGCAATGCCTCCATTACAATTAAAACCATATTCCTCCTCAGCTACTTTCAAAAGGTGCAAGAATATTGGGAGGTTCAAGAACCTAGGTTGGGATCAAGAATCGCCTGCGATCCTTACCCACGTAAACCACGAAAAAATCGGACAAAATGTGATGATGGTTACTACCACTGGAAGATGGTGAACCCGAGAGGGTGAGCTTGCGTTTGAGGTTCATGGCCTTCCAGTGCTTCATTAGTTGTTTCAAACGGATGATCTGCCAAATTGTGATCAATGTTTTAAGAGTAGTGGCCATATTAGAGCAAATGAGAGAGAGAGTGTGTGTGTGTGTGTCTATGTATGTTAAGAGAGAGAGAGAGAGAGAGAGAGAGAGAGAGAGAGTATATATGTGTGTGTTAATTTTCAAAATATGATTATGAATTGAAATTCAGTGATGAGTTGTTGGAAAATTTATAGTTCATGTTTTGAATACTAGAATTGAGTTTAGAGATTAAAAAAACAATGTCTACTATCAGATATACATATAGAATAATAGTTACGCTACACTTTTAATTTGATATTATTTTCTTCTTTTATCTTTTTTGTCAATTCTCACATTGTCCTACAAAAAAGATGTAAAAGATAATAATATTTATATGTATATAAGAAATTGGTTATAGACAGGTCTAAAATTGGTCATGTTGATATTTTGACCTATATATTAAGATTAGTACGTGCCGGTTTAGATAAATAGTTAAGACAAATATTAAAAGTAAAAATGAAAGTGATTTGTCTCTTTCCTTTTGTCTATTACTTGTTCTTATCTATTTAAAGATTGATAGTGTTCATTTTGATTGTGACTTAGATTTTGACCGTGAAGAAGCCAGAAATTATGGACCAATTCCTCCTTAATGGTTATGCAATATGTATGATATTGACATCTTAAAATAATTGAAGTCATATATGATATGGCTTCAAAAATGGTCAAGTGATATGCATAGACAGAAAAGTAAATATTAAAGTTTTTGAATTCGTGTCAATTAAGTTCTTTCAATTTGGAATCATAAATCTTGAAAATTTTATTTGATCTATTAGAAGAGTACAACAATTATTAATTGGCATTCAAATATTTTCATATCATTAATTTTGCAATTATGGCTAATTATAAGGCGGTACCATGGTCATACTTATCAATAGGGGTTATAACGATTGACACAATCCAGTGATACGACATGAACACATTATATAATTAATGGCATTAGATCAGACCTTATTAGTTTGAGTTACTAGAAGGTCTATCTAATAAACTCTTTATATAAATATGTCATGTTTGGGTTGTAGTACTCCTGCAAACCTGTCAATCCCTTTAACCCAATTATATATCAAAACATATTATTTTAAATTTAATTTGTACACATTATTTTAAATTTAATTTGAACCAATATTATATCTTAGCTGATTATTTTCATCTATTAATGAGCTTAATGGATCAAATTATGTAATGACATTAAAAAATTTGAATTGTGTTTTCTCATTTTATTGACATGAGCTAAAATGAATGAGTTGAACCGTTTTATTATGTTGTGTAACCCATATTGTAAACAGCTCATGTATGACTTGTATTACTCATCCCTAACCCCTTTAACATGATTTTATATCGAAATTGATTATTTCCATTTATTATTTAAATTTTATTTAAAATCAACATTATATTATAGTTGATTATTTTCATTTATTATTTAAATTTAGTGAAGTATAATATATAATTAAAATTTTAATAGGTATATTGATTAATTGAAATGTTTTATTTTCTATTTTTTATTTTTATTTTTTCACATATTTGATATAAGCTAAAATTAATAGGTTAAACAGATCATATTAGGTAACTTGTTAATTGAATGAGTTGTATTGGTGTTTAGGCCAGTGATATAATAAGCTTAATGAGCCGATTAATCTACATATGACATGATAACCTATATTACCATGCCTAAGTCCAATTCATGTAGTTGAGATGTATAAAGAACAGGAATATGACATTTAAGTGATATATATACATATACACACGTATATATATATTCTCTTTTATTTAATATCTAATAAAATATTAGCCTCTTTAAACAATGAATTGTGCCAGTCTCCACTTGGGTCAAAGGAGATGAGTTAATTTTTCATTTAAATTGTAAGATGAATACTTTAAGAAAATATTGTATTGATTTGTGCTCTTACTTATTCCATAAATTAATAATTTTACTAAAAAGTACCTATAGCATTGCCCATATATAATGTAGGCCTAGGCCTGGTCCTCTTCGGTTTGGTCTAGTTCAGTTTGGTTTCATCTAGAACTAGACCAAACCAAAAATTTTAGTCCTCGAAAATATAGGATCAATTTGGACCAATTCCTTTTCCTAACCAAACTAAACCAAATTAAATTGCTCTGATTTTGTTAGTTTGGTCCAATAAATATGGATTTATAGTTTGGATTTTAGTAATTGTCATTATGTAATATATTTAAAATTTATCTAATATGTTGGGTTCATTTTAACTAAATATGTAAGGTCTAGTAATTAGTATTAAATGCAATTTATATGATATTTACTATTTAAAATTAGAATATTGGATGAGACATGTAGTAACATTTCATATGTCTTCAAGGTATTGGATTTATGGTTAGATCTGGGCATAATGAACTTGCACCATAAACTAATCGGGCCATACAGTTTGTAATTAATAATAGTACTTTTAAAATTTGAAAGCCAAACTAGACCAGGCGGTTTGGTTAATCCAGTCCATTCAACGGTTTATGGGCATTTTTGTCCAAAACCTAATATAATGTTTTCAAAATAAAAAATATGAGTCTATTGTTGCTTGGCTTGTTCTTAAAAACTTTTGCATTGAAAAGCAAAAAAAGCAATTGCATGCAAATGAAAACAATAATACATGGTTCAAATAAAATTATGTAAATTTGTGACTTCAATTTGAATTCGATATCTAACAATTCAGTAAGATTAAATCTTAGATTAATTTAGGAATCTATGTAATGTAGCAGAAATTGATGCATCATTTGACTTGAAAACTTGCAACATATGCATTCTTATCAGCTAGCTAAAGCAAGTATTCTGAGAGATGGACATTTGTCCAATTGTCAACTTAGACAAAACGAGGGTAGGGTTATATATACCATTCACTGACGCCAGGTTGTTAACTTTCTAAAAAAAACAAAAAACAAAAAAAAAAAACCTTAAATTTGTATTGTTTTAGTAAACTGAAGCTAAGCTTGGCAAAATGGGTAGGGTCTTCAGACCCGATCCGTACCCTCAATAATACGGTTCGGTTACGGACCCGAACCTTCATTTTATAAACCCTTACAAGAACCGGATCTGAAAAAACCCCTCAAGTTGTGGGTAGAACATGGGTCTCTATGTGGTTCTCTATCAGACCCGCAAAATACCCCTTACACTTTAGAAAAAAAAACCCTCACCTCTCTCCGTCTCTCAACTCTCTTGACTGTCTCTCTCTCCAATCTCCAATCTCCTCCTCGACTGCGAGCCGTCGCCGCCGTTCCTCCTCGACTGCGAGCCGTAGCCGCCGTGTCGTCGCCGACCACCAGAACATCTCCGCCTTCTCTCTCTCTATCATCGACCAACAAAACCCAGGTTTCTCTCTGATCTCCGTCGCCGCCATTCCTCCTCGACTGCGATCCATCGCCGCCTTGTTATCGCCGACCACCAGAACATCTTCGTCTCTCTCTCTCCATCGCCGACCAACAAAACCCAGGTCCCTCTCCAATCTCTATTGCTGTTGTTCCTCTGCTCTACCGTGCCTCTCTCTCTCTCCATCGCCGACGTTCCTCTGCTCTAAGGTGCTCTCTCTTCCCTTCCCTTTCCCTCTCTCTCTCTTTCTCTGCCTATGGTTGAACGGTCCTTTGCAGGCGCATGTGTTGGCTGACGTTCATCACATGAGGTTTGAGACGGCTGAGAGGCTTGACGGGCTCGAGCAGCATCTTGTGTCGATGAAGAATGGAGGTGGTGGGTGGATGGAGGAGGCGGTGGAGGAGGTGAGAATGGAGAAAGAGAAGCGGGTGAAGGGTGGTTTTGGGAATTTGGTGGGGAAGGGGATTGCTTTGGGGAAGGAGAAAGTGAAGGAGATGCTTATTGAGAGAGAGGATTTGGGTGTTGTTGCGATTTCTGGGATTTTAACTTTAAAATTTATTTGTTGTTTAATTTTGATTTCTGGGATTTCTGAGATTTCTGGGATTTGGGTGTTGTTGCGGGTCTGAGAAGGGTCTGAAGAGACCCGCAAAATATGCGGGTAGGGTTTGGAACCATACCCTCAAATTAATTTGAGGGTATGGGTAGGGTCTAGACCCTCAAAAAAATGAGAGGGTCCAATGCGGGTCCGGACCTGGTGCGGGTCCAGACTCGTATTTTGCCAACCTTAACTGAAGCTACAGATCGCTCCCATTCATAAGTGCACCGTGCATGCCTAGTTTGTAATAATGACAGAGACTTGATCTACATATATAGGGTAAAGATCAAATTTGACTACATTTGAGGGTCGTGAGAGGTCTCGAAATTTTTTTAGAGAAGCTTCATGACATTTATTAGAATTTTAAGAGAGAATTTTTTTTTTTCCCGAATAATCAGATCAATTAGAGACAAAAGAAAAATATATCTATTTGAAGATCTCTATACATCATTTTATTTACAAGGTTACTTCAACAAAATGAAAAATGGAAAGAGAAGAGAGAGAGAGAGAGATTACACTCAACAATCAAACCCTAGTTTTATGAAGTAAGGCATAAATTAAGCTTTGATATTGAAGAGAATAGTAACTTTCTTTGCAAGAAAATCAATCAAAAGATTCAAAACCCATCTCATGAACAAACCTCAAGAAATTGAATCAAGAGATCATGAATCATTTCTGTGCCTCACTGCCGATGTAAACTACGGAGAAACCTGATGGTGAGGAGCCGGGCTGTAGTTAAAGAGGATCGGCTTGTGGCTTTTTTTTTTTTTTTTTAGTAAGAAATAAACTTTATGCAACAAAAAACGGTTTATCAACCAAGTTGGAGCAGCTTGTGTTTAAGGTTCTTGCCCTTCCAGTATTTGATGATTACTTGGTTTAAATGTATGGTTTTTCAAATTATGTTCAACTTTTTAGAAGTGGTGTTTGCCATGTGAATGCAAGCGAGAGGGAGGGAGTTATTGAGCGTGTTGCATTGTGATTAGTGATGCAATGTTCGAAGTTTTATACACTATTTGAATATGCTATAAGTAATTTAGAACGATGTACATAGGACAACACATACAATACAAGAATGACTTCATAGTTTCCAGGCCATTATAGAGTTTTACTCATTCTTCGTTTTAGTACGTATTCTTAAATTATGAGCTGTTTGTTGGGATCAAGTGACAATATATTCCATCTAGACAGAACATTCTCTTACAAACAAATTTAGGGTATCAAAATAGAGGAAATCATGTGGGATAGCAGTAAAAAGAATACGTATTTTGAAAATAATACTTAAATGCTAAAAAAAATTCTTTAAGCATCATTAATATTCATGATATTGTGCAAATGAAAGTCTTAAATTGTGGTTTTAATTTATTACTATTTGTTTGCGAATTATTGTCTTTGTTCACGAATTATAGTTTGCAGACACTAACTGTGCTAAAATAAAAATTCAACTTAGATTTCTTATGTTATTTTCAAACCTTGCACTTTTCTTATGCTAGAAAAAATTATCTCTGTAAATATTATATCACAACTAGGAGGATTTTATAAACTCTGAAAATGTAAACCAAAACCACAAATCACAAAGAAAAGAAACGCAAGAACTGATCAAATCTGGAAATACTTTTCATTAAACTCACATTCACAAAGTCAGACAAAATACACTTTATATAGTTCTACAACTAGCAAGTAACTAACTAAGCTAACTTGGCATAATTCTATTGGTTAAAATTACATAGCTAGTAGCATAACCTTATTTGACACTCCACAAAGCTAACTTAATTGACTTCAACATCCCCCCTTAAACTATGCTGGGAATCTTTTAGCATCAGTTTGCCTTTCAGCTGTGTAAACCTGGTAATGCCTAAAGGTTTGGTTAATATGTCAGCTACTTGATCTTCTGTTAGGATGTATCTTACATCCAGTTGCTGTGAATCCACCCTATCCCTGATGAAGTGTAAATCTAGCTCAATATGTTTCGTTTTTGAATGAAATACAGGGTTCTTAAGCCAACGAACCTGCCCCTGTATTGTCACACCACAACACTGGTATTTGAGCTGATTGAATTCCAATTTTAGATAACAAAGCAGTTAACCAAGCCACCTTCTGTTGTTGCATTTGCCAAAGCTCTGTATTCTGCTTCACAACTTGATCTTGCTACTACATTTTGTTTTCTAGAACTCCAAGACACAAGATTAGAGCAAAAAAAAACACACCATCCACTAGTTGATTTCCTATCATCCAAGTTAGAAGCCCAATCAGCATCAGAAAACCCCTCAATCTGCAAAAGTTTTGTATTAGCTTTCTTGAAAAATAAGCCATCATTTAAAGTCCCTTTGATGTATCTAAGTACTCTCTTGCATGCTTGCCAGTGTATAGTAGTAGGAGAGGCCAAAAACTGACTCAATTTGTTCACTGCATAAGATAGGTCTGGCCTTGTTAAAGTTAAGTACTGCAAGCTACCTATCACACTCCTATAAAGTGAAGGATCTTTAAAAGGGTCTCCATCAGTTTTCAACAGCTTGGTTCCTATACTCATAGGCGAAGGACATGAACCACAATTAATCATCTTTGCTTTTCGAAGCAAGTCAGCTGCATATTTACTTTGAGAAAGTAATATACCCTCTATACTTCTTTTAGCTTCAAAACCCAAAAAATAATTCAAGGACCCTAGATCCTTTAAAGCAAATTGGTTATTCAAGTCGTGGACAAGCTGAGCAATGAGAGGCAAATCATTCCCTGTCACCAGAATGTCATCTACATATAGCAAGTGAAAGCACCAAACTGGAATTCTTTCTATAGATAAACAAAGAGGTATCTGCTCTTGAGTTCATAAAACCCCACTTTAACAGAGCAGTTTTTAACTTTTCAAACCAAGCCTTTGGTGCTTGTTTTAAACCATAGAGAGACTTAATTAATTTGCAAACAAAACGTGGATGAGTTGAGCTAACAAATCCCTCAAGCTGCTCCATATGAACTGTCTCTTTTAACTCTCTATTTAGAAAAGCATTATTAAGATCTAGCTGTCTAATGTCCCAATCATTGTTCACTACCAAAGAAAGAATCACTCTAATGGTAGATGATTTCACAACCGGGCTAAAAGTCTCAAGAAAATTCACCCCAGCAGTTTGGTGATAACCTTTGGCAACTAATCTTGTCTTATACTTTTGAATGGAACCATCTACATTATACTTAACCCGAAACACCTATTTGCATCCTATCGGGTTCATATCAGCTATCCTAGGGACCAATTCCCATGTATTATTTCGAATTAGTGCCTCATACTCATCAGTCATTGCCTTTTTCCACTCAGAATACTACAGTGCCTCACTAACACTAGTGGGTTCACAAAGAACAGAGGTTGTAATGTGCAAGGCATGAGGATGTAATGTGGAAGAAATAGATGTAGTATGTGTCTTAGATCTTGTGACCATAGGATGGGTTGAGGTTGGTTTAGAATGAGAATAATGTAAATCAATATAAAATGGTATAGCTACAGGTGAGTGAGTGGATAAAACAGGCTGCATCAGACCATTTTGTATTTGTGGAATTTGATGTGATGAGTCTGTAGCAAAAGACTTAACTGACTTATTTAGAGACTGTACAGAACATGTATCTTTAAGCATTGAAATAGGTAAACTAGGAGATGATGACAATGAATGAGTGGCAGATTTTTGAGACAAGGTAGTGTATGGAAAATCCTTTTCATTAAAGATGACATCTCTAGAGATATAGATCCTTCCACTTGGATGAAGGCACCTATATCCTTTATGAACATCACTATATCCAAGAAAAAGACACTTGGAAGAATGAAAATCAAGTTTGTGTTTATTGTATGGTCTTAACAAAGGAAAACATGCACAACCAAACACCTTTAAAAACTTGTAATCTGGTTTAAGATGAAAAAGCTTTTGATATGGTGAGATATAATCAAGTACTAGGTGTGGGGAGTCTGTTAATAATAAAAACAGCAATATGGAATGCCTCCCACCAAAAAGATAAGGGCATTTTTGCTTGAGCTAGAAGTGTCAAGCCAACTTCCACTATATGTCTATGCTTTCTCTCAGGAAGACCATTTTGTTGGTGAGTATAAGGGCATGGATGTCTAAAAGCTATGCCACATTGAGCAAAATAACTAGCTAAGGACCTAAACTCACCACCCCAATCACTTTGAACAGATTTAATTTTTCTATCAAAGGCTAATTCAACAGATTTTTGAAAACTGAAGAAGGTTTCTTTTACTTGAGCTTTTGAAGAGAGAGGATAGATCCAAGTATACCTAGTAAATGCATCAATAAAATGAACATAATACTGGTAACCTTGATTGGAAAGATGTGGAGGGGGATCCCCAAACATCAGTAAAAATTAGTTCAAGAGGAGTGGTGTAAACAGTTTTAGACTTTGATATGGTAACTGATGTGATTTTCCATATAAACAAGCATCACAAAAATCTAAAGATGATATAGCTGTGCATGGTTTGTTTAAAGACCTTAAAATCTGCTTTAAAACAGGAAAAAAGGGGTGTCCAAGTCTAGTGTGCCACACAAACATCTCAGAAGAATTTTCAGCAGTAAAAGCATGACAATTTCTTATAGAAGTACGAGTAGAACAAAAGGAATGCATACTGTTTTGATCTTTACAAGCTGGTTCTACAGTATTATTTATCAGCAAAGAACCAGAATCAACAGTATGCAACAAGCTAGAATCATTTTTATTTGACAAACAAGTGACAGAATATGAAGGACATTTTGACAGCAGAAAAGCTGAGAGTTTAGATGACTTGAGCTGAGATTTAGTAGCTGTGAGGTCCAGTTGGTACAGTCCAGTGTACAGTCCATTTGTCAGCTACCTTTGCAACAATGTAATCCTCAAATTCTTGTCCTTGATAGCACAAGAATTTGAGTCAAACTCCACAATTACATCATTGTCTTTTGTAAATTGGGAAATGCTCAAAAGGTTTTTAGTAATGGTAGGAACATGTAGGATATTATTTAAAAACAAGTTGGTTTGAGGTCTAGTGTGTGACAAAATAGGTGTAGAACCAATATGAAAGATATCAAGTTTAGTGTCATTACCTATTGCAACCTTTTCTTGCCCTTTGTACTCCACCTTATGTGTTAGATTCTAAGGATTTGCAGTGATGTAGTTACTAGCACCACTATCAACATACCACGATGAGTCAGCAATAGTACTTGGAGATGCAATATATCCATTTGAAGAAGCAGTATATGGAGCAGCAATGTATGCACTTGGAAGGCCAGTAAACTGTCTAGTCTGGTAACTCCCTTGGTGAGCCAATCCTTTATTCCCTTGTTCAGATGATAGCTGATGAGAATAGGCTTGATAGTTCCCTTGAACTTGACCTTGACCTTGAAACTGCCCTAACTTAGCTTGAACATTTTGCAGGTTTAATCCTTGAAAAGATTGATCAAACCTTTTATAGCATGAAAAGACAACATGCCCAACTCTGCCACATAATTGACAAATTATCTTAGGACCAGTTCTACCTCCACTTAGACCATGACCTCGACCTCTAATCGACTGCTTGCAGATCCTCCTCGAAAACTATTAGTGTATGCATACTGAGCTGACACATGGGACAAATCAATAGAAATGGTAGCATTGTGTAATTCCAAACGGTTTTCATAGCTCATGAGTTGGAATTGCACTTCCTGCAATGTAACAACATCCTGTCTTGATGTAATATTCACCACAACTGGATCGAATTCTGGTTCAAGGCCACCAAGAATATACGAAATCATATCTTCATTGGACAAAGGTTGTCCAGCAATGGCCAATTTCTCACCAAAAGTTTTCATCTTTAGTACATATTCACTAACACTCAATGAGCCTTTTCTAGTTAATTGCATTTCTATTCTAATCTGTAGTACCCTAGCCCTAGATTGCTGAGCATATAATGTTTCTAAAGCTTTCCATATTTCAAAAGAAGTGGTGCAATGAGTTACTTTACCAAACACAGATTCACTCAGAGTTGACAATAACCAACATACAATTAACTGGTCAGTCTTCTTCCAAGCTAGAAAATCTTCATTCAAAATCTCTTATTCTGCATCAACAAACTTAGGTGGACACTTTCTAGGATTTAAACCATAATCCTCCAAATTGAAAGCACGTATTGCAGGTAAAACTTGGTGTTTCCAGAAGTTGTAATTACTTTGATCAAGCTTTATCGGAAGCTTAAAATTGAGATTAGAAGAGAGTGAATTCACCTGAGAATTTCGGGACTGTGAGTTTGTTTGAGTCATATTGAGTGTCTCTAACCCTTCTTTTTTAGCTTGAAAAATCAGAATCTACCAGAACAAGACTATAATCTTGCCAAGAAATCACTCAAGTGAAAATACACAATTAATCAAGAAACTAATAAGAGAACTTCAATCAAACACCTCCGGTGCCATTAACAAAAACTAACTATCAAACATCATCTCCAATATAAACCCTAACACAAAAATTAACAAAGAAAATCTCGACAGATTCGTACCTCAGCAAAGAAATCACACCTGAGCTCTTAAAGCTCTTCAAAACTAATACTCTGACACAGAGGTTGATTGATATTTCATGGTGACCTTGACAACATTGATCATGGCTCTGATACCATGAAAATGTAAACAAAAACCACAAATCACAAAGAAAAGAAACGCAAGAACTGGTCAAATCTGGAAATACTTTTCATTAAACTCACCTTCACAAAGTCAGACGAAATACACTTTATATAGTTCTACAACTAGCAAGTAACTAACTGAGCTAACTTGGCATAATTCTATTGGTTAAAATTACACAATTGGCATAACCTTATTTGACACTCCACAAAGCTAACTTAATTGACTTCAACAAACTCCTACAACGGTTCATCACCAAACGTATTCTTAATGATTTTGAGAGAATGAGTCAATATCAATATATGTTATAAATCTAAGTGAGAGTTAGATGTAGATGTTTACTTGATCGTTCTTACTTATACATGATTATCTTGAAGAGTGGTGTAGTAATATATGTATATATATATATATAGAGAGAGAGAGAGAGAGAGATTGGAAATTTAATTTTATATATATCAACATAATTAACACTTTAGTTATTAAACATATATTCCCAACGATTTTGAGTGAATGAGTCAACATCAACATATATGAAGATAAATATTTTATTAATCTGTAAGTTTAGTGAAACTGAAATGGTTAATGGTAAGTTTTTCAGCATCAACAATTTCACTTAGATTGAAAAAGTTGGAGTCATATTCTTTTCCTCTACCTTCTAAATCTGTAACAATTTGAATAAAAAACATAAATTCAATACTTTAATAGAATTATTAAACCTTGAAGGTTTTATCATATTAGCAAAACAAGCATACGATTTTGAAGATGGGATAAAAACCTCTTATTAGTAAGAGACCCTTCTATCAGCCTTTGTCATTGGTCACCCATCTTAAGAAGGGGGCTTCCGGCTTCCCTAATTTTGAAATTATACAATTATCTTTTATTTTCATAAAATGTGAAACTAGCTTTTCAAATTTTTCCTGAGAAGAAAACTGACCACTTCATACAAAAAAAAATTTACCTTTACCTAATATGATTCAGTGGTAGAGACAAAAACTACCGAATAATTTTTTTTTTTTTTTTTTAAACATGATGTGTAAATTTACATATCTATCCTTAATTTTGAAGTTTTTCTAATGTAACACAACAAAGCAAAACCAGAATTTTCATTGATACACTACATGAATGGTAGCAACCCCTACAAAATGAATTCTTAGAATAGCAAAGAACAATGCCATTGTGAAAGGAAAAAAAAAAAAAAAGATAATAAAGATTAAGGCCGTTGCAAAAAGTATTGAAATCAAACCCTAGTTTTAAGTAGCAAAGGCATGAAGCTATGATGAAGAGGACTATCCTTGCATGAAAATGAATCAAAATCCGTCTCTCGAATCAACTTCAAGAACTCATTCAGCTCTAAGTTTCCATATTTCTTCTCATCCTTTTTAAGAAACTTCAAAACTTCTTCAAAGAACTCAACCTCGCAAGGCAAAGCAATGCCTTCATTGCAGTTGAAACCATATTCGTCCTCAGCTACTTTCAAAAGGTACAAAAATATTGGGAGGTTCAAGAACCTGGTCGGGATCAAGAATCGCCTTCAGTTCTCACCCACATAAACTGCTGAAAAAACCAGACAAAATGTGATGATGGTTGGTACCACCGGAAGATGGCGAATTTGAGAGGGTGAGCTTGCGTTTGAGGTTCATGGCCTTCCAATGCTTCATTAGTTGTTTCAGACGAATGATTTGCCAGATTGTGATCAATGTTTTAAGAGTAGTTGCCATCTTAAAACAAATGAGAGAGAGAGCGTGTGTATGTGTGTGTGTGTTAAGAGAGAGAGAGACACAGAGTATATGTGTGTGTTAATTTTCAAAATATGATTGTGAATTGAAATTCAATGATGAGTTGTTGGAAAATTTATAGTGCATGTTTTGAATACTAGGATTGGATTTGCAGTTTCAAAAACAATGTCTACCACCGGATAGGACATATAGAATAACAATTATGTCACGCTTTTAATTTGATATTGTTTTCTTATTTTATCTTTTTTTGTCAATTCTCACATAGTCCTACAAAAATGATGTAAAAGATAATAATATTTATTTGTGTATAATAAATTGGTTATAGATAGAGGTCTAAAATGGGTCGTGTTGATATTTTAACCTGTATATTAAGATTGATACGTGCCGGTTTAGATAAATAGTTACGACAAATATTAAAAGTGAAAAAAGAAAGTGATTTGTCTCTTTCCTTTTGTTTGTTACTTGTTCTTATCTATTTAAAGATCGGTTGTGTTCATTCTGATTGTGACTTAAATTTTGACCTTGAAGAAGCTGGAAATTATGGACCAATTTCGCCTTAATGGTGATGCAATATGTATGATATTGACATCTTAAAATAATTGAAGTCATATATGATATGGCTTCAAAACTGGTCAAGTGATATGCATAGATAGAATAAATATTGAAGTTTTTGAATTCGTGTCAATTAAGTACTTTCAGTCTTGAACCATCAATCTAAAAATTTTGTTTGATCTAAAAGAAGAATACAACAATTATTAATTAACATTCAAATAATTTCATATCATTAATTTGGCAATTATAGCTAATTATAAGGTGGTACCATCATCATATTTATAGATAGGAGTTACAACCATTGACACAATCCAGTGACATGACATGAACATATTACGAAATTAATGGCATTGGATTAGACCTTATAGTTCGAGTTACTAGAAGGTCAATCTAGTAAACTCTTTAAATAAATAGGTCATGTTTGGGTTGCAGTACTCCTCCAAACCTATTAATCCCTTTAACCTGATTATAAGATAAACACAGTATTTTAAATTTAATTTGAACCAATATTATATCTGAGCTGATGATTTTCATCTATTAAATGAGCTTAATGGATAGAATTATGTAATGACATTAAAAATTTTGAATTGTGTTTTCTCATTTTGTTGACATGAGCTAAAATGAATGAGTTGAATGGTTTTATTGTGTAACCCGTATTGTAAACAGATCAAATTCATTCATTTGAATTTTATTTAAAATCAACATTATATCATAACTGATTATTTGCATTTATTAATTAAATTTAGTGAAATAAATTATATAATTAAAATTTTAATAAGTATATAAATTAATTGAAGTGTTTCTTTTTAAAAATTTTTGTTTCACATATTTGACATAAGCTAAAATCAATAGGTTAAACGAATCTTATTAAATGACTTGTTAATTGAATGGGCTTTATTGGTGTTTAGGCTATGATATGATAAGCTTAATGAGTCAATTAATCTATATATGACACGATAACCTATATTACCATGCCTAAGTCCAACCCACATAGTTGAGATGTATAAAGCATGGGAATATCACATTTAAGTGATATATATAGGGTTATTATTATTTGACCCCCTAGAATCGAAAATAATATCAAACCACCCCTAGTATTGAAAATAATAGCTAAAATGGTCTACCCGTTAAATGACATAGTAATTTCGAATGGATCTGTTAATTTGAAGGGTAAAAATATCATTGAGGCTTGAAGATATTTTCATCATAATGGCATGAATAGGATGAAGAAACATGGCATCCATTTAACCCACCTATATAGACAACACAAAACAACACAATTTTATCATTACCACTTATCTCACCAACCCTACTTGTTCGTTCATCATTGTTCAACCATCAACACCACCACTCAAACCCACCGCTATCCCCATGCACCCTCTGCAGTCTCTGTTTCTCTTTCCTTTCCACCTTCCTCTATCGAGCTCTCTTACCTCTCCACCCTTTGCCATCACTCTCTCTTACCTCTCTCATTCCACTATCGTTGTTTCCCTCTCCACCCATTGCTATCGCTCTCTATTTCCTCTCCATCCTCCTTTGCCGTGCTCTTTTCTCTCTTCACCTTTCTCTACCGTGATCTCTTCCCTCCCCACCCTCCTCTGTCGTGCTCTCTTCCCTTTCCACCCTCCGCCATTATTGTCTTCCTTCTCAACTTTTGTCATCGCCCTTGTTTGGATGCCTATGGATCTAGGTCTCCATCTTTAAGATGAAAGCCTTTTGGATCCAAAAGATGAGGTCCTTCTAAACCCATATTCTGGATTCAGATTTGGACTTTTTTTTTAGTTTTTTTAAAAAAGTGATGGATGCACATGTAGAATTGGTTTTAATTATTAAATACTAATTAATTTAATTTAATTAATTTTATTAGATGATTGTTGTCTATGGTGAATGGTGATGATAATGGTTTAGTGTTTGGTGGTGTAGGTGATGGTTGTTAAATAGGATGGGTGATGATGAACAATAGGGATGTTGGTTTTGGATGCGGTGATGAACTATGATGATCACCAAATTATTTCTTATTTTAATTCTTAACTTTTATTTTTTCAGGGATCACATCTGGGATCCCAAATAATTTAAAAAAGTGGAGATCCCATCATCATTCATCTATCTTCATGAATGGTGGAGACTACACCTGGGATCTCCATCTCTATTTTTTCATATTTAATTGTTTTAAATATTAAATATTAATTTAATTTATTATTAATTAGTTTAAGGTAATTATTATTAATTTTTTAAATTTTAATTATTTAAAGTTGTATTTTTTTTAATTTTTTAATTTTTTATAGTTTTCTAATTTTTAAAATTTTAATATAATACAATAAGGGTAATTTCACCTTTTTGTCAAAACCGTCTAACATTTGGATGAAACCCTTTATATTTGGATGAAAACCACTTTTGGGCTAATATTTAGGGTTTTTTGGTTAATATTTTTAAAAATTGGGGTAAATTGATAATATTTTTTATTTCAAGAGTTTTTTTAGACTTTTTCCATATGTAATATCTCTCTCTATAGATATAGACGTACAGTCTTATCAAATCCAAGATTACAGGCCATTAGAAACATTGACATTTTTATTTGCATCTTCTTGGATATAATCAATGGCTCACAATCTTGTTATTGTTAGTACCAAGATTCTGATCCATTGATTGTATCCATGAAGATCCAAATAAAAATATTGATGTATCTAATGACCCATAATCTTGGACTTGATAAGACTATATATATATATATATGTAAAATCTCTTTTATTTAATATCTAATAAAATAATAGCCTCTTTTAAAAAATGAATTGTGCCAGTCTGCACTTGGGTCAAGGAGATAAGTTAATTTTCCATTTAAATTATAATATGATACCTTTAAGAAAATATTGTATTGATTAGTGGTCCCACAGTCATTCCATAAATTAATAATTTTACTAAAAGATATCTGTAGCATTGCCTATATATAATGTAGGTCTAGGCATGGTCCTCTTCAGTTTGGTTTCAACTAGAACTAGACCAAACCAAAAACTTTAGTCTTACAAAATATAGGACCAATTTGGATGAATTCCTTTTCTTGACCACACTAAACCAAATTAAATTGGTCTGGTTCTGGTTCGTTCGGTCTAATAAATATAGATCTATAGTTTGGATTTTAGTAATTGTCATTATATAATTTAAAATTTATATAATAAGTTGGGTTCATTTTAACTAATTAAATATGTAAGGTCTAGTTAGTATTAAATACAATTTATATTATATTTACTATTTTAAATTAAAATATTGGATGTTACATGTAATAATATTTCATGTGTCTTCTAGGCATTTGGTTTACTGGTTAGATCTGGGCTTAATGAATTTGCACCATAAACTAAACCAGACCATACAGTTTGGTAATAATAATAGTAATTTTAAATTTTGAAAACCAAACTAGATCATACAGTTTGGTTTGATCCAGTCAATTCAATGGTTTATTGGTGTTTTTGTCCAACCCTAGTATAATGTTCAAAATAAAAGATATGAGTCTATTGTTGGTTGGCTTGTTCTTAAAACTTTTGCATTGAAAGGCAAAACAAGCAATAGCAAATGAAAGTTCAAATAAAATTACATAAACATGTGAATTCGATATCCAAGCTCTTATGCCTCAGTCCAATAATTCAGTTAGATTTATCTTAGATTTTTAGGAATCCATGTGATATAGCAGAAATTGATGCACCATTTGACTTGAAAACTTGCAACATATGCATTCTTATGAGCTAGCTAAAGCAAGTATTCTGAGAGATGGACATTTGCCCAATTGTCAACTTAGGCATAACGAGGTGGGGTTATATATACCATTCATTGACGCCAGGTTGTTAACTTCCAAAAACTTAAAAAAATAAAAAATAAAAAATAAAATAAAAATAAAAACCTTAAAGTTATATTGTTTTAATAGTAAATGAGATTGAAGCTACAGATCGCTCCCATTCATGAGTGCACCGTGCATGCCTAGTTTGAAATAATGACAGAGACTTGATCTACATATATAGGGTAAAGATCAAATTTGAGTACATTTGAGGGACGTGAGAGGTCTCGAAATTCTTTAAGAGAATATTTATGGCATTTATTAGAAGATTTTTTTTTCTTTTTTTTTTCCGATTAATCAGATCAATTAGAGACAGAAGCAAAATATATCTATATGAAGCTCTCTATACATTATTTTATTTACAAGGACACTTCAACAATATGAAAAATGGAAAGAGAGGAGAGAGAGAGAGAGAGATTACACTCAACAATAAAACCCTAGTTTTATGAAGTAAAGGCATAAAGCTTTGATGTTGAAGAGAATGGTAACTTTCTTTGCAAGAAAATCAATCAAAAGATTCAAAACTCAAGAAAATGAATCAAGAGATCATGAATCATTTCTGTGCCTCACTGCCGATGTAAAGTACAAGTGAAACAGGATGGTGAGGGGCCGGGCCAGAGTTAAAGAGAAGCAGCTCGTGTTTAAGGTTCTTGCCCTTCCAGTATTTGATGATTACTTGGTTTAAATGGATGATTTTCCAAATTATGTTCAACTTTTTAAAACTGGTGTTTGCCATGTGAATGCAAGAGAGAGGGAGGGAATTGTTGAGCGTGTTGCATTGTGATTGGTGATGCAATTTTGGAATTTTTATACATTCTTTGAATATGCTATAAGTGATTTAGAACGATATACATAGGACAACACATAAAAGACAAGAATAACTTCGTAGTTCCCATGCCATTATAGGGTTTTACTCATTCTTCGTTTTAGTATTCTTAAATTATGAGTTGTTTGTTGGGATCAAGTGACAGAATATTCCATCTGGATAAAACATTCTGTTACAAACAAATTTAGGGTATTAAAATACAGGAAATCATGTGGGATAGCAGCAAAAAGAATACGTGCTTTGAAAATAACAGCAAAAAGCTAAAAAGAATTTTTTTTACATCACCAATATTCATGATAGTGTGTGAATGAAGGTCGTAAATTGTGGTTTTTTTTTTTTTCTTATTTGTTAGGAAATTATTGTTTTTATTCACGAATTATAGTTTGTAATCACTGATTGTGCTAAAATAAAAACTCAACTTAGATTTCTAATGTTATTTTCAAACCTTACTCTGTTTTTATGCTAGAAAAAAAATGTTCTCATAAAATATTATATAATTTATATTACACAAATAGGAGAATTTTATAAACTCCTACTACAGTTCATCACTAAATCAAAGATAATAAGAAATTCATTCTATCTAAATTAGTTTGGAGAAGAGTTTTTAACTATTGACAATGGGAGTAATTTTGGCTATTTGCAAGCATGGAGTTTATTAAATCTAGATATTTTGAAGCAACAAGGTTCATACAAGAAAAGCAATATCAAAGACAATGTCGTGGACAATGGAGCAAGAATTTATAACTAATCTATGTTGCCTAAATCCATTTTTATCATGTGCATGCGTTTTCTTTTAATTTTGTAGTGACATTTTTTAATTTTGATAGAATTTCTAAGAATTCTTGAGAAATGCTCGCTATTAAAATTGGTTATAGATATATCACTTGTTTAACTATTCCGAAGTAGAAAAGTATAAATTGCAAATTAAGGATAATAGATTCTTAATGTATGGTCTACACTAATTGATCATTTGTCTCTATCCTTTTGTCTACAACTCTTTCTTCATAATTGTATGACTTAAGAATTGATTGGTAGACTTGTCCGAACAAATCAAAGACATTTTCTTCATGCTGTTATTATATTGTATCATATGAAATGAAATCTTAAAATAATTGAAGAAATACAATCCAGACGATTCTCTACTATTACCCACTCTAATGTATTTCATGATATTAGAATACAAGACTTCACCACAAGCCTAATATAAAACTATGTGACACAACACAAATACTATACTACTAAAAAGGGCCAATTTTGGGTGTTCTGAATTCTATTCTATTTAATTCAAGTCTTTCAGCATTAATCATGAATAATAAGATATGGCCGACAAAGAAAGATAAAAAAAACTTACAGTGGGACAGATTTATGATCATCACTTAGATGCAGTGTTGTAGAACTCGGCGCAACTAAGAAATCACTCAGCGGCCGTTCAGTGAGGCGAGAATTCCCTAATCAGAGGTTCTGGGTACCGGACGGCCTATGCGGTATTTTAGTTCTAAAAAAAAAAAAAACAAAGCTGCAGGTTTCTAATGTAACACAAATAAAGCAAAATCAGAATTTTCATTAATACACTACATAAATGGTAGCACCCCTACCAAAAAAAAAAAAAAAAATCCTTGAATAGCAAAGAACATTGCCATTGAAAATAAAAAATAATAATGATAATAATAATAAAGAACAAAGCCATTGCAAAAAGTATCAAACGCGGGTTCTATGTAGCAAAGGCCTACAGCTATGATGAAAAGCACTATCCTTGCATGAAGATGAATCAAAATCCGCCTCTCGAATCAACTTCAAGAACTCATTCACCTCCAAATTTCCATATTTCTTCTCATCCTTTTTAAGAAGCTTCAAAACTTCTTCAAAGAACTCAACCTCGCAAGGCAAAGCAACGCCTCCATTGCAATTGAAACCATATTCCTCCTCAGCTACTTTCAAAAGGTACAAAAATATTGGGAGGTTTAATAACCTAGTCGGGATCAAGAATCGCCTTCGGTCCTCACCCACATAAACCGCGAAAAAACCGGACAAAATTTGATGATGGTTGGTACCACCAGATAAGGGTGAATCCAAGTGGGTGAGCTTGCATTTGAGGTTCATGGCCTTGCAACGCTTCATTATTTGTTTCAAACGGATAATTTGCCAGATTGTGATCAATGTTTTAAGAGTAGTTGCCATATTAGAGCAAATAAGAGAGAGAGAGAGAGAGAGAGTGAGCGAGAGAGTTAATATTTCAAATGTGATTGTGAATTGAAATTCAGTGATGAGTTGTTGGAAATTTTTATAGTGCATGTTTTGAATACTAGGACTGGATTTATAGATTTAAAAAACAATATGTATTCACCAGATAGGACATATAGAACAACAATTATATTATACTTTTGATTTTATATTATTTTCTTATTCTACCTTTCGTTGTCAATTATCAGATACTATTACAAAAAGATCTAAAAGATAATATTATTTATATGCATATAATAAATTAGTTATAGATAGATCGTAATGATATTTTAACAATTATGTTAAGGTGGTACGTGCCGGTTCAGATCAATATTAAAACAAATATTTTAAAAAATAATAATAATAGAAGTTGATTTGTCTCTTATCTTTTATCTATTACTGGTTCTTATTTATTTAATGATTGACAATATTCATTTTGGTGGTGACTTAAATATTGACATGAAGAAGTTGGATATTATGGAACAATTCCTCCTTAATGGTGATGTAATATGTATCATATTGATATCTTAAAATAATCCAAGTCATATATGGTATACTTGAAAACTGGTCAAGTGATATGCATAAACGAAAAGGCAAATATTAGAGCTTTTTGAATTCATGTCAATTAAGTTCTTTTAGTCCTAGATTATAAATCTTGAAAATTTGGTTTAATCAATAAAAAAAAAATCATACAATAAATATGAATTACCATTCAAATATTTCCATATCATTAACGTCATAATGTGGCAATTAACTAGCTAGGTACCGTCACCCTACTTAGCATTTAACAAACCATGCAGTTGGAATGTCAAAACAACGAATATATACTTCAAAAAAACAGAAAACTAAAATATTTGTAAGTGATGAAGAAGATACACAGAGAAAAATATATTTTCTTTCTTATTAATTAACATGTTACACTCACATATATATACTGTCATACAATTCATAAAAAGCAAAAATGAAGCAACTAATTATGGTGTAATTGATTTAGGAGTAAATCGTGCAGATTCTCTGCAGTTGACTTCGAGAGTAAATCGTGCTAGCTGTTACCAATTCTTTGCTGTTGACTTGGAGAGATTTGATTTTCAATTTAAGTAATTTGTGCTAGCTGTTACCAATTCTTTGTTGTTGACTTGGAGAGATTTGATTTTCAATTTCTTTCCTTATATGCCCCCTCAAGATGGTGCTCCCATTAAGGACACCAATCTTGACTCTAAGTTGATTATGTTTTGGTCCAGATAATGGCTTCGTAAGAGCATCCGCTAGTTGATCGGAAGAAGAAACATGAGTTACGCGTAGTTGACCCCGAGAAACTTGGTCTCTAACAAAATGAAAGTCTATGGCGATATGTTTCATTCGTGAATGGAACACCGGATTGGCACTGAGATATGTTGCACCCATGTTGTCACAGTAAATGGTGGGTGTAGTTTCAAGTTTTATGCCAAGTTCCTTACATAATGACTGCAACCAATTCAGTTCAGCTGCAGTAGCCGCTACTGCTTGATATTCAGCTTCTGTGGAAGATCTTGCTACTGTACGTTGCTTGCGTGAGCTCCAAGAGATGGGATTAGCTCCTAAATATACAATATAAGCCGAGGTCGAAGTCCTATCATCCGTATTACCAGCCCAATCGGCATCTGAAAATGCATGTAATGTTGTAGGGCTGTTGTTTTTTAGATGCAAGCCATGATAGATTGTGCCTTTTAAATATCGCAACACTCTTTTTGCAGCAATCCAATGATTGTTTGTTGGTTTGTGCATGAATTGTGATAATTTGTTCACCGTGTAGGAAATGTTTGGCCTTGTGAGAGATAAGTATTGGAGAGCTCCAATAACTTGTCTGTATTGCGTGGCATTTGTGGCTGGTGTGCCATCATGAAGCATTAGTGGGCTAGAAGAAGAGATTGGTGTAGAACTTTCCTTTGCACCTGTCATGTTAAATTTTTCCAGAAGATCTCGAATGTATTTGTGCTGCGAAAGAAATAAACCTTTATCAGTGGGAATGACTTCAATACCAAGAAAGTAGTTGAGAGATCCCAAGTCCTTGAGAGAGAACCGGTCTGCAAGAGAACTTATAAACTGTTGAAGAAATATTGGGGAGTTTCCTGTCACCAAAATGTCATCCACATATACAAGAGCATAAATAATTTTGTTATGCTGATTATATATGAAAAGTGACATGTCAGCTTTTGAATTGTGGAAGCCATAATGTAACAAAAATTTGCTAAGTTCTTGGTACCATGCCCGAGGCGCTTGGCGTAGGCCATATATAGGCTTTCGAAGCTTGCAAACATGATTGGGATGTTGCTGATTTACAAAGCCTGGTGGTTGCTGCATATAAACATCATCATTTAAACTGCCTTGTAGAAATGCATTATTTATATCAAGTTGGCGGAGTTGCCATTTACAAGACACTGCGATAGACAAAACAAGTCGAATGGAAGCAGGTTTGATTACAGGACTAAATGTGGCCTTAAAGTCAATGCCGGGTCGTTGATGAAAGCCTTTAGCTACTAATCGAGCTTTGTAACGATCAATGCTGCCATCAGGTTTCCGTTTGATACGAAAGACCCATTTACAACCCACAATGTTTTGTGACAAATCAGGTGGTACTAGTTCCCAAGTGTTATTGCGTAAAAGAGCATCAAATTCTACATTCATAGCTGTACACCAGTGGGAATTTTTCATAGCTTGGGAGACGGTTCGTGGTTCAATAGGCTCAGGTATCGAGTGAATGGAAGCAACATTGAGTTGTTTTCTTTTAAAAATATTATTTTGAGCTCTTGTAATCATGGGGTGTGTGCGAGTAGGAGTAGTATATGAGGAGTTAGATGGAGTCGAGTTTACCTGATTAGAAACTGTGACAGGTTGATCCGTAGTTGAGGTTGAAGCAGGTGCAACATCCGTAGGCAATAGAGATGTGACAGGAGATGTTATGTCTTATGATGGAAGCTGATTGGAAATATTGTGGGATACATGAAAGTGAGGTGGGGAGGATGCAATAACATGATTATTGTTAGCCTATAAATCAGTTTTTGAGATTGTAACCCGGGTGGAATGTAGATCATGATACTGGAATGGAAAAATAGTTTCTACAGATCTGACATGTCGAGAAGTGTAAATCTTTCCGCTAAGTGTATCTAGACAACGATATGCGCTTTGAGCCGAAGAGTACCCAACAAAGACACAAGGAAGAGATTTTGATGCTAATTTGTGATGAGTGTATGGCTTGAGCCAAGGATAACATAGGCAACCGAATACCTTTAATTTGTGATAGTTTGGTGATTTGGAGAAGAGTTTTTCAAATGGTGAGCTCATGTTGAGAAGAGGTGTGGGTAGGCGATTAATTAAGTAGGTGGCTGTCAGAAAGGTATAAGACCAGTACTTGAGAGGCATATTTGCTTGATGTAGTAAAGTGAGACCAGTTTCTTTAATATGGCGATGTCGCCTTTCAGCTGTACCGTTATGTTCAGGAGTATATGGTGGAGTTTTAAAATGTTGAATCCCATGCTCAGCTAAAAAGGTATTCATACCTAAAAATTCTCCACCGCCGTCGGTGTAAACGGTGATAATTGGTGTTTGAAAAAATTTCTCAACAACTGCTTTGAATTTGGAGAATGTGGGTTTTACTTGCGATTTTTGTTGCAGTGGGTACAACCACATATATTTTGTGAAATGATCAACAAAAATGACATAGTAACGACAATCATCAATGGAAGAGACTGGGGCAGGTCCCCACACATCTAAGTAAATTAATTCAAGAGGTTTAGTAGTAGTCAAAGATGATACACCAAAAGGCAACTTATGACTCTTATTACAATTGCAAGAATTACAATTGGTAGAAGCCATAAAGTTTGATGACAAGGGTAATTGATTAGAAGAAATAATATGAGATAAGATTTTGATAGATGGGTGGCCAAGTCTCCTATGCCATTCTTGCTGTGGTACCTTTATTCCAGTCATTGCCTGTGGTAAGGGAAGGATAGGTGGCATAATTTGTCTTGTGGTTGGCCATTCATAGATATTGCCCCTGCTCTTGCCTCGAACCAAGGATGTTCCTGTTTTCAGATCCTTAACAACAAAAGAGTTAGGAAAGAATTCAATGGAAGTATTATTGTGTTTGCAAAATTGTGAGACTGACAAAAGATTTTTTTGAATGAATGGTGCACATAAAACATTTTTCAGGGTGAAGTTGTGAGTGGGAGTGGATAAAGAAGTTGAACCAGTGTGACTAATAGGGATAGCCTTACCATCTCCAAGCAGTATGTCATCCCCACCTGTATACTCAGAATGGATAGCCAAGTTATTAAGATCAGATGTAATATGATGAGATGCTCCTGTGTCCATTAACCAATTTTGAGAACTAGATTTTTGGGAAGTGTAGTGAGCTTGTGGAGGTGTAGACGAAAGTGATCGTATCTTGTAGCATTGTTTTGCATTATGACCTGGTTTGTCACAATATTGGCATGTGATTTTAGGGCGCTGCTGATTGTTGAAATTGGAATTGTTGTTGGAGCCATGATGACGACGATCGCATGTGAAGTGAAGGAACGTCCATTTTTAGCAAAGTTGTTTTCACTGCGTTGTTTGTTGTGGCCATATTTTTAGGAGTAGTTGGCTGTGATTTCAGTGCTCTCTTGATGATTTTCTTCACGTTTGAGAAATCCTTCATGCTCTGTTAATTTATCATGCAGTTCTTCAAAGGAAATGAGTGAGTCTCGAGATCGAATGGCAGCAGAAATGTCTCTGAATTCAGGACCAAGACCTTTGAGCACTCGAATTGTCAGATCATCTTCATCTATAGGCGCACCAATTATGGCAAGTTCATCAGCTATTCCTTTGACAATCTGGAGATACTCAGCAACAGGTTTAGAGCCTTTTGTGATAGAGGAAATTTTGTCCTTGAGATGCATCACTCGTGTTCTAGACTTGTTGGCGTAGATATTGGCCAGTTTAGTCCAGGCATCTTGAGCTGTGGTGGCAGTGGAAATAAGAGATACCACTGACTCAGAAAGTGAGGCCAAAATAGCATGAAGCAATAGACTATCTTGTCTTTTCCATAATATATAGGCTTGGTTGGTTGTGGAAGTATCATTGTCATTGATAGTGGATGGTGGACAAGGTTTGGTGCCATCAAGATAACCCAAAAGATCATAACCATAGAGTAAAGAATAAAATTGGGCACGCCAGGCAGGGTAGTTGGATGAGTTCAATTTCAAGGGAAGTTGAGCTGCTGGGTTTAGTGATATAAGATTCATATTATTGGTGTGAGATAGGGATCCAGCATGTATGATAATGGGGTTTGCATTGTTGGTGGTATTGTCGGCCATTGTGACTGAGAAAAAAAAAAAAGAAAGAAAATGAAGACAGTAATGTGCAAAAAAAATTCTCGCTAGAGCTTTGGCTCTGATACCATGAAGAAGATACACAGAGAAAAATATATTTTCTTTCTTATTAATTAACATGTTACACTCACATATATATACTGTCATACAATTCATAAAAAGCAAAAATGAAGCAACTAATTATGGTGTAATTGATTTAGGAGTAAATCGTGCAGATTCTCTGCAGTTGACTTCGAGAGTAAATCGTGCTAGCTGTTACCAATTCTTTGCTGTTGACTTGGAGAGATTTGATTTTCAATTTGAGTAATTTGTGCTAGCTGTTACCAATTCTTTGTTGTTGACTTGGAGAGATTTGATTTTCAATTTCTTTCCTTATAAGTGATACATATACAATATGGTTAGGCTAGAATAATTTAAAAATTATGACTTAAAAAAGGTGACTTCAATAACCATCCATTTATTTTCATTCAATCCAAAGATAAAAAAAAAATGAATGAATTCAAATTTGATAACAACCCTTGATAACAACTTTTAAGTTATTTTAATCTGACCCTATCATGCATTGCATCTTTAATTTAATATCACCTTACTTCCATTGATAAATTGATGACCCCGTTTATAATAAATTGTGTCGGTCTACAGTTGGTAATGGAGATAAATTAATAGTTTTGTTTAAATTATATAGAATACCTTTTTAAAATTCTCTTGTATTAATTTGCGGTCTCATCCTTTCCATGAATTAATAACCTGCTAAGATATAGCATTTAACATTGACCATCCTGTTTTCTAAAAATATGAATATATTGTTGCTTGGCTTTTTCTTGATATTTTAAGTTTATTGGATCTTATCTCTAATTTTTTGTAAATGCATTTAAAAGTTTTGGGGCTAATTGTTTACATTATAACAAAAAATTATCTCGTGTTACTAATACTTTTGAGTGCCTTTATACACATGACAAACTCCAAAATTAATATGAATCATTTAAGTGTTTGATTAAATGAATGAAATGTAGGTTTGTAAGTAAAAAATAGAGCAAATTACAAATTAATTATCTAGAGTATGCCTTTGACATGTGGAGCCAACTTTTTCATTTGCTGACAAATAAACCCCATGAAGATGGAGGAGATGGGTGGTGATCCCGTCACCATCATTTTTTTTATAAAAACATATATATTTTTAAATTAATGTCTACCATCCATCATAGAGATAGACAATAGGGATTTAATCTTTTATTATTTTTATTATTTAATTATTTTTTATTTTTTTTAATTTTTAGTCTTTTTAGTTTTTTTTAATATTAATTTTTGTTTTATTCATGGGCAAATTGGTCAACTCATCCAATTTCAAAATGTGAGGGCATTGTACAACATTTCTAAGTCAAACGTTCAAGTTAATAGAGTTCGACTATTAACTTGAGGCTTTTATGTAACAAAAATAAAAATGTAGTTTCACTTAGATAAAGTCTATGGGGTATCATGTGATTCCCTCTTGTGTTATTTATCAGGATTTCAAGAAAGATTTTTATCGTGTAATCGAATCAATTAGAGGCAAAAGCAAAATATTTCTATCTGAAGCTCTCTATATATTATGTTATGTACAAGGTCACTTCAACCAAATGAAAAATGGAAAGAGAAAAGGAGAGAGAGAGAGAGAAAGAGAGATTACACTCAACAATCAAACCCTAGTAGTTTTATGAAGTAACGGCATGAAGCTCTGACGTTGAAGAGAATAATTAATTTCTTTGCAAGAAAATGAATCAAAAGATTCAAAGCCTATCTCACAAACCAACCTCAAGAACTCGTTCACTTATAATCTTCCATGTTTCTTCTCACTTTTTCAAGAAACTTCAAAACTTCTTCAAAAAAATCAACCTCACAAGGTAAAACTATGCCTCCATTGAACTTGAACCCATATTCTTCCTTAGCTGTTTCCAGAAGATACACAAATATTGGAAGGGTCAGGAACCTAATAGGGACCATGAATCGTTTCTGCTCCTCGCTGCCGACATAAACTGCAAAGAAACCAGACAGTGAGGAGGCTGGCCCGGAGTTGGAGAGAAGCAGCTTTGGTTTAAGGTTCTTGCCCTTCCAGTATTTGATAATTACTTGTTTCAAATGGATGATTTTCCAAATTATGTTCACCTTTTTAAAAGTGTTATTTGCCATATGAAAGCTAGAGAGAGGGAGAGAATTTTTGAGTTTGCTATATATTGTGATTAGTGATGCAGTTTTGGAATATATTCTTTGGATATCCTAAGTGATTTAGAACAATACATATATATAGGACAATACATAAAAGACACACTTCTTAATGATTTTATACTTTTCTTTTCTCCATCACCTTCTCCTGATTTTTTTTTTTTTTTTTCAATTTTATAGATTGAATTCATGTGATTAAAAGGAAAAATTTAATCTATTGTAGAAAGCCAAACTTGGAGCTTTCTGAAGTTCAAAATGTACGGCAATCCCGTTTATTTGATTTTCAAAATTTTGAACAAAATCATAATATAACGAGGTCTGGTCCACTTAAAAAATTAGCCAAATCATTAATTTGGTCATTATGTCACATATGCATTTCCCTTGATTAAAATGTTTTGACAATGAATTCAACAGAAGCTGAGATGGTTAAGGGTAAGTTTTCTACATGCTTCAATAAGATTGAAAGTTGGAATTATATTTCATTACTCTGACTTGTAAATTTATAATAATTTAAATTAAAAAATAAATAAATTTAGTGCTTTAATAGATTTAGTAAACCCTTAACATTTCATCATATTAGTTTGAAAAGCAATCATAGGATTTTGAAGATGGATAAAAACCACTCATTAGCGAAAAAACCCTTCTGTCAGCCTCTGTCATCGGTTACCCCATCTTAAGGAGGAGACTTACCAAAATATGAAATTACACAATTATCTTTTATTTTCATCAAAGTTGAAGGAGGCTTTTTCATCACTATCTAATATGATTTGGTGGTAGAGACAAATGCCAAGGGTTTGAATAAAATAATTATTACTGTTTTTTTCTCCAAATAAGTTGTGTACATAAAATGTGGCATATATATCCTTTTGAAGTCTTTCTAATGTAACACACATAAAGCAAAACCAGAATTTTCATTGATACACTACATAAATACTAGAAACCCCTACAAAAAGAATTCCTTGAATAGTAAAGAACAATGCCATTGAAAAAAAAAAAAAAAAAAAGAATAATAAAGAACAAGGCCATTGCAAAATGTATCAAACCCTAGTTTTAACTTTTAAGTAGCAAAGGCATGAAGCTATAATGAAGAGGACTGTCCTTGCATGAAAATGAATCAAAATCCATCTCTTGAATCAACTTCAAGAACTCATGCACCTCCAAGTTTCCATATTTCTTCTCATCCTTTTTAAGAAACTTCAAAACTTCTTCAAAGAACCCAACGTGGCAAGGCAAAGCAATGCCTCCATTGCAATTGAAACCATATTCCTCCTCAGCTACTTTCAAAAGGTATAAAAAAATTGGGAGTTTCAAGAAGCTGGTCGGGATCAAGAATCGCCTTTGATCCTCGCCCACATAAACTGCGAAAAAAACCGGACAAAATGTGATGATGGTTGGTATCACCGAAAGAGGGTGAATCCAAGAGGGTCAGCTTGCGTTTGAGGTTCATGGTCTTCCAATGCTTCATTACTTGCTTCAAACGAATGATTTGCCAGATTGTGATCATTGTTTTAAGAGTAGTTGCCATCTTAGAACAAATGAGAGAGTGAGAGAGAGAGTTAATATTTCAAATGTGATCGTAAATTGAAATTCAATGATGAGTTATTGGAATTTTTTATAGTGCAAGTTTTGAATACTGGGATTGAATTTAGAGATTTAAAAAACAATGTGTAATCACTAGATAGGACATACAAACAACAATTACATTGTACTTTTATTTGATATTATTTTCTTGTTCTACATTTGTTGTCAATTATCACATACTTCTACATAAAAGATAAAAATGATAATATTATTTATATGTATATAATAAATTCATTGTAGATAGAGCTCTACGATGGATCATGTTGATATTTTAACAATTATGTTAAGGTGGTACGTGCCGGTTTAGATAAATAGCTAAGGCAAATATGTTAAAAATATATATATATATATATATATATATGTAGAAGTTGATTTGTCTTTTTACTTATATCTATTACTGGTTCTTATTCATTTAAAGAATGACAAAATTCATTTTGGTTGTGACTTAAATATTGACTCGAAGAAGTTGGAAATTATGGACCAATTCCTCCTTAATGGTGACGTAATATGTACGATATTGACATCTTAAAATAATCCAAGTCATATATGATATCGTGTTTGAAAACTGGTCAAAACTATTGGAGCCTTTTAAAATCGTGTCCTAGATATGATATCAAGTTCTTTTAGTTCTAGATCATAAATATTGAAAATTTTGCTTCATAAAAAAAAGATCATACAATAAATATGAATTACCATTCAAATAGTTCCATATTATTAATGTCACAATGTGGCAATTAACTAGGTGTCGTCACCTACTTAGTATTTACCAACCCATGCAGTTAAGATGTAAAAACAACAAAAATATTACTTCTGAAAAAACGAAAACAAAAAACAAAAATATTCGTAAGTGACACACATACAATATGGTTTAGAATAATTTAAAAATTTTAACTTAAAAATGTGACTTCAATATCCATCAATTCATTTTCATTCAATCGAAAGATGAAAAAAATAAATGAATTCAAATTTAATAACAACCTTTGATATCAATTTTCATGTTATTTTAATCTAACCCTAATCCCTATAATGTATTGCATCTTTAATTTAATATCACCCTACATCCATTGATAAATTGATGACCTCGTTTATAATAAATTGTACCGGTATACTATTGTTAATGGAGATAAATTAATAATTTTGTTTAAATTATATGTAATACCTATACAAAATTCTTTTGTATTAATTTGTGGTCTCATCCTTTCCATGAATTAATAACTTGCTAAGAAATAGCATTTAACATTGACCATCATGTTTTTTGAAAATATGAATATATTTCTTGAAACTTTAAGTTTAATCGGATCTTATCTTTAATTTTTCTGTAAATGCATTTAAAAGTTTTGGGACTAAATTTTCACATTATAACAAAAAATTATCTCGATACTTTGAGTGCTTTTATACATATGACAAGCTCCAAAATTAATATGAACCATTTAAGTGTTCATTGATTAAATGAGTGAAGTATAGGTTTGTAATTGAAAAAAAAAGATCAAACTATAAATTAGTTAGCTAGAGTATTCCTTTGACATGCAGAGCCAACTTTCTCATTTGCTGACAAATAAACCCCATGAAGATGGAAGAGATGGGTGGAGATCCCATCACCATCTTTTTTTTTTCCCATTTTAATAATTTTTTTTTAAAAAAAAAAAATTTGAAATTAATGTCTATCGTCCATCATAGAGATGGATGGCAAAGATTATATATTTTTTAATCTTTTGTTATTTTTACTTTCTAATTATTTTTAAAATTTAAAATTTAAAATATTGTAACCTTTCTTTTTTTTTTTTTTAACTTTAATTTTTGTTTTATTCATGGGCAAGTTGGACAATCTCATTCAATTTCAAAATGTGAGGGCATTTTCATTATTGCGTAATGTTTCCAAGTCAAACGTTCAAGTTAACAAAGTTTGAGTTTGACTATTAACCCGAGTTTTTTATTTTACCAAAAAAAACAAAAAAAAGTGTTTTCACGTCTTACCCCAAGGGGCACCGTGTAATTCCCTCTTGTGTTATCTATTAGGATTTCAAGAAAGATTTCTTTCGCATAATCAAATCAATTAGAATCAAAAGCAAAATATTTCTATTTGAAGCTCTCTATGTACTTTTTTTTTTATTTATTTACTAGGTCACTTCAACAAAATGAAAAATGCAAAGAGAAAAGGAGAGAAAGAGAGAAAAGAGAAAGAGAGATTACACTCAACAATCAAACCCCAGTAGTTTTATGAGGTAAAGGCATGAAGATCTGACGGTGAAGAGAATAATTACTTTCTTTGCAAGAAAATGAATTATAAGATTCAAACCTCGCAAACCAACCTCATGAAGAACTCATTCACTTCTAACCTTCCATATTCTTTAAAAAAAAAAAAGCATAAATAGGATGCTAAATTTGTAAATACATTTAGCATAGCATCCAAAATTGTTTTCAAATTAAAAAAAAAAAAATGTCAAAACTTATTTTTAAACATACATATAGATATATGTACATGCACATGCGCATAATTAATTAGACTGGTGAAGAAATTAGTCGGTTTTAATTTTTGAGCAAAAATGACTTGGTTGTTAAGTTGGATCGGTTTTCTTATAAGTGCAACTGGGCTTTGACACTATTTGGGCCCAATATTTTCTATGGCCCTACATATGGTTGCTTTTTCTTATACGGTGCGTTTTTAATCTTTATAATATATATAAATAACAAAGCAACTCCAATGTCTGACCGGGGTGGGGAGCGAACATGGGGTTTTGTATGTAACATTTGGGGAAAATGACAGAATAAAAAAGTGTATGTGTCGATTATTTGACTTTAGTTTTGATTGTCCTGCCAATTAATGAATTGAAGTGAAGTAAACCAAATTTTATGGTATATCAAATTTCCACTCAATCTCTCATCTATATATGTGTGAATCCGTAATGTATGATACAAATACACCATAATATAGCAGTGAGTGTGGTTTGGTGCTACGTAACATTTTATTATAAAATTTTCTAGGATAAGGATGGCAATTTTATTAGTTTTTCAATTAGTCAACAATGAATTTACTCTATCTCAAAAAGAAAAAAAAAAATTAATTTACTCATAAATAACTTTTTTCAAATAAAATGTATGTTCCTTTAGCGCTTTTTTTTTTTTTTTTGCCTGATCAAAATATATCAAGTTGTTATTTTAAAAATTGACATGGCTAATCACTTGAAAGACTCCATGTAGGGGTAAGTACAAAGTGAAGTTGGTTGTGCCAATAAATATAGTAAGAAAAATAATATGAAGATCATTAACAAAATGGTTCTTGATCATTCGAACAATCAAATTTCTGGACTTCCAAACTCGTGAAGAAAGAGAGTGAATTGATTCATAGTTCATGGCAGCTTCCAAGCTTGAAAAGCTTACCCCTATGAGTTGACTCATCATAATTTAATAACATAAAATAACTATCAGAATTTGATCAAAATGATCAGCATTTGGGAATTTGATCAACGATTGCTTTGGTTTGTTTTTACCTATTTATTTATTTTTTTAATAATTATAAGATGATAAGCAATTTATTTACACGGATGATCATGAGTAATGTCGAGATTGAATGAAATGTCCAGTGATAAGCTAGACATTTTAACTTTTTATTCAAAGTTTAAAAAAAAAAAAAAAAAAGAATCTATAAGAACATCTCTAATGCAAGTTTCTATTTCGGTTGAATTTCTTAATATATAGGATGGATAAATAATGAAACTAAAAAGCTCTTTCCAATACAATTATCTAACCTAAATATGGAGATGGTGTGGGAATTTTTTTTAGAGAATATGGAGATGGTTTCTCAATTGAGAAATTAATAGAAATGCCGGCTATGATTTTTAATTTTTTAAAACCAATTAAGAGATATGAAGATTTATCTCACCATCTCTCCTCTTAACTGTAAAATATAAGTTATATAACAAAAGAGAGAAAGATACATATTTGGTTCTGATTGGTTAAATGTTGATATATATTTTACTTTTAATAATTACATTGGATAAGAGAATACGCATTTCAATTCTATGATTTTTTTGCCAAAGTGGATCCATAGTCCAAAAGATTGTTGATGTGTCACAAATAAAAACTCTAAAATGCATAACAATATTGGAGATACTCTATGTTCACAACCCAACTTCAAGAATATCCATTCCCAATTTTCAAGATTAAATGAAGTGTTTAGTGATAAGTCTTAGTTGTCTTCAACAAAGTTCATGGCTTGGTCTGATTCAACAAACTTGAACATAAAGCTATTTATATATCTATATATGTAGATATATAGATATATATATATATATATATATTGAATTTGTTATTAAAACAAGACATAATTAACGAACAATATAGATGTTTTAAGCACACTTAAATATTGTTAACGTATCATAACCTCAAGTCTTTAATACTATAGTTGGATCATTTTCTATCAACTTAAGTTTTTGGATCTAATGGTACTTAATATGGTGTCAGAACTTAGAGTCCTTAGTTTAAACCACACCCCCCCCCCCCCCCCCCCCCCCTCCACCCCCTCCCCTCTCTATCTGAAAATCTTTTCGTTACACATGTTATACGATAGGGAGTCTTTAATATATATATATTCATTATTTGTTATCTATCCACGTTGCACATGAGGAAGCGTGTTAACGTATCATAACTTTAAAGCTTTAATAATATCGTTGGGTCACTTTCTATCAGCTTAAGCTTTTGAATCTAATAGTAACTAATAAATATAATAGACATTCACTAATTATATTTATTAGCACTACATTTGATGTTTTTCTTGTGATCATTTGATGATTAAACAAAAAAAAAAAAAAAAAAACACGAGATTACTAACTTTGAAACGCCTAAAAATATTTTCTTATGACATCACCAAATATGTACCCGAGGCTTTACAAGAAATGACAATACACATACCTCCATCTTCTGTTGGCAAGTAAAGGACTGATCAAACTCTAGAAGCCCACTACAAATCCAAGTGTCATGTTGACTAAAAACCAATCCATTTCATGGTCTTCTTCATTTTTTCCTCCACCGCTTTCATGGTCTGGTTTGAAATACTTAGTGGGTGTTGGTTAATTTTTTAATAAACCAAATTTATTTAAACCTTGCAAGTGCACAAATCATTTGACTAAGTATAGCGACAAGCAAGGGTCGATCCCACGAGGAATTTTAACTTATTTTAATTTTAAATTTATTTAAGACCTAAACTAGAGCAATTAAAATAAATTAAGAGGGCTTTTGGAATTTAATTGAGATTAAACTAAATTAATGCATAAAATTAAATAAAAGAAAATCAATGAATAAAAGCTTAGTTAGGACATCCTATCCACCACTAAACAATCCCTTAATTTGCTAAAAAGATTAATAAAGCAAATTCATAATAATGCATGATGAAGATATTCACGACAAGGTATGATTAACTCATGTCGTATAGATTCTTCCTTAATTAGTATACAAATCGCATGATGTCTACGTAGATGCGTGTATTCCTAATTATAACCTAGCATGATGTCTACTTAGGTTTAATAATTGGAACCCATTAAGCACTAGAAGAATATGAATATCACACAAATTCTAGAACATGGTGTCTATTCTAGGTATCTATGAATTAATGTCCCTCAATTGGTTCGTAAGCAATTGATTGTTGCAAACAAAGAATATGCCCGTATGATGTGCGGTTTATATTCTTACAACATAATTCTAAAAATATGTTTCCAAGGTGATCAATCAAAGAAACAAAATAAATAGAATAAAATTAAACTAGAGACATTAATTTCATCATGCAAAATATAAATCTTTATTGAAAAGATAAACAAATTGAGTTCATGTTTAGGGCTTCAAGTTAGCCCTAACTAATAAACTAACTAAATAAAAATAAAGAAAAGAAAAGATGAAACCGAAGCCTTCAGTCTTGCTCCTACGCTTCTCTCTCTGTCTTCTAATCTCTGTCTTCTCGATCTTCCCCTAATTGAATGGTGAAAGCACCTATTTATAGGCACTCAATCCTTGAAAGACAAGATTTCCTTAATTGAGAAGGATTCCACTTTCAATTTTGATTTAGAATCAAGTTTTGATTTGGAAAGTGAATCCCTTTTATTTTAGGACTAAAACTCTTCCTAATTGCTTGACTCATTTAATTAGGATGTTTCAAGGTTTAGGAAATTGATTAGGAATGCTAAAAGAGGAAATTCAAATTTTCTATGTTTTTCCGTAGCTGTCAGGTCTCGTGACAGCCTGACCTTCAGGTACTAAATCGGTCATAACTTTCTCTAGAAAATTCCAATTGACAAACCGTCAGTGGCTATGGAAACTAGACCTCCAGGGCTTTAATTTAATAGGTTATAGCTCACACAACTCGAACTGTAAACTTCGTACGAGCTCCCGCGAGTCACGTCATGTTTCTGCCCAAAATTCTGCAATTTCCTTCTAAAACATTCTCCAATTCCTTGAGCTGCAATTAATCTTCAAAAATCCTTTAATTCCATCATTTTTCTTCTCAAAACCTAATTCAAAACATAAAAACACAAAACAAATTAAAAGTACCAATTCCACACAAAAACATAGCATAAATAGTAGGTAATATGAGCATAAAATAATGATAATTAATGACTCAACAGTGGGATTTCACTAGAAAGTTGGCTTGAAGAGAAATCAATGGGCTTCAATGATCTCATAGCACCAAATTAATTTGTAGGAGTTGTTCCAGTAAAATAATTGTATGACAAATTCAATGACTGCAATGCTTCAAGATTTGTCAATTAAGTGGGAATCGCACCTGAAAAATTATTTTTGGATAGGTCTATGATTCTTTCCAAATTAAGAATGGTGTTATATTTTGTCGTTTGCCCTTTCATCACAAGTAATGCATCCTTCATAACAACAATGTAATTAGAAAAAAGCAGTACTCTATTTGGTACTGAAGGCTTCATTGTTACCAATATGGCACTGCCATTACTTCTGCATCTTGGTATGACTCTTGAGAGATTATTATAAGCAAGATATATGACTTATAGAGAAATAAGATTGTAGAGTTCCCATGGTAATTAAAAAGCCATGAAACTTATTTGATCGAAGGTTGAGAATCATCATATTCAAAAGTCTTTCTCCTAACCATGTTGGAATGTTTCCAACAAGCTCATTTTCACCGATATCAAGTGTTCTTAACTCTAAACAATCTCCAAATGATGCAGGTATTGTCATAGAAAGATTGTTTTTGTGAAGCCGTAACCATTGAAGCTCACTCAAAGTTCCCATAGAGATTGGAAGGTTAGTAATAAATTTATTATCACCCAAATCCAAGATTTTAAAGAGGGCCAAATAATCCAACAATCAGATAATTCTCCTGATAAAAAATTGCCTCTAAATTTTAGAAATTCTGCTTCCGTAGGCTCAGGTGTCCTATAACATACAAAATGAGAAATGGATCTGATAAATAATTAGAACTCAAGTCAAGAAAATGAAAGTGAATTCCTTTCAATAAATATGGGATCTTATCATAGACATTGTTATGAGAGAGATTTAAACTAATAGATTGTGGAAGAGATTTCCAAAATTTGTTAGGAATTATATCCAAAATTCCGAAGTTGGATATATCTAACTCATACCAAAAAAAAAAAAAAAATTGAGAATGAAGCTAAGACGGAAATCAAGGTCTTAAATAACAAGATCTCAATCTTAAAATATGAAGTTGCAAAGGAGGAGTCTATCCTAGGTTGACTATTAGAGTTACCTAAGCAGAGTTCACATTGAGGGGTACTCATTATGTTCTGTTCTTTGGGGTGTGATTCTTGAGAGGAAATGTATAGTGCTTGATTTGGATTGCATGGGTTTTTGAGTTTATCTTTGAGTTGTTTGTATGTTTCGGTTTGCGTTTATTAGTTCAAGTTTGATTGACAATTGCTTGTTCATGGACCATTGATTTATGGTTTGTTTTGGCCCTTTTAGGCAAAAAGGGGGAGAATGTGTATTTGTTGAGGGGGAGAAGTTTGTTTTGTGTTTTGCAAGTATAAGTGTTATCCATGAATCTTGCTATCTCATGAATGAGAATGATTTGCCATAAAAGCTATCAAAGGGAGAGATTGTTAGTGCACAAGTGGCTGTGCAAATGATTGTTGGTATCTTTTGTTATCAAGGTAGTAAATTTAGTACAGCAAAATTCATGGACCACTGTTATTTAGTACTTTTGAAAGTGTATGTTACAACAACTAAAATAATGTTGCAACATCAGCAATGACATTACAACATTTTTTGTTAATAGTGTTTAGTTTAGAACTCAAAGCATTTACCAACTAGTGACTTGATTGACCTGATTATCGTGATTTATCATTTTCAAATATTATCTTATCAGTTTTTATGTGATCTTATGTCATGATAAATGTGGAATTAAGTTTCTAAAGATAAAAGATTATTTCTTTTTATAATTCTTGGATTTTATCTTTCTGAAGGGAATTCAAAGTGTTGTCAATCATTGAAGGCAAAGGGAGTTTGCTTCAATTCATGAAGTGAATGAGTACTCATCTTACATCGACTCTAGGAGGGAGTCTTATATTGAGTAAGACAAGATTAGTTGTACTTTGAAAAGGTTCATTATTGAATTGATATATTTGGGCAAGGTCTCGTGGATATAAGATAAAACCAAGCCACATTAAAATCGTGCTTGTGTGTTTTTCTTGCTTTCTTGTTTTTATTTTTAAGTGTTACAACATTCAGTTTCTGGTCTTGTTATAACATCCTAAATTGTTTATGTCATAGCATTTGTAAAAATTTAATACTACACAATGAATAGGTCTTTTCAGGCTTATTGTTGGATCTTGAGATTTACTCCTAATAAGTGTGTGTGTGTGTGTGTGTGTATAACAAATTTTGATTTTGTAATTAAAACTAGACATAATTAACTAATTAACTAACAACATAAATGTTTTAAGCACATTCAAAGATAATATACATTCACTAATTATATTTACAGTACTACATTTGATGTTTTTCATTTGATCATTTGATATTAAAAATATAAAAATAAAAATAAAATACACACACACATGTACACACCACCTCTTAGTAGGAATGGTTGAGCACATTCTTTGATTCTAAGAGGTCAAGGGTTCAAATGTCACTCTTATCGAAGGTGTGAGTAATTTTCTATAAATTTATTCTCCCTTTCCCAACCTAAAAAAAAAAAAAAAAAACACACACACACAAAAGATTACAAACTTTGAAACGCCTAAAAATATTTTCTTACAACATAACCAAATATGTACCCGAGGCGTTGCAAGAAACGACAATACATATACCTCCATTTTCTGCTGACAAGTATAGGACCAATCAAACTCCAGAAGCCCACTACAAATCCAATTGCCATGCTGACATAAAACCAATCCACTTCATGTTCATCATCTTTTCCTTCACCATTTTCATGGTCTGGTGTTGGAGAAGTCTTGGTACAATTCATAGGAAGTGGAGCTCCACAAAGCTCATTACCAATAAAACATGATGCACCCAAACTTTGTAGTTGAGTACTCAAAGGAATCTTCCCAATCAAGTTGTTGTTGGATAAGTTCAAGAAACTCAAAAATGTCATATTTGTGATACTTTGTGGGATTTCACCAGAAAGTTGGTTTGAAGAGAAATCAACAGACTCCAATGATCTTATAGCACCAAAATTTGTAGGAATTGATCCAGTAAAAGAATTATAAGACAAATTCAATGACTGCAATGCTTCAAGATCTGTCAATTCAGTAGGAATCTCACCTGAAAAATTATTGTTGGATAGGTCAATGATTCTTACCAAATTAAGAATGGTATTATATTCTGCCAATTGCCCTTTCATCACAAGTAATGCATCCTCCATAGCAGAGTTGTAATTGGAAGCAAGTCCTACAATGTTTGGTGCTGAAGGGTTCGTTGTCACCATGGCACTGATGTTATTTATGCATCTTGGCATGGCTCCTAAGAGATTATTATGTGCAAGATCTATGATTTGTAGAGAAACAAGATTGCAGAGTTCCCTAGGTAAAAATCCATGAAACTTATTTGACCGAAGGTTGAGAATCCGAATACTCAATAGTCTTTCTCCTATCCATGTTGGAATAGTTCCAACAAGCTCATTTTCACCGATATCAAGTGTTCGTAAATTCAAACAATTTCCAAGTGATGCAGGTATTGTCCCAGAAAGATTATTTTTGCGAAGGCGTAACCATTGAAGCTCACTCAAAGTTCCCATAGACATTGGAAGATTACCAGTAAATTTATTATCACCCAAATCCAGAATTTTTAGAGAAGGCCAAATAATCCAACAATCAGGTAGTTCTTCGGATAAAAAATTGCCTCTAAGTTTTAGAAATTCTGTTTCCCTAGGCTCATGTGTCCTATGACATACAAAATGGGAAATGGATCCCGAAAAATTATTGTTGGAAAGATCAAGTCCAAATTCGGGATAAACAAGAGGCAATGGACCTGATAAATTATTTGAACTCAAGTCAAGCAAATTAAAGTGAATTTCTTTCAACCAATATGGGATCTCACCATGGATATAGTTATGAGAGAGATTTAAACGATTTAATTGTAGAAGATCTCGAGATTTCCAAAATTTGTTAGGAATTGTATCAAAAATTTTGGAGTTGGATATATCTAACTCATACAAGAACTTTTGAGAATGAAGCCAAGATGGAAATCGAGGTCCTAAATCACAAGATCTCAAATTTAGAAAACAAAGTTGGAAAGGAGGAGTCCATCTCGGATTGATTGTCAATGTCAATGAATTTTCAGATGCATCAAAAATTATCAGTTTTGTGAGATTTTTAAAATGAATATGAGAAAGAGTTCCATTCAATTTGTTAAAGGATATATCTAAAAATTCTAATGACCAAAGTTCTCCTAAAGAAGGCGGTATAGGACCTGAAATAAAATTATTGTTTAGATAAAACCTTCTTAAATTTTTAAGTTGTCCAAATTGATGATAAGGCAAAGAACCAAAAATTTGAGTATTACTCAAATATAATGACTCTAGCTTATCTGAAATACATAATGAGAAAGTATTTAAAATTTCGGATATTGCTTGACTCAATCTGATATATACAAAATGAATTGATCTCAAATTACAAAGTTGTCCAAATGATCTTGAAATTCTCCCTTCAAGTTTGTGATTATAACCAAGATCAAGTCTTTCTATAGAAGTCAAGTTTGCTAATGCATCAGAAATCATTCCTTGCAAGTTATTAGCCGACAAAGATAAGTACTCGAGATGGGTAAATCTATACATCCATGTTGGTATTGAAGAATTAAAATAGTTCCAAAATAAATCAAGATGTCTAAGAGAAGTTAAGTTTTGAAGCCCATTAGGAATCGGACCTTGAACTTCATTCCCACTCATGTCAAGAAAGAGCAAATGACTAAGACCAAAAACCCAATTAGGAATCACAGGGTTACTTACATAAAAATTGTAGGAAAGATCAAGGGTAATGTGAGATGAAAAATTAACTATAGATAGTGGAGGAAAGTGTTGAAGATGACAAAAAGACACTTTTAACACTTTCAAAAAAGGAAGTGTATTTATCTCCAACAGCCAGTTAGAGGCTTTGCTAAGATTTACAGAACTCAAATCCAGGTGTTCCAATAAAGGAAGAGAAGATAGCCAAAACATATTCTCAACTGAACCGAAATAATTATGACTGATATCAAGGTATCGAAGATTGGAGAGATTCCCAAGCTGGGGAGGAATCATACCTGAAAATCCAGCCCCAGAGAGATTAAGGTATGTTAAACTCTCCATAGAACCGAGAAATTCAGGAATCCTAATTCCTTCAAACATATTGTAGCTTAAATCCAAGTAATCCAAATGCTTTAAATCAAGCAAAGAGGAATTCAACTTACCACCCATGCTTGACCTCCAATAAGCTTCACATACAGTTTTTCTTTCATTACGGTACCAGTCAAGAATGAGACACTCTATATAAGGATTTCCAAGGTGAAGCTCAAGCACGTGACCAGTGAGGTTGTCGCAGACAACACCAGCCCATTTACAACAATCTCCATCACCAACCCAAGAGCCAAGCCGGTTGGAAGCATTTGTGAGATCTTGCTTGAACATTAGAAGTGCTTTTCTCTCAGTTTCCATGCAACCCACATAAGTGCTTCCATTGCTGAAGCTAACATTGATGAAAAGTAACTGGAAGAAAAGGAAGGCAATAAGAAAACTCATGATTGGATTCATTGCAAGTTATAACAAATTGTGTGATTAAAAAAATCATCAAAGCCACTTATTTATAATGGCTATCATCCTGTCATGACTATGGAATAATTTCTGCATAAATTAAATTTTTAGCAAATTTCTTTTAATATCACTTTTCTATCAAGACATTTAAAAAGATTTAGACATTCAACTACTATTTAACTCTGAATTTGACCATTATTAAAGCTTCGAGTTTTCTATACTTACCCTTTGTCTTTCAATTTTTTTTCATATGTCCACGTCTAACTAATACCATCAGATGTTACCATTTGCTTTTAATTGCGGACTCACAGTATTCATGATTTTCCTTAAATTAATAATTTATACATTTGAAAAGTGGCATCTTAAAAAATAGGAAGATTAACCAATTAAAATTGATGAATTAAAATTTAATTAGTAAGTCCTCTTATTTTTAAGAATACCAGATCATTTGCATAATAAATTTAGACAACAATTTAGGTAAAATAACATTACTGTTATAGGAATAATGTCACCAAAATTTCCATAGTTTTATTATTATTATTATTATTTATAGAGATAGCATATATAGTTGAAATCTTGCTAGACTAAATAAACACTCTTTATTACTAAATTACATTAGACAGTGACTACATAATTTGATTTGTTGATGGTTTGCAAATGCATCAGCTAAATTAGAGAATAACCAAATTTGCACATGACTGATGTCCATTAATTTTTAATTTTGAGTTATAAAAAACTGATCAACGGAAGCTTATAATAGACATTCACCATACAGAGATCATTGATTGGTGATATTATTTTATTTTGAAATTATAAGAATCTTATAAATTTAAATATATAAGATTTGCATATAATCAGTGGACACTAGTTAGTTAATTTATTAAATTGAATGGGTTTTTCCACAATAAAGATAAGATGTCTCATAATCTTAGCTTAGAGTTTAATTAGGTATACACAAGACAAAAAGTTTTATCTACAATATATGGTATAGAAATTGATTTAGTGATTTTTTTAAAATTCTTTTTAAATAATTACAATATTTGATGAATAAGGAGGTACCACTTGAACTAACAAAGTGGGGTACACCAAGACTTCATTTTGTCAAAGAAGAAACGATTTGACAATGGCCCGAAGACAAATTTATTTATTTATTTGAGAAATGTGCGTGCATATCTTTTAAAATTCCATTCGTATCCTTTTAAGGGTAATGAAATAGGAACCTCACATTTGCTTGAAATAATTAAGAAGATTTAGACATTTAATAAATATCTAGGTTCCACTATGACCACAAAAAATTTTGATTTTTTCTACACATTTTCGTCTTTTTCAAATTCTTATACTTCCTTGTCTGACTAATAATTTATTACCAAACGTTTACTTCTTCTTTTTTTATCTTTTTAATTTGCTACTTTACATTTGCTTTTAAATTGCATCGATATTGACAACTTACAATATTCCATTATTTTCTTTTTTTTTTTTATTACATCATATAACTAAGAATGACTCAGAGAATAATCAGGATCAAACAAAATCTAATGCTAATGGCACAGGTCGGGAAGTGGCTCCGATACGGGACGGATCAATCCACACATAAGTAGGGAAACAATTCACACCTCAGTGAAGGAAATTAGCCCCTTGTTTTGGTAAGAAGGGGGTGCCAAACCAATTACCACAATTAATCATAGTGGGCCAGCAAGCATTGCCACTACACTGCTAGCCACTTGACTCCATTATTTTCTTCTAAAACATTATATACTTTAGGTTTTCATATATGAGTTAAAATCAACACTTAATTTGGCTCTGTATATCAAATATTTTGCACAAAAATTGAATTTTGTTTAATCCAATTGAGCCCATGTATTCGACTATAAACAAGTCTAATTATATCATGCACTTATTATTTGTTAGGATTGTAATGGAAAATCTAACTAATTAACACACAAGTAAATTACAATAAATTATGGAAATGAAGATAAATTATGTAAAGAGAGACTCTTTAATTGTCTTAGTCAATTGATGTTTGCATTTTTGAAACTTTACTAATCAATTTATTTCTATGGGTGTGATCTTGTTGATGAGGACCGAACCACATTAAAAAGGCCTTTGTCTTTTTTTACTTTCCATTACAACATTTATACTACCTATTGCAACATTCGATCGTTGTCTGTTACAACATATTTAATTAATCTGAATTAATTAAATATTTGATAATATCTAAAAAAAACAAATTGTTCATTTATCATGTAAATAAAATAAATTAGGGTAAAAATCATTTCTCTATGCAGATTCAGTGTGTTTAATATCACTTCCCTTTTTTGTGTGTGAATGCTAAAACACTAGTTGCTTTTACTTGCAGGCACGGTTTTTCGTACCAGAGAATGCCAAGGCACTTGTAGATCGTTATGCAAAGCGATGACCACTATTCTAATGTTCATTCGTTATAAAGCTTCTTGTCATACTTCAGGTGCTTAAACTTGGATTTACAGGGCATTGACCTTTTGATTTCAAAAGCTTGGACTGAGATTTACAGGGCAATGACGATCGAATTGCAGATGCCTGGACTCGGACTTATAGGAAGAGAAAAGGGTAAGTAAATAATCCTACTTTTCCTCTTTTCGCTCATTATCTGTTGCCACAAGAAAGTGTATACACTAGACAACTAGTAGGTAGCATTTTGCTGGAAAACCGAAATCTTGGGATATGTTGAAGCATGATTTTGTAGAGTTTTGTTTATTGTTTATATAATTTTAGTATGGAAAATGTGAGAACTCATTGAATTAGATTGAAGTCGTGGATAGCATCGAAAAGGTAGATAGATTCCCACCTTTGGAGAACTTGTTACTTTGGCTAAAACGCAGGGAGTGACCAGACTACTAGACATGCATGCATTGACCAAAGTTTGTTAGAATTCATGAGTTTACACTAAAATACAGATAAGATAAACTCAAGGCATTTGATGGAGACAAGGTATTCTATAATATTAAATGCATTTAATTCATGACCAAAAGGTATTTAATTGATGAGCGGATAGGGGATGGATGCATCCCTGTATCCGTTTGGGAGATATATCCCTATCCCTGTATTCATCCCCATTGCTATAGGCAATATAAATCCAAAGAATATTCGAATTTAAACTGGGATATCCATCGTCGTTTCATCCACCTTCATAATAGATAATGATTGTTAAATTGTTTTACATGCAAAAAATATAATTAAATTAACATTCACAAATTTGAATAAAATAATTTATTTGTTGTTACTATGTAAAATAGCTTAGTAGTTGGTACTTTGTAAAATAGTTTAATGTGAAAAAAAAAGTATCAATAATCTACAACAATTTTTTACAATTACATAATAAAAATTCAATTTTTTTATTTGTAGAATAATTATGACATTAAATAGATTTTGGATGGGTTAGGATATTCATAGACCATGTCCCACCCCATATTTAAAAAAAAAAAAAAAAGGATATATGAATTATATCTATTCCTGTCTCCATTCCCAATATAATAGTATTGATATCTATTTTAAATGGAGTTACATCCGGCTCTTAGGTTTTATTATATATTTGCTTTCGTGTATAAATTCCCAATAAGTTTGATTTGACATTTGCATATGTTTTAAGTTTTAACTAGAGATCTAAGAATATCAAAAATAAAAAAATAAAAATCAGTAACCACTCTCATTTTAACACAAAAAATACACAATTTTTTAACCATTAAATTAGTACACTTTGAAGAATTGAAATGCATGACATTGGATTTCCAACGTATATTTATTATGCAAGTGAGCATGTCTAATGTTATATCAATCTTGGATAGTACTTTGATTTAAGGCTTCGTTTAATATGTCGTACTGGATTGTATTGAATTTGATACAATCTTTTGTCTATTATGAAATTAGAAATTGTAAAATTATCGGTGGATATGGATATTTGTAAGAATCTGCCCTCCATTTAAAATGGATAAGAATATTATTATATTTGGGTTGAAGCGTGGATGGATATAATCTATTATTATTATAATTGTTTTTTGGGATATGGTGATGACTATGGTTTATGGATATCTATATCCATTCGAATCCATTAATAAAATTAATTATTTTACAAATATAATAAATATAATTTTTGTTATGTAATTATAAAAATAATTATATAGATTATTTTCTCACATTAAACGATTTTACAAAGTGTCAACTTATAAGCTATTTTAGAGAGTAACAACTAATAAATTATTTTAATTTTTTAAAAAAATTAAAAAACACTAATAAATTATTTTATTCAAATTTGTGAAAGTTATATTTTTTGCATGCAGAACAATTTAATAGTTTTTATCGGATATGGAAGTGGATAGAGTGGATGGATATCTTTATTTAAATTTGAATATTCTTCTGGATTTATCTTGCTTATGGTAACAAGGATAGATATGGCAATGAGGATACATGTTTGAAACGGATAGAGGAATGGATATCCTAGTATCCATCTTCAATCTGGTCATGAATTAAATGCATTTAATTAATCTTATCCATTATTATTTTGAAAAATGGTACTAGTACTCCATAATAAATAATTTTTTCAAATGTGATGCCCTTTGTTAGAAGATTTTGATTGTCATTAAGTTGGCAGGAGATTATTGTAATTTGTGACAATTGATGTGTACATGCAACCAAAAGTATTGATTTTGGAATTTTCTGAATCTCTCTTTCGTAGAGTAATATTTAACGGAGAAACTATATATCTTTAGATAGTATATGGATGTAAATATGACTTTTGGTGCACCTTAAAAGAGGGACATTTTGAACGAAAAAAAAGGCAAGTCATGTGAGTGGTACATTATTGTTAATCTGTTTCTGGACTGATTCACTGTCCTTCATTTTTTTTTTTTGCTTAATTTAAAATACGTGGCACGACCCATTGGTAAGGTCATACCCACCTATCACATGACTTCAAGTGACGGATTTGACTCACCTTCCTCATCATGGTGTGGGTAATTTTTTCATCTTTGTACGGGTAGACCTCTCTCACATTTTGGAAGTAGAGATTCAAACCGTGTTTAATTTATAGTCTTATCTCAATTGGTCATAACAGTAATCTAATCCAATAAAAAAAAAAAAAACAAAAATCTAAATCCTACTTTTCCTATCTCCACTGCCTTCTTCTGATTATTATTATATATTGAATTCAAGTCATAAAGAATAAAAAATCTAATTTATTATAGAAAGCCAAAGTTGGAGCTTGCTGAAGTTCAGATGCACATCGATCCTGTTTATTTTAATGTCAAAATTTTGAACAAAATCATAAAATAATGAGGTCTGGCCCACTTGACAAATGACCAAAGTCGTTAATTTGGTCCTTATGTCAAATATACATTGACCCTTTGATTTCAAACATTTTGAAAACAAATTCACCATAATTTAGAAATAGTTAATTATAAGTTCTTCATACTTATATCATTAAGATTATGAGTTCAAGTCATATTCTTCATCCAACTTTTAAATTTTTAATAATTGAAATAAAAATAATAAATTCAATATATATATTTAAACAAGATGGTAGAATTAAATAAACCTTTAAGGTTCTATCATATTTGAAAAATAATTGTATGGTTTCGAAGATGGATAAAATCACAAAAACTCATTAGCAAAAACCCCTGCATTGGTCTTTGACTTGAGTCACCCCATGTTAAGCAGGGCTATGGAAATCACACAATTATTTTTTAAATTTGGTAAAATGTTAATGTGGCTTTTAACACGTTTTGTTAGAAAAAAAAAAAATTGTCCACTTGATATTACAAAAATTTTATTATTGACTAATACAGTTTAGTTATAGATAACATTCATTCAGCATGATAATGTTCTAAGTTCAAACAAAGAAAATATTAAATTCTTTTTCATTTGTACATAAAATGTGCCATACCTATCCATTTGAAGTCTTTCTAATGTAACAAAAATAAAGCAAATAAGAATTTTTTTTGATACACTACATAAATGGTAGCAACCTCTACAAAAAGAATACCTTGAATAGTAAAGAACAATGCCATTGAAACAAAAATAATAATAATAATAATAATAATAATAATAATAATAATAATAAAGAGCAAGGCCATTGCAAAAAGTATCAATACCTAGTTTTAAGTAGCAAAGACATGAAACTATGATGCAAAAGAACTGTCCTTGCATGAAAATGAATCAAAATCCGTGTCTCGAATCAACATCAAGAACTCATTCACCTCCAAGTTTCCATATTTCTTCTCATCCTTTTTAAGAAACTTCAATACTTCTTCAAATAACTCAACCTCGCAAGGCAAAGCAATGCCTTCATTGCAATTGAAACCATATTCCTCCTCAGCTACTTTCAAAAGGTGCAAAAATATTGGGAGGTTCAAGAACCTGGTTGGGATCAAGAATCGCCTTCGGTCCTCACCCACGTAAACTGCGAAAAAACCGGACAAAATGTGATGATGGTTGTTACTACCAGAAGATGGTGAATTAGAGAGGATGAGCTTGCGTTTGAGGTTCATGGCCTTCCAATGCTTCATTAGTTGTTTCAAACGGATGATTTGCCAGATTGTGATCAATGTTTTAAGAGTAGTAGCCATATTAGAGCAAATGTGAGAGAGAGAGAGAGACAGAATTAATATTTCAAATGTGATTGTGAATTGAAATTCAGTGATAAGTTGTTGGAAAATTTATAGTGCATGTTTTGAATACTACGATTGGGTTTAAAGATTTAAAAAACAATGTGTGTTGACCGGATAGTACACATAGAACAACAATTATATTATATATTCGATTTGATAATATTTTCTTGTTCTACCTTTGTTGTCAATTGTCACGTACTTCTACAAACAAGATAGAAAAGATAATATTATTTATATTTATATAATGAATTGTTGTAGATAGAGTTGTAACATGGGTCCTACTAATATTTTAACCGATGTATTGAGGTTGGTACGTGCAGATTTAGATGAATGGATGAGATAAATATTAAAAAAAAAAACAAAAGAAGTTGATTTGTCTCTTTTCATTTGTCTATTACTCGTTTTTATTTATTTAAAAATTGATCGTATTCATTCTGGTTGTGACTTAAATATTGACTTGAAGAAATTGCAAATTATGGGCCAATTCCTCCTTAAATATGCATGACATTGACTGCTTAAAATAATGGAAGTCATAGATGATATGGCTTCAAAACTGGCCAAGTCATATACATATATAGAAAGGCAAATATTGGAGCTTTTTGAATTCGTGTCAACTAAGTTCTGTAAGTCTTGAATCATAAATCTTGAAACTTTTGCTCATTGGATAAGAAATAAGTACAACTATTATGAATTAGCATTCAAATATTTCCAAATCATTAATGTGGCAATCAACTAAGTTGGTACCATTGCCATACTTACCAATTGGAATTTCAATCGTTAACACAATCCAGTGATAGGACACGAATATGATACAAAATTAGCGGCATTGGATTAGGTCTTATTTGTTTGAGTCACTAACAGGTCAATTCTATAAACTCCTTAAATAGACAGGTCATGTTTGGATTATAGTACTCTTTTGAACCTGTCAATTCCTTTTAACTCGATTATATATTGAACCAACATTATATCATAGCTAATTTTTTCTCATTTCATTGACATGAGCAAAAATTAATTAGTTGAATAGGTCTTATTGGGTTAACTTGTAAAGTAAACGAGTCATGTATATATGGCTTGTAATATTATTCCTCCCTAACCGCTTTAACATGTGTTATTTGGAATTTTATTTAAATCATTATATCAAAGTTGATCATTTTTTTTTTTTTTATATAAATTTAGCGAAGTAAATTATATAGTTAAATTAAAAATTTTAATAGGTATATGGATTAAGTGAAATGTATTTTCTCACATATTTGACATGAGCTAAAATTAACAAGTTAACTGGATTTGGTTGAGTACTCTTTTTTAATTCAATGAGTTATACTTGTGTTTAGTCTAGTGGTACAATAAGTTTAACGAGTTATATTTATCATTTTCTCAATTGTCAACTTAGACATAACGAGGGTTATATATATTATTAATTGGTGTCAGATTGTTGATTGAATGATAGATTTTTAAAATATTAAATGAAATATTTTTTATTATTAAAATATAATAATTTTTTATCAATAATGTAATAATTATTTTGCTTTTAATAATATTATTTTATTGTTTAAAAATAAGACTTTGACAACATACAATAAATGTATATTGGTACTGTTAATCATATGGCAGTATGCACTTGATTATTAAAAAAAAAAAAAAGTTAGAACAAAAACTATAAAATATATCCGTTTTGCAGCGAAAATTATTGTTGATCTTTGGTTGTTCAATTAGTGGTCGGATTTCAATTACAAAGAGGAAAGAAACCTTAAATCGCGATGCAAAAGTTCTGTCTTTTCTTAGTTTTCCCTTGCTCAATGGATTTTTTTTTTTTTTTTTTCACGTTTTGTGTCAAGTGTTTTTCATCAGTGTTTAATAACCATATCACTATATTTTAAATGCAGTCAAACACTCACAGCAATTATATTGCAATTATAAGTAACTGCTCCATCAATTACTTAAACCAATCCAATTTATAATTTGGATCTTGGGTTTGGTGTTTGGGTCAACTTGCGTGGACCCGACCCAACACCCAATTAACCAACAGGTACCTTAAGATAAATTAGTATATTTAATTAATCTCATCCAATCTAATTTCATACCAAACAAAGGATTGTATCAACTTTAATACAATACAATCCAATACGATATATCAAATGAAGCCTTCATCAAAGTACCATCAATGATTTACAATACATCAGACATGATCACATGTGTGATAAATACACATTGGAAATCTTTTGTTGTGTTTTAATTATTTTAGTGGTTAAAAATTTGTGTATTTTTGTGAAAAAAAGAGTGGATGTTGATTTTCTTTTTTTTTTAAAAAAAATTTTGATATTCCTGGATCTCTAGTTAAAACGTTGTGTGAAAGTCAAAGGAAATTTATTTGGAATTTATACATGGATTTAATTTGTAAATTCAATTCTATAATAGCAACACTATTAAACACTTATTTAAACATATCTCTAACAATTTTGAGTGAATGAGTCAATATTAAATTCTCTCTTGTGTACATAAAAATGTAGCGTATCTATCCATTTGAAGTCTCTTTGATGTAACAAAAATCAATGAATTTTCATTGACGATACACTACATAAATGATGGAAACCCCTACAAAAAAAATTCCTTGAATAGTAAAGAACAATGCCATTGGAAAAAAAGAAAAATAAAGAATAAGGCCATTGCAAAAGTATCAAACCCTAGTTTTGAGTAGTAAAGGCATGAAACTATGATGAAAAGAATTGTCCTTGCATGAAAATGAATCAAAATCCGTGTCTCGAATCAACATCAAGAACTCATTCACCTCCAAGTTTCCATATTTCTTCTCATCCTTTTTAAGAAACTTCAATACTTCTTCAAATAACTCAACCTCGCAAGGCAAAGCAATGCCTTCATTGCAATTGAAACCATATTCCTCCTCAGCTACTTTCAAAAGGTGCAAAATTATTGGGAGGTTCAAGAACCTGGTTGGGATCAAGAATCGCCTTCGGTCCTCACCCACGTAAACTGCGAAAAAATCGGACAAAATGTGATGATGGTTGTTACCACCAGAAGATGGTGAATTATAGAGGATGAGCTTGCGTTTGAGGTTCATGGCCTTCCAATGCTTCATTAGTTGTTTCAAACGGATGATTTGCCAGATTGTGATCAATGTTTTAAGAGTAGTAGCCATATTAGAGCAAATGTGAGAGAGAGAGAGAGACAGATTTAATATTTCAAATGTGATTGTGAATTGAAATTTAGTGATAAGTTGTTGGAAAATTTATAGTGCATGTTTTGAATACTACGATTGGGTTTAAAGATTTAAAAAACAATGTGTGTTGACTGGATAGTACACATAGAACAGCAATTATATTATATATTCGATTTGATAATATTTTCTTGTTCTACCTTTGTTGTCAATTGTCACGTACTTCTACAAACAAGATAGCAAAGATAATATTATTTATATTTATATAATAAATTGTTGTAGATAGAGGTGTAACATGGGTCCTACTAATATTTTAACCGATGTATTGAGGTTGGTACGTGCAGATTTAGATGAATGGATGAGATAAATATTAAAAAAAAAAAACAAAAGAAGTTGATTTGTCTCTTTTCATTTGTCTATTACTCGTTTTTATTTATTTAAAAATTGATCGTATTCATTCTGGTTGTGACTTAAATATTGACTTGAAGAAATTGCAAATTATGGGCCAATTCCTCCTTAAATATGCATGACATTGACTGCTTAAAATAATGGAAGTCATAGATGATATGGCTTCAAAACTGGCCAAGTCATATACATATATAGAAAGGCAAATATTGGAGCTTTTTGAATTCGTGTCAACTAAGTTCTGTAAGTCTTGAATCATAAATCTTGAAACTTTTGCTCATTGGATAAGAAATAAGTACAACTATTATGAATTAGCATTCAAATATTTCCAAATCATTAATGTGGCAATCAACTAAGTTGGTACCATTGCCATACTTACCAATTGGAATTTCAATCGTTAACACAATCCAGTGATAGGACACGAATATGATACAAAATTAGCGGCATTGGATTAGGTCTTATTTGTTTGAGTCACTAACAGGTCAATTCTATAAACTCCTTAAATAGACAGGTCATGTTTGGATTATAGTACTCTTTTGAACCTGTCAATTCCTTTTAACTCGATTATATATTGAACCAACATTATATCATAGCTAATTTTTTCTCATTTCATTGACATGAGCAAAAATTAATTAGTTGAATAGGTCTTATTGGGTTAACTTGTAAAGTAAACGAGTCATGTATATATGGCTTGTAATATTATTCCTCCCTAACCGCTTTAACATGTGTTATTTGGAATTTTATTTAAATCATTATATCAAAGTTGATCATTTTTTTTTTAATATAAATTTAGCGAAGTAAATTATATAGTTAAATTAAAAATTTTAATAGGTATATGGATTAAGTGAAATGTGTTTTCTCACATATTTGACATGAGCTAAAATTAACAAGTTAACTGGATTTGGTTGAGTACTCTTTTTTAATTCAATGAGTTATATTTGTGTTTAGTCTAGTGGTACAATAAGTTTAACGAGTTATATTTATCATTTTCTCAATTGTCAACTTAGACATAACGAGGGTTATATATATTATTAATTGGTGTCAGATTGTTGATTGAATGATAGATTTTTAAAATATTAAATGAAATATTTTTTATTATTAAAATATAATAATTTTTTATCAACAATGTAATAATTATTTTGCTTTTAATAATATTATTTTATTGTTTAAAAATAAGACTTTGACAACATACAATAAATGTATATTGGTACTGTTAATCATATGGCAGTATGTACTTGATTATTAAAAAAAAAAAGAAACTTAGAACAAAAACTATAAAATATATCCGTTTTGCAGCGAAAATTATTGTTGATCTTTGGTTGTTCAATTAGTGGTCGGATTTCAATTACAAAGAGGAAAGAAACCTTAAATCGCGATGTAAAAGTTCTGTCTTTTCTTAGTTTTCCCTTGCTCAATGGATTTTTTTTTTTTTTTTTCACGTTTTGTGTCAAGTGTTTTTCATCAGTGTTTAATAACCATATCACTATATTTTATATGCAGTCAAACACTCACAACAATTATATTGCAATTATAAGTAACTGCGCCATCAATTACTTAAACCAATCCAATTTATAATTTGGATCTTGGGTTTGGTGTTTGGGTCAACTTGCGTGGACTCGACCCAACACCCATTTAACCAACAGGTACCTTAAGATAAATTAGTATATTTAATTAATCTCATCCAATCTAATTTCATACCAAACAAAGGATTGTATCAATTTTAATACAATACAATCCAATACGATATATCAAATGAAGCCTTCATCAAAGTACCATCAATGATTTACAATACATCAGACATGATCACATGTGTGATAAATACACATTGGAAATCTTTTGTTGTGTTTTAATTATTTTAGTGGTTAAAAATTTGTGTATTTTTGTGTTAAAAAGAGTGGATGTTGATTTTCTTTTTTTTTTAAAAAAAATTTTGATATTCCTGGATCTCTAGTTAAAACGTTGTGTGAAAGTCAAAGGAAATTTATTTGGAATTTATACATGGATTTAATTTGTAAATTCAATTCTATAATAGCAACACTATTAAACACTTATTTAAACATATCTCTAACAATTTTGAGTGAATGAGTCAATATTAAATTCTCTCTTGTGTACATAAAAATGTAGCATATCTATCCATTTGAAGTCTCTTTGATGTAACAAAAATAAAACAAATATGAATTTTCATTGACGATACACTACATAAATGATGGAAACCCCTACAAAAAAAATTCCTTGAATAGTAAAGAACAATGCCATTGAAAAAAAAGAAAAATAAAGAATAAGGCCATTGCAAAAGTATCAAACCCTAGTTTTGAGTAGTAAAGGCATGAAACTATGATGAAAAGAACTGTCCTTGCATGAAAATGAATCAAAATCCATGTCTCGAATCAACATCAAGAACTCATTCACCTCCAAGTTTCCATATTTCTTCTCATCCTTTTTAAGAAACTTCAATACTTCTTCAAATAACTCAACCTCGCAAGGCAAAGCAATGCCTTCATTGCAATTGAAACCATATTCCTCCTCAGCTACTTTCAAAAGGTGCAAAATTATTGGAAGGTTCAAAAACCTGGTTGGGATCAAGAATCGTCTTCGTTCCTCACCCACGTAAACTGCAAAAAAATGGGACAAAATGTGATGATGGTTGCTACCACTGGAAGATGGTGAATCCGAGAGGGTGAGCTTGCGTTTGAGGTTCATAGCCTTCCAATGCTTCATTAGTTGTTTCAAACGGATGATCTGCCAGATTGTGATCAATGTTTTAAGAGTAGTAGCCATATTAGAGCAATTGAGAGAGAATGAGAGAAAGAGAGAAAGAGAGAGATATAGAGAGAGGGAGTTAATATTTCAAATGTGATTGTGAATTAAAATTCAGTGATAAGTTGTTGGAAAATTTATAGTGCATGTTTTGCATACTAGGATTGGATGTAAAGATTTAAAAAACAATGTGTTGACCAGATAGTGCACACAGAACAACAATTACATTATGTTTTTAATTTGATATTATTTTCTTGTTCGACCCTTTGTTGTCAATTGTCACGTACTTCTACAAGCAAAAGAGAAAAGATAATATTTTTTTTATATGTATATACTATATAATAAATTAGTTGTAGATAAAGGTGTAAAATGGGTCATATTGATATTTTAACCGATGTATCAAGGTTGGTACGTGCCGGTTTAGATGAAAAGTTTTGATAAATATTAAAAAAAGAAGAAGTTGATTTGTCTCTTTTCATTTGTCTATTACTTGTTCTTATTTAATTGAAAATTAATAGTATTCATTCTTGTTGTCACTTAAATATTGACTTGAAGACATTGGAAATTATGGACCAACTCCTCTTTAATTGGTGATGTAATATGTATGATATTGACATCTTAAAATGATGGAAGTCATATATAACATGGCTTCAAAATTGGTCAAGTGATATAAACATACAGAAAGGCAAATATTGGAGCTTTTTGAATTAGTGTCAACTAAGTTCTTATAGTCTTGAATCATAAATCTTGAAAATTTTGCTCTATAGATAAGAAATGACTACAATAATTATGCATTAGCATTCAAATATTTCCATATCATTAATGTGGCAATCAACTAAGTTGGTACCATCGCCATACTTAGCAACAGGGGCTGCAATCGTTAATACAATTTGGTGATAGGACACGGACATAATTCAGAATTAGCGGTATAGGGTTAGGTCTTTTTTGTTTTAGTCACTAGTAGGTCAATTCTATAAACTCCTTAAATAGATAGGTCATGTTTGGATTATAGCACTCATTCGAACCTGTTAAATCCTTTAACTCGATTATATATTGAATCAACATTAAATCATAGCTATTTTTTTTTTCTTCATTTCATTTACATGAGCTAAAATTAATTAGTTGAATAGCTCTTATTAGGTCAACTTGTAAAGTAAATGAGTCGTGTATGGCTTCTAATATTACTCCTCCCAAACCCTTTTAATATGATTATTTATCAAATGAGTTATTTTGAATTATATTTAAATCAACAATATATCATAGTTGATTATTTTTATTTATTATATAAATTTAGTAAAGTGGATTATATAGTTAAATTAAAAAATTTTAATAGGTACATGGATGAACTAAAATGTGTTTTTTCGCATATTTGACATGAGCTGAAATTAACAAGTTAAACGGATTTTACTGAATAATTCTTTAATTCGATGAGTTATATGTGTGTTTAGGCTAGTGATATGATAAGCTTACTGAGTTGTGTTAGAATTGATTTACATATGACATAATAACCCATATTGTCACCCCTAAGTCCAGCCCATAGAGTATAGATGTATAAAAGATGGAGAATATGGTAATTAAGTGATAAATATATATATATATATGTATAAAGAGAGAGATCTTCCATTTAATATATGATAAATTAATCACCTCTTTTGTACAGTAAATTGTGTCAGCATCCCATTGGGTCAAGGAGACAAGTTAATTTTCGTTTAAATTATAAGTTAATGTAAGAAAATCTTGTATTAATATTTGCTCGTACTCATTCGATAAATAAAAAATTTGCTAAAAGGTACCTACTGGGTTGCAATATATAATCTAAGCCTGGGTATGATCCGGTTCGGTTTGATTTCAACTAGAATTAGACCAAACAAAAAATTTTGGTCCCAAAAAAACAATTATACCAATTTGAACCAATTCTTTTTCTAGACCAAACCAAACCAAATTAAATTGGTCCAGTTGTATTTGATTTGGTCTAAAGTAATTTAAAATTTATATAAAACGTTGAACTCATTTTAACTAAATATGTAGGGTCTGGTAAGTACTAGATACAATTTACATTATATTTACTATCCTAAATTAAAATTTTGGATGTGATTAATGTGTTTTCATGGTATTGGGTTTCCCGTTTGGTTTGAGTTTAATGAACTTGGACCATAAATTGGATTTGACCATATAGTTTTATAATAATAAAACCATATAGCCTTTTTAAAGTTCAAAACCAAACCAAACATGTAGTTTGGTTTGATTCAACGGTCTATGGTAGCTAGGATTGTTCTTAAAATTTTAAGTTATAGTTTGATATCATCTCTAATTTTCAGTAATAAAAAATTTTGGCCAGTCAGGTATTGCTGCTTTTGATACGGTAGAAATTTGGAAATTAGGCTTGCACAAAACTCATTTAATTTTTTTCTCAAGAGCATCCCCTTGGAAATTATGCTTGCACAAAACTTACTTAATTTCCTTTTCAAGCTCATCCCCTCAGTAGTCTGATTCAACTTCTAATTAGCAACAATATCATGTCATTCATCGTTGAACAAGCCCCCATCATCGGAAACATTCTCATCAGCAGATAATATTTCAAGTTCATATAGCTGCTTCATGTTTAGAGGCCATGTAGCATTTGATACTCCATACCATAACATCTCAGCTAAAACAGAATAGCCGTGTTCCGTGGGATGGCCACCATCAAAAAACAAGTACTCATGAGGATCAGGGCACAATTCGTAATCTGCGCTTAATCCGCAACCAGTACCTCTACGTGAGCCGGTGCCACAACATGCAATCTCCGACACTTTGAAGCCTGATCATGTATAATTATATAGACAAATAAACTATTAAACTCAACATTAGCTATAAGCTTGTAAGAAAATTGTGATATGATATATATAGATAAAGGATCGTTTACTAACTTACCGTACTTTTCAGGATAATTTATCATATCATTAAGTTTATTGAAGTAATCAAAAATTAAGTACTTGAATCCAGACAACTGAGTTTCCAACTCCTTGGCAACAGTAGATAGGGCATTATTGTGTAGACTTGCTAATGTTTGAAGCTCTGCCACACAAGCTTCACCACTCAGGTTGTACTGCTGCTTAAACTCTGGTAGGCAGCCCATAGGTCCCACATTTTGAAATGCAAATTTTCTGCCTCCCATGTCATATATTTCCTTTTAATAATAACAGTAACAAAAAAATTAGTATGTAAGAATTATGCATAATCGTGATATATGTAATTATCTCAATTACGTAATATATATATATAATTTCTATAATTAGTGTCTTTTAAGTTTAAAAAGTTAAAACGAACCAATCAATTTTATCAATTGTGTTCTATTTTTTTAAACAAATTCTTTTTCTTATTTAATTTAAATGTAATGGATAAATTTAATTGGTTCGTCCTAACTTTTTAAATTTAGGAGGCACTGATGGTAAAATTACTATATATATATATATAGAAGAGAGAGAAAACAAATTACCTTGGTCACTTCTGTAAAGTTACCAATCACCATATTTACATATTCTTGCATCTGTGACTCAGTAGCATCTGTGTAAGTATTACCGAAGGCCAGGTAATCGACGCCTCCAAAGCTTGACAAGTAGATTGCATTTTTTAGTATCTTTTTGGCCCTTGTATCACCAAGCTGCTCTTTCAATAGACTGGCCACCTTCTTCAAGAAGCCCAGCTGTATTCTGAGGTTGAGCTGTAAAAAGGTTTTCATTGTCAATAGCAAATAGCGGTTATAAACTTAATATTAGGCAGTGTAATGTCCAACAACATAACCTACAACTAAGACTCTTGAGACAATGTCATAATGGATAAGATGAGGTCAAATATCAAAATCTCTCTCGTGTGTGTGTATCAAGAGAGAGAGAGAGAGAGAATCTAGGTTTGTTCAAAATTTTTTTTTAAAAAAAAAAAATTTATTAAAGAGTTTTTTTTAAATTTTTTTTTTTGATTTAATGAAACCTAGATCTTCAAATATTCATTGAAGATTTGGGTTTCTTCAATTTGTTTTTTTTTTTTTAAAAAAAATTTATTGAAGATTTTTTTTTTTTAATTTTTGTTTTGATTTAATTAAACCCAGATCTTCAACTTGAAGATCTAGGTTTCTTTAATTTTTCTTCAAATTTTTATTGAGATTTAGATTAATTTTTAATATTTTAATATATATATTTTTAAAATTAATCTCAATTAGATGACAAATTTTTTACTTAATTTTTATTTAATTAATAAAGGTATTTTGATCTTTTACTATTTTTATCACAAAACCACTAAATATATTGATGGAAATTGCTTTTCGCAGACGGTAGAGGGTTTTTTCGGCTATTATTTTCAAAAATAGGGGTAAACTGATGTTATTTTCATTTTCAGGAGGGTTTTTAGATTTTTCCCTATAATTAATATACCCTTGGAATTGAATAATATCACATTACTCATGATTTTAAAAATAATAGTTAAAACAGTCTAACCATTAAATGAAATAGTGAATCTATCAATTAAGTAATGAATCCATTATTTTGGAGGGCAAAAGGGTCATTTAGCCTTGATGATAGACATGGAACATAGCTTGAAACTATTTTTTTTCTTAATTTTAATTTTAAAAAGGGAAAAAAAATGAAAACCACTTAGAATGTGCCACGTGTGACGTGTTATGGGTGGTCCAGATACAAAAGCAAAAAATCAACCAGTCTCTCTCTCTTCTCTCAGTCTCTCACCGTCTTTCACTGTTTCTCTCACTCTCTCTCATAATCTCTCACCCGCCGATTGGATGAACCCATCATCAAACCTGGGCTGGTTTGATGATCGATTCCTCGTTGGGACCTGGGATCTGAATCTCTTCTCTTCTCTTTCCCTCTCTCTTTCTCTCTTTTTGCATGTGCTTGGGTTGGTAAACTTGTCGAGTTTATGGGTTAGGATGGGTGTTGTTTGGGTGGTATGGGTATGGGTGTGTGGTGGTGTTTCGATGGTATAGTGTTGATGTTGTACTCTGGGTGTATAAAGGCTAGGTGGTGTGGGTTCATCTAGGATAATTGATGTGTGTTCATTTGGGTTCATTGTGACTTCTTGATGTGCGTTCTTCGAATGAACCCAGTCCTGGGTTTGTTTGAACTTCTTTTTCAATTTTTTTTTTCTTTTGTTTTTGGTAAAATTTTTGTCAAATTTTTTTGTCCTTTTTTTTTTTTTAATTTTTGATTTTTTGGATTTTAAATTTGATGATAATTTTGGTTGAATATGCAAACCCTTGTACCTGGGGTTCGTCCATTAACAAACCCAGTATCTAGGTTTGCTTTTAATTTTTAATTTTTAATTTATCAAATCTTTTTATTTTTATCTTTTTTTGGATTTTGATTATGATGATTTCAGCTGAATATACAAACTATGGTTTTATTGGATTATTTTTTAATTTTTTTTAATTTTTTTAAATTATATCTTATGGAAAATTTTTTATTTAATTTATTTAATTTTTAAATTTTTTAAAATTAATCTTCACTGTTCATCTTAAGATGAATGGTAGAGATTTGATGAATTTTTTTATTTAATTTTTATCTAATAATTACTATTATTTCAATTATTTAAAATTGTAATTTAAGTGTAAATTCTAAAAATTTATATTTTTTATTAATTTTTTTTTCCTTTTGGTTATAAAAGGGTACTTTGGTCATTGATTATTATTTTTTTTTAATTTTTAATATAGTAAAAGTATTTTTGTATTTTATTATTTTTATCATAAAACCACTAAAAATCTATATTAAAACCACTTTTGACTCACGTAGGAGGTTTTTTATTAATATTTTGAAAAGTTAAAGTAAATTAAGATCATTTATCATTTTCGACGGGGTTTTAGATTTTTTCCTTAAAGAATTATTAGTTTATTTCTCTATCATATTTGGTAGATCCTTCACAGAATTTTATTAAATTGTACAGATTTAGTCTTCCACTTTATGAACATAAAATTAACTACATATATTCAACCTGCAACTATATATACAATCAACTTCTTAGAGTTTCGAGTTCAAGTCATCCATATACTAGCATGGACATTTGTCCTCTAACATGACTGTAGCCGAATCCCAAGAAAATAAATAAAGAGAACTGCAGTATTATCAAATTAAGATCTATATACCGTTCCTCTATTAGTTTCAACAAGAACACAAGCTGAAGCACTTGCAAAGCTGGCTCCATTGGTAAAATTGTGTCTTCCAGGTTGTAAGTATGGCTCCCATGCAGGTAGGTTTGCATACATTGCTAAGTACATTTTGAGCGGATCCACAAAAGCATATCATCATTCATCAGTACTATCACAGTTCACACAATTTATTAATTAATCTCATTTTTAAGGAAAATAAATAAATAAACGTAGTTGTATAACTAGCTACAACATTATACCAGCGAAGTCAGGAATCTGACGGCCATCGCAAAATCTTCCAGTTGGAAACTTGAAGAAGGTCTCTCCATATGGTGGATAATTTGCCTTTTCATTAATACTGATATTGAGGTAGTCGTTATTTCCCGGATCATAGACTGAATCTCCAAACACAAATATTGCAACCTGTCTGTTACCAAGCTGCCTGGAATCATCCTGTAAGCATGTTGAAAAAAAAATTGATGTAACCGAAAAAAACATCACACAGAAACGAATGTTTAAAGTTGAGGCAATGGATGACATTTTTACAATAATTAAACAAGGAGTAGAACATCTTAGGGTGTATTTAAATGTCTTGAATTGAAGGTTTGTTGTTGGTAAAAATCTCGGTGGTTTGTGGGTACCGTGGAAAGTCAGTTGACATCCAAAAGTGCAGAGTTAGTTGAAAGTAGGACTTCTAGGTTTTCAACCAACAATCCGATTGAAATAAATGAAATATTTTAAACTATTAATTCAATCCTTTTTTAATTTTTTCACCATTTATTTTCAACTAATCCAATTATGAAAAAAGTTGGTAAATTCAATATAAATAATTTTTCTTATATTGACTAAAAGTAGGTGAATCGAAATTGAAATAATTTTTTAAGTCAAAATTTTTAAATTTACATAGCCTAACCCATAAAATAAATTACAAAATGTGTTTTATATTTTTCCATGCGATGTTTCTCAATTATAAATCCAAGTTTTGAATGGTTAAAGTGTAAGGCTCCAATTCAAGTGGATCTAAAAGATTTAAAATCTAGTTTATTATTATTAATTTGGCTAGGTCTAAGTTTTAAAAATAAAAAGATTTGTGGACAAATATACTCTTGGTGGACATTTTTAAAAGAAATCATGAAATTTGAAAGTGAAAGGAAAAGATCATACAGAAATGAGGGGGTTAAAATATAAAGGTAAGTCAAAATGTTGAGACAAATTGGTGACCTTGTGATATTGAAAGATTGAGATGAGTTGCCATTTTTTTCAAAAGAAAAGTGATAAGTGTCACTTACACAAGTTAAAAATAGAATCAAAAACAAATTTTTTAATGAAGAGAGAACAAGTGTCAATTGGTTAAGTGGATAAGGTTGACAATGAGACACAATGAGTTAGTGGATTTACATGAGATAAAAGGCAAAATGAAATGAGATAGGCAATTGAAGAAAAGAGACAAAATAAAGAGATAACAATGAGAGAAGAGAGAGGCAGTGAGATTAGGATAATAGAAATATATTTATATAATTATAAATGAGAGAGAGATATTGAATGGGCATGAAGCAAAAAGAACTTGACAAGCAGAGAAAAAAAATAAAAGACAAAGAAGAAGAAGGAAAAGAAGAGGAAGAATGAGAAGAAAAATGTGAAGAAAATTATGGAAGGGTGAATAGAATATCTGGGTGCTTAGCCTATTCAGATAAGTAATTTTATTTCATTAAGATTTGGAATCTAGAAAATTAGTTAATTTTTTTATAAGTTTTGACAAATTTGATTAATCCATTCCCCAACATCTCAGCTAACATAGAATTGACTCGTTCTGCGGGACCGGCACCATCAAAAACCACAAAACTCATCAAGATTAATGCACAATTCGTACGCAACGTTTAGTCTTCCACAACCGGCAGCCTGTAATGAGTCAGTGCCACAACATGCCATATTTGAAACTTTGGAGCCTAGTGAAGTACATATGGACCGTCACAGGCAAATTCATTAAGAGCAATGTTAGTTATAAGCCTAGTGATATACAGGATGGTTTTCACTTGTAAGTCCAAATTTGACTGTACTGATTGGCTGAAAATCAAATTATTAGAGATCCTATAAAAGCCAACTACCAGTTTTTTTTTCTTGGCTTTCTTGTCGTTTTCACAAATTTTGCTTTTTCCAGCTGTGATCAAGAACAAGATATTAACTCCTAACAAATTAAAGTTGCAATGCTATTGGCTTTGAATCCGTTAAAATTGTGGCAGACACAAATAGACTGGTTTGATAACTACACCTCTCATCAAAGCTAAGGTCTCAAGTTCGAATCCCTCTCTCTCGAGTCAAAAAAAAAAAAAAATCCATTACAATCTTGCATAAGAGGATTTTTGGTGGTTAGAGCCCCTGCAGCAGAACAAAAACCCTTGAAAGGATAAACTAATCATTGTAATTAAATGATATATATATATATATATCTATATATATGTATAGTGGAAATTTCAAACACTACCCCTATTTCAAAACCAAAAATCTTTGGAAATTTAAAAAACTATCCCTATTTCAAAACCAAAAATTGTTTTTAGCCCATTACAAAATAAAATATGCTTTTGACCCTTCAAATAAATAAATTACACTCAATACCCCGTGATTCCCAAAATGCCCCTCTTAGTGAAATTTTAAAAACATCATGACAGGAGAAGCGTGACGGGAGGCTGTCTTGTCACACTTGCCTCCCGTCACTCACAAGTGTGATGGGACAGCCTCCCGTCACGCTCAAGGGTATTTTGGTTAATAGGGGGTATTGGTTATAATTAATTTATTTGAAGGATTAAAAATAATTTTTTTCTTGAAATGAGCTAGAAACGAATTTTGTTTGTTTGTTTATTCTATTATTATTATTTTTTGAATTTGGGTAATTTTGAATTTTTCTCATATATATATACATATATATAGAGTATGATCTCTTCCATTTAATACAGAAAAAATCCCAAAAAACCTCATGACATATGAAAATAACTCGTTTTACCACCTGCTATTTCATTTTATCCAAAATTTCACAACCATTACAAGTTAATAGAAAAGTTTCATAAAAGTTAAAAAAACATTTTTAGTCCTAAGATTTCTGTTAAAAAATATAATAATTTAGAATAAAAAATTATAAATTAATAAAAATTGATCTTCATCATTTATCTCATAAATGGACAGTAAAGATCAACATAACAAATTAAAAAATAAAAAAAGTTAATAAAAAAAAATGGAGATCCAAATTGGATCTCTACTAGCATGAACTCTCCATCATCAAACACAGCAACAATACGACAATAGCAACATGAACACTCTGCCAACATGAACTCTGTATCTTCATCATTCCATCACCATACCCCAACACTAAAACATCAAACACAAAAAACAAAATAAGAAAAAAAAAAAACCAAAGACGAACCACAAATGGAGACCTAGTTCAGGTGTCGTGGAGATGAACAACGAACCATGAACTTGGCGGTGGAGACCACACCAACAACGACAACAATCATAACAACAATAATGGAAACAACGATGGAGACCCAATTTGGGTCTCCAATGGTCTCCACTATGTCACCACTGTTAAACCCACAATGTCTTTGCCATCGAACCCACCCGTAAATCCAATCGAAGATAGAGAGAGAAGAGGAAAAAAGGAGAGAGCGAGAGCAAGAAAGAGAGAGGAGTTGAGAGGAACTAAAATTTTTATTCTTATATATATAAATATATAAGATTTTTTGTTTTTAAATAAAAATATATTTTTTAATAATTTTATATTTAATATTATTTATTTTATTTTTATATTTTACTTAATATATTTACTTAATTTTTTATTGCATTTCCCTTTTTGTCCTTAAAGTTAAATGGTCAACCATATCAATCTGACAGAATTTGTGACCACCAGAGATATTGTCATCATTTTGCATGTTCCCAGGGGATGTTTTGACAGTTTATATTAACTTTAGGCTGTATTTCGAATAAAAAATAAAGCTACGGGTAGCAAAAACTACATCTTTTCATACGTCAAGGGCTTTTATGAGATTTTTTCATTTAATAAACGACCTCTTTTGTACAATAAATTGTGTCAATGTGACTAGGATCAGAGTAAAATTTAGCATTGAACTGAATGAGTGGACAGTATCTAGCTCATGAGTTAGTCATGTCTTTTAAGCAATGTTTGGTGCATGAGATTTGAGATGAGATTGAGATTGAAATATCTCAAATTCTCAAATCCCATGTTTGGCGTGACCAACTTGGAAATGGAATCCCAATCCCTTCATTACTTGAATCCCAATCTCATAGGAATCTTGAAGCCCATGCTACCCTATGTCATTCAATAGGATTGGACTCAATGAGAATGAATTTTTCTCTCTCTCTCTCTACTATCTCATTCTCATTTCTGTCATTCTCTCTCTCTCTTTACCATCTCTTCTTCTTCTTCTTCCTTTATTGAGTTGGGATGAACCCAAAACCACCATCTGGTTCTGGGTTCACTAGTTCTAGGTTCGGCGACCCAGAACCATCTTGTTCTGGGTTCAAGATGGTTCTGGGTTCGATTATGAACCTAGAACCAGATGGTTTTAGGTCGGTGAGCCTAGAACCAAATTGGTTCTAGGTTCGACGATCGAACCCAGAACCATCTAGTTGTGGGTTTTGTTCTCGGTTTTTTTTTTTTTTTTTGTTAGTATTATGATGATTTGATATTGTTGTGGGAGATGATGATGTTGATGAATTGGATTGATGATATTGATAAACTATGGGTTGATGATGTTGAATTGTGGGAGATGATGAATTATGAATTTTAATATTGATGAATTGTGAGAGATGATGTTTGGTTTTTATTTTTTTTTACATTTTTTATAAAATTAATTTTATATAATAAAAAATTTAAATTAATTTTATTCTAATCTAATCCAATCTCAATCTACACCAAACATAATGTGGTATAATTTTTAATCCAATCTTAAGTTTTACCAAACATGGGATGGTGATTTACATTCCTATCCTATCCATTCCATTCCAATCTAATACATTCAATTCCATTCCAATCCCGCGTGTCAAATGGAGTCTTAGTTGATAAACAATTGTGCTTATTTCTTCTTATGCAATTGAACATTATATACACAATTATATATACATCCTTCGTACGTCTCTAACTTTTTCATTTTCATAGTCTAATAAGATATATTAAACAAAGTCTTGATTAAAGTACCGTCAATGATTGATATTACATCGGACATGTTCACATGAATGATAAATATACATTGAAAATCCTATGTCAAGTCTTTTAATTATTTTCATGGTTAAAAATTTGTGTATTTTTGTGTTAAAATGAGAGTGGATATTCATATTTTTTTAAAACATTTTTTGATATTCCTAGATCTCTAGTTAAAACATTGTGTGAAAGTCAAATGAAATTTATTGAGAATTTATACATGGATTTAATTGTATATTCAATTCTATAATATCAACACTATCAAACACTTATTTAAACATATCTCTAACGATTTTGAGTGAACAATTCAATATTGATCTATTGACACACGAAAATAAGTTTGTAATAAAATCTAAGAGTCGGATATAGACATTTAATTTCTTGATTGTTCTTACTCTTCCATGATTATTTTGAAAAATGGTATTAGTAATACTTAATGCATATTTTTTCAAATGTGTGATGCTCTTTGTTGGATGATTTTGATTGTCATTGAGTCGTTAGATGTGTCACAATTGAAGTGAACATGCAAACAAAAGTAATGATTTTGGAATTTATACATAATTTAATTTGTAAATTCGATTATATAATATCAACGCTATTAAACACTTATTTAAACATATCTCTAACGATTTTGAGTGAATGAGTCAATAGTAATCTATGAAGATACACGAAAATAAGTTTGTAATAAAATCTAGGAGTCGGATATAGACATTTAATTTCTTGATTGTTCTTACTCATCCATGATTATTTTGAAAAATGGTATTAGTAATACTTAATGCATATTTTTTCAAATGTGTGATGCTCTTTGTTGGATGATTTTGATTGCCATTGAGTCGTTAGATGTGTCACAATTGAAGTGAACATGCAAACAAAAGTAATGATTTTGGAATTTATACATAATTTAATTTGTAAATTCAATTATATAATATCAACACTATTAAACACTTATTTAAACATATCTCTAACGATTTTGAGTGAATGAGTCAATAGTAATCTATGAAGATACACGAAAATAAGTTTGTAATAAAATCTAAGAGTCGGATATAGACATTTAATTTCTTGATTGTTCTTACTCATCCATGATTATTTTGAAAAATGGTATTAGTAATACTTAATGCATATTTTTTCGAATGTGTGATGCTCTTTGTTGGATGATTTTGATTGTCATTGGGTTGTTAGATGCGTCACAATTGAAGTGAACGTGCAAACAAAAGTAATGATTTTGGAATTTTCTGAATCTCTCTTTGGTAGGGGAATATTTAATGGAGAAACCACATATTTTTAACTATATTTTTAGATAGGATATGGATGTAAATTTGACTTTTGGTGCACCTCAAAAAGGGGACATTTCAATGAAAAATGGCAAGTCATGTAAGTGGCACAATAATGTAGGACTATTTCTGAACTGATTTAGTTGGTCCTTTATTTTATTTATTTATTTATTAAGTTTAATTCTTCTAAATGTTTTGTACTTTTCTTATCTTCGCCACCTGCTTCTGATTACTATTATATATTGAGTCCTGTGATTAAAAAAAAAAAAAAAATCTAATTTATTATAGAAATCGAAGTTGGAGTTTGCTGAATTTCAGATGTACATCAATCTTCAATTCTGTTTATTTTATTTTCAAAATTTTGAACGATATCATAAAATAATGAGGTCTGGCCCACTTAAAAAGATAGAAAAGTTGTTAATTTGGTCACTATGTCACATATATGTTTCCTTTGATTTCAAACATTTTGAAACTAAATTCATCAGAAGTTGAAGTGGTTAATGATAAGTTTTTCATACTTACATCACTAAGATTATGAGTTAGAATCAAGTTCTGTCATGTCACTTCGAAATTTATAATAATTTAAATAAAAATACTAAATTTAATATTTTTTAAACAAAAGTAGAATTTAATAAACCTTTAATGTTTTATCATACCTGAAAAGTGATCATATGGTTTGGAAGATGGATAAAAACCACTCATTAGCAAAAAAACCCCTCCATGAGCTTTTGACATTAGTCACCCCATATTAAGGAGGGGTTTCTACCTGAAATTGAAATCACACCATTATCTTTTAAATTTGGTAAAATGTTAAGATGGCTTTTCAAACTTTTTAAACAGAAAATTGTGCATTTAATATTACAAAATTTTATCGCTATAACTTGATTGTAAAGAACACTTATTCAGTATGAATTTAAGATAAAGAAAATATTAAATTCTTTCTCATGTGTACAAAAAATGTAGCATATCTATCCATTTGAAGTGTTTCTAATGTAACACAAATAAAGGAAATAAGAATTTTCATCGATACACTACATAAATGGTAGTAACCCATTCAAAAAGAATTCGTAGAATAATAAAGAACAAGGCCATTGCAAAAAGTAATCAAACCCTAGTTTTATGTAGCAAAGGCATGAAGCTTTGATGAAGCGGACTATCCTTGCGTGAAAATGAATCAAAATCCGTCTCTCGAATCAACTTCAAGAACTCATTCACCTCCAAGTGTCCATATTTCTTCTCATCCTTTTCAAGAAGCTTCAAAACTTCTTCAAAGAATGCAACCTCACAAGGCAAAGCAATGCCTCCATTGCACTTGAAACCATATTCCTCCTCAGCTACTTTCAGGAGGTACAAAAATATTGGGAGGTTCAAGAACCTGGTTGGGATTAAGAATCGCCTTCGGTCCTCACCCACATAAACCGCAAAAAAGCCGAACAAAATATGATGATGGTTGGTACCATTAGAAAAGGGTGAATCCGAGAGGGTGAGCTTGCGTTTGAGGTTCATGACCTTCCAATGCTTCATAAGTTGTTTCAAACGGATGATTTGCCAGATTGTGATCAATGTTTTGAGAGTAGTTGCCATATTAGAGCAAATGAGAGAGAGAGAGAGAGAGATCTAGAGAGAGAGTTAATTTTCGAAATTTGATTCTGAATTGAAATTCAGTGATCAGTTGATGGTAATCTTTATAGTGCATGTTTTGAATAATAGGATTGAGTTTAGAGCTTTAAAAAACAATGTCTGTTGACCGGAGGTGCATATAGAACAACAATTACGTCATACTTTCAATTTGATATTGCTTTCTTGTTCTACCTTTTGTTGTCAATTGTCACAATATACTTTTAAAAAAGTATTAAAAAATATAACATTATTTATATGGATATAATAAATTGGTTATAGATAGAGGTGTAAATTGGATTGTGCTGTTATTTTAACCTATATATCAAGGTACGTTGGTACATGCCGATTTAAATAAATAGTTATGGATAATATTAAGAATAAAAAAAAGAAGATGATTTGTCTCTTTCGTTTGTCTATTACTAACTTGATTTTATTTATTTGAAGATTGATAGTATTCATTTTGGTTGCAACTTAATTATTGACTTAAAGAAGTTGGAAATTATGGACGAATTCTTTCTTAATGGTGATGTAATATGTGTGATATTGACATCTTAAACTAATGGAAATCATATATGATATGGCTTCAAAACTGGTCAAGTGATAAAACATATACAGGAGAAAGGCAAATATTGGAGCCTTTTGAATTCGTGTCAATTAAGTTCTTTTAGTCTTAAATATAAGTCTTGAAAATTTTGTTTGATCGATAAGAAAAGAGTACAATAATTATAAACTAGTATTCAAATATTTCCATATCATTAATGTGGCAATTAATTAAGTGGGTACCATTTCTATGTAGAGAAAATTTTCAATGAGACATTTAGTTGATATGTCATATTGATGTTGGTGTGACCTGTCAATAATAACGTGATATGTGTTATTTCTCTTTCATAAAAAATTAATGTTGGTGTAACCTTCTAATAACAACATGACATATGTTATAGATTTTTAAACGATTTTCTTTTTTTAATAAATAGAAAAGACACAAATATTAATTTTTCATAAAGAGAAATGATATGTGTCACATTATTATTAAAAAATTATACCAACATCAGATAGCATACCAATTAAGCGTTTTATGGAAGATTTTCTCTGCCATGATTATCAATACCAGTTACAATCATTGACATATAACCTAGTGACACAACTTGAATACAATACGAAATTAGCAGCATTGACATTATTGGTAAGACCCTGTGCCTCCAATGAAAGAACTTGAAAATCCCTGTTTGTTTATTTATAATGTTACATTCCATGGCTTCACTTGTAGATGAAAATCCAATATGGATAGTCCTCATAGTTAACTGTCCATAGTTAATAGTCTTCATTCGAGTGTTGTTCAGGTTAGGACCACCCACTTTACTATTAATGGAGATAATCTTCCCTTGACCTTATTGAATAATCCTACTTTTTCTCCTTTTTCGCTCATTATCGGTTGCCATAGTGGTGCTGAAAAACCAAACTCTGTGGACAACTACTAGATTTCTGCCTTTGGAGAACTTGTTACCTGGCTGAAGCATAGGGAGTGACCAGACTACCAAACATGCATTGACCAAAGTTTGGTAGAATTCGTGAGTCCATGCCATACTACTTTCTTGTTGTTATAGGTATAATATAGGCGCACAACAGGTTCTCCTTTATTGCATGTAGACTGTGCTTGTAAGACAAAGAATGAAGCCATGGTAATATTTCTCTCTCTAATTGGTTCCTTGATTTGACACATTTTCGTATCTTTTTTATTAAATTATTATTATTTTTAACTTAATGTTTTTCAACAAAAATTATATTAATAAAAATATTTTATAAATGATTTATTTACTTTATTGAGCTATTATATAACTGAAAATAATTTTAGTCTAATATTAACTTAAAAATTAGTTAAAAATTATTTTGTATTCAATTCATCTCATTCAATCCAATCCTACACCAAACAAAGGATTGTCTTAAATTCAATTCAATCTGATCCAATATAGTCATCCAATCTAATGAGAGTGGTTAATGAATTTTTTATTTTTGATATCTTTAGGTATCCAGTTAAAAGATTGTGTAAATGCCAAATGAGATTTACCGCTGATTTATACATGGATTTAGTAGAGTTTGGAAATTTAGTTCTATATATATCAACATCATTAAACACTTTATTTAACTAAACGTATTCCCAACGATTTTGAGTGAAGAAGTCAATATCAACATATGTTATAAATCTATGTTTACTTGATCGTTCTTACTTATACATGATTATTTTGAAGAGCGGTGTAGTAATGTATAAATATATATATATACATATATATATAGAGAGAGAGAGAGAAAGAGAGAGAGAGAGAGAGAGATTGGCAATTTAATTCTATATATATAAACATAATTAACACATTAGTAATTAAACATATACCTGGCGATTTTAAGTGAATGAGTCAATATCAACATATGAAAGATAAATATGTTATAAATCTGTAAGTTTAGTGAAATTGAAATGGTTAATGGTAAGTTTTTCGCATCTACAATTTCACTTAAATTGAAAAAGTTGGAGTCATATTCTTTTCCTCTACCTTCTAAATCTGTTATAATTTGAATAAAAGAAATAAATTCAATACTTTAATAGAATTATTAAACCTTGAAGGTTTTATCATATTAGGAAAAAAAGCATACGATTTTGAAGATGGATAAAAACCTCTTAATAGTAAAGGAACCTTCTATCGGTCTTTTTCATTTGTCACCCATCTTAAGGAGGGGGCTTCCCTAATGTTAAAATTACACTATTTTCTTTTATTTTCGTCAAATGTGAACTGACTTTTCAAACTTTTCCTAAAAAGAAAATTGGCCACTTCGTGATAGAAAATTTTAGCTTTACCTAATATGATTTAGTGGTAAAGACAAACACAAATTAATAAAAAAATATTACTTAAAAAAAAAAAAACCAGATGTGTAAATTTACATCTGTCCTTTTGAAGCCTTTCTAATGTAACACAATAAAGCGAAACCAAAATTTTCATTGATACACTACATAAATGGTGGCAACCCTACAAAAAGAATTCCTAGAATAGCAAAGAACAATACCATTGTAAAATAATAATAATAATAATAATAATAAAGAACAAGGCCATTGTAAAAAGTATCAAAATCAAACCCTAGTTTTAAGTAGCAATGACATGAAGCTATGATGAAGAGGACTATCCTTGCATGAAAATGAATCAAAATCCGTCTTTTGAATCAACTTCAAGAACTCATTCAGCTCTAAGTTTCCATATTTCTTCTCATCCATTTTAAGAAACTTGAGAACTTCTTCAAAGAACTCAACCTCACAAGGCAAATTAATGCCTCCATTACAATTAAAACCATATTCCTCCTCAACTACTTTCAAAAGGTGCAAGAATATTGGGAGGTTCAAGAACTTGGTTGGGATCAAGAATCGCCTGCGATCCTCACCCACGTAAACCACGAAAAAACCGGCCAAAATGTGATGATGGTTACTACCACTGGAAGATGGTGAACCCGAGAGGGTGAGCTTGCGTTTGAGGTTCATGGCCTTCCAATGCTTCATTAGTTGTTTCAAACGGATGATCTGCCAAATTGTGATCAATGTTTTAAGAGTAGTGGCCATATTAGAGCAAATGAGAGAGAGAGAGAGAGTGTGTGTGTGTGTGTATGTGTGTTAAGAGAGAGAGAGAGAGGGAGAGAGTATATATGTGTGTGTTAATTTTCAAAATATGATTATGAATTGAAATTTAGTGATGAGTTGTTGGAAAATTTATAGTTCATGTTTTGAATACTAGAATTGAGTTTGGAGATTTAAAAAATAATGTCTACTATCAGATATACATATAGAATAATAATTACGCTATACTTTTAATTTGATATTATTTTCTTCTTTTATCTTTTTTCGTCAATTCTCACATTATCCTACAAAAAAGATGTAAAAGATAATAATATTTATATGTATATAAGAAATTGGTTATAGACAGAGGTCTAAAATTGGTCATGTTGATATTTTGACCTATATATTAAGATTAGTACGTGCCGGTTTAGATAAATAGTTAAGACAAATATTAAAAGTAAAAATGAAAGTGATTTGTCTCTTTCCTTTTGTCTATTACTTGTTTTATCTATTTAAAGATTGATAGTGTTCATTTTGATTGTGACTTAGATTTTGACCGTGAAGAAGCCAGAAATTATGGACCAATTCCTCCTTAATGGTTATGCAATATGTATGATATTGACATCTTAAAATAACTGAAGTCATATATGATATGGCTTCAAAAATGGTCAAGCGATACGCATAGACAGAAAAGTAAATATTAAAGTTTTTGAATTCGTGTCAATTAAGTTCTTTCAGTTTGGAATCATAAATCTTGAAAATTTTATTTGATCTATTAGAAGAGTACAACAATTATTAATTGGCATTCAAATATTTTCACATCATTAATTTTGCAATTATAGCTAATTATAAGGTGGTACCATCGTCATACTTATCAATAGGAGTTATAATGATTGACACAATCCAGTGATAAGACATGAACACATTATATAATTAATGGCATTAGATCAGACCTTATTAGTTTGAGTTACTAGAAAGTCTATCTAATAAACTCTTTATATAAATAGGTCATGTTAGTACTCCTGCAAACCTGTCAATCTCTTTAACCCAATTATATATCAAAACATATTATTTTAAATTTAATTTGTACACATTATTTTAAATTTAATTTGAACCAATATTATATCTTAGCTGATTATTTTCATCTATTAAATGAGCTTAATGGATCAAATTATGTAATGACATTAAAAAATTTGAATTGTGTTTTCTCATTTTATTGACATGAGCTAAAATGAATGAGTTGAACGGTTTTAATATTATTATAACGGTTTTATTATGTTGTGTAACCCATATTGTAAACAGCTCATGTATGGCTTGTATTACTCATCCCTAACCCTTTTAACATGATTTTATATCGAAATTGATTATTTCCATTTATTATTTAAATTTTATTTAAAATTAAGATTATATTATAATTGATTATTTTCATTTATTATTTAAATTTAGTGAAGTACAATATATAATTAAAATTTTAATAGGTATATTGATTAATTGAAATGTTTTATTTTTATTTTTTATTTTTATTTTTTCACATGTTTGATATAAGCTAAAATTAATAGATTAAACAGATCATATTAGGTAACTTGTTAATTGAATGAGTTGTATTGGTGTTTAGGATAGTGATATAATAAGCTTAATGAGCCGATTAATCTACATATGACATGATAACCTATATTACCATGCCTAAGTCCAATTCATGTAGTTGAGATGTATAAAGAACAGGCATATGACATGTAAGTGATATATACATATATATACGTATATATATATTCTCTTCTATTTAATATCTAATAAAATATAGACTCTTTAAACAATGAATTGTGCAGTCTCCACTTGGGTCAAAGAGATGAGTTAATTTTTCATTTAAATTGTAAGATGAATACTTTAAGAAAATATTGTATTGATTTGTGGTCTTACTTATTCCATAAATTAATAATTTTACTAAAAAGTACCTATAGCATTGCCCATATATAATGTAGGCCTAGGCATGGTCCTCTTCGGTTTGGTCTAGTTCAGTTTGGTTTCATCTAGAACTAGACCAAACCAAAAATTTTAGTCCTCGAAAATATAGGATCAATTTGGACCAATTCCTTTTCCTAACCAAACTAAACCAAATTAAATTGCTCTGATTTCTGTCAGTTTGGTCTAATAAATATGGATTTATAGTTTGGATTTTAGTAATTGTCATTATGTAATATATTTAAAATTTATCTAATATGTTGGGTTCATTTTAACTAAATATGTAAGGTCTAGTAATTAGTATTAAATGCAATTTATATGATATTTACTATTTAAAATTAGAATATTGGATGAGACATGTAGTAACATTTCATATGTCTTCAAGGTATTGGATTTATCGGTTAGATCTGGGGCATAATGAACTTGCACCATAAACCTAAATCGGGCCATACAGTTTTGTAATTAATAATAGTATTTTTAAAATTTGAAAGCCAAACTAGACCAGGCGGCCGTTTGGTTAATCCAGTCCATTCAACGGTTTATGGGCATTTTGGTCCAAACCTAATATAATGTTTTCAAAATAAAAAATATGAGTCTATTGTTGCTTGGCTTGTTCTTAAAAACTTTTGCATTGAAAAGCAAAAAAAGCAATTGCATGCAAATGAAAACAATAATACATCGGTTCAAATAAAATTATGTAAATTTGTGACTTCAATTTGAATTCGATATCTAACAATTCAGTAAGATTAAATCTTAGATTAATTTAGGAATCTATGTAATGTAGCAGAAATTGATGCATCATTTGACTTGAAAACTTGCAACATATGCATTCTTATCAGCTAGCTAAAGCAAGTATTTTGAGAGATGGCCATTTGCCCAATTGTCTACTTAGACAAAACGAGGGTAGGGTTATATATACCATTCACTGACGCCAGGTTGTTAACTTTCTCAAAAAAAAAAAAAAAAAAAAAACAAACAAAATCCTTAAATTTGTATTGTTTTAGTAGACTGAAGCTACAGATCGCTCCCATTCATGAGTGCACCGCACATGCCTAGTTTGTAATAATGACAGAGACTTGATCTAAATATATAGGGTAAAGATCAAATTTGACTACATTGGAGGGTCGTGAGAGGTCTCGAAATTTTTTTAGAGAAGCTTCATGACATTTATTAGAATTTTAAGAGAGATTTTTTTTTTTCCCGAATAATCAGATCAATTAGAGACAGAAGAAAAACATATCTATTTGAAGATCTCTATACATCATTTTATTTACAAGGTTACTTCAACAAAATGAAAAATGGAAAGAGAAGAGAGAGAGAGATTACACTCAACAATCAAACCCTAGTTTTATTAAGTAAGGAGCAGCTTGTGTTTAAGGTTCTTGCCCTTCCAGTATTTGATGATTACTTGGTTTAAATGTATGGTTTTTCAAATTATGTTCAACTTTTTAGAAGTGGTGTTTGCCATGTGAATGCAAGCGAGAGTGAGGGAGTTATTGAGCGTGTTGCATTGTGATTAGTGATGCAATGTTCGAAGTTTTATACACTATTTGAATATGCTATATATAAGTAATTTAGAACGATGTACATAGGACAACACATAAAATACAAGAATGACTTCATAGTTTCCATGCCATTATAGAGTTTCTCATTCTTCGTTTTAGTATTCTTAAATTATGAGCTGTTTGTTGGGATCAAGTGACAATATATTCCATCTAGACAGAACATTCTCTTACAAACAAATTTAGGGTATTAAAATAGAGGAAATCATGTGGGATAGCAGTAAAAAGAATACGTATTTGAAAATAATACTAAAATGCTAAAAAAAATTCTTTAAGCATCATCAATATTCATGATATTGTGCAAATGAAAGTCTTAAATTGTGGTTTTAATTTATTACTATTTGTTTGCGAATTATTGTCTTTGTTCATGAATTATAGTTTGCAAACACTAACTGTGCTAAAATAAAAATTCAACTTAGATTTCTTATGTTATTTTCAAACCTTGCACTTTTCTTATGCTAGAAAAAATTATCTCTGTAAATATTATATTACAACTAGGAGGATTTTATAAACTCTAAAATGTAAACAAAAACCACAAATCACAAAGAAAAGAAACGCAAGAACTGTTCAAATCTGGAAATACTTTTCATTAAACTCACCTTCACAAAGTCAGACGAAATACACTTTATATAGTTCTACAACTAGCAAGTAACTAACTGAGCTAACTTGGCATAATTCTATTGGTTAAAATTACACAGCTGGCATAACCTTATTTGACACTCCACAAAGCTAACTTAATTGACTTCAACATCCCCCCTCAAACTGTGCTGGGAATGTTTTAGCATCAGTTTGCCTTTCAGCTGTGTAAACCTGGTAATGCCTAAAGGTTTGGTTAATATGTCAACTACTTGATCTTCTGTTGGGATGTATCTTACATCCAGTTGTTGTGAATCAACCTTATCCCTGATGAAGTGTAAATCTAGCTCAATATGTTTTGTTTTTGAATGAAATATAGGGTTCTTAGCCAACGAACCTGCCCCTGTATTGTCGCACCATAACACTGGTATTTGAGCTGATTGAATTCCAATTTCAGATAGCAAAGCAGTTAACCAAACCACCTCTGTTGTTGCATTTGCCAAAGCTCTGTATTCTGCTTCACAACTTGATCTTGCTACTACATTTTGTTTTCTAGAACTCCAAGACACAAGATTAGAGCCAAAGAAAACACACCATCCACTAGTTGATTTCCTATCATCCAAGTTAGAAGCCCAATCAGCATCAGAAAAGCCCTCAATATGCAAAAGTTTTGTATTAGCTTTCTTGAACAATAAGCCATCATTTAAAGTCCCTTTGATGTATCTAAGTACTCTCTTGCATGCTTGCCAGTGTATAGTAGTAAAAGAGGCCAAAAACTAACTCAATTTGTTCACTGCAAAAGATAGGTCTGGCTTTATTAAAGTTAAGTACTGCAAGCTACCTATCACACTCCTATAAAGTGAAGGATCTTCAAAAGGGTCTCCATCAGTTTTCAACAGCTTGGTTCCTATACTCATAGGCGAAGGACATGAACCACAATTAATCATCTTTACTTTTCGAAGCAAGTCAGCTGCATATTTACTTTGAATAAGTAATATGCCCTCTGTACTTCTTTTAGCTTCAAAACCCAAAAAATAATTCAAGAACCCTAGATCCTTTAAAGCAAATTGGTTATTCAAGTCGTGGACAAGCTGAGCAATGAGAGGCAAATCATTCCCTGTCACCAGAATGTCATCTACATATACAAGCGAAAGCACCAAACTGGAATTCTTTCTATAGATAAGCTGAGTTCATAAAACCCCACTTTAACAGAGCAGTTTTTAACTTTTCAAACCAAGCCCTTAGTGCTTGTTTTAAACCATAGAGAGACTTAATTAATTTGCAAACAAAACGTGGATGAGTTGAGTTAACAAATCCCTCAGGCTACTCCATATGAACTGTCTCTTTCAACTCTCCATTTAGAAAAGCATTATTAATATCTAACTGTCTAATGTCCCAATCATTGTTCACTGCCAAAGAAAGAATCACTCTAATGGTAGATGATTTCACAACCGGGCTAAAAGTCTCAAGAAAATTCACCCCAGCAGTTTGGTGATAACCTTTGGCAACTAATCTTGCCTTATACTTTTGAATGGAACCATCTACATTATACTTAACCCGAAACACCCATTTGCATCCTATCGGGTTCATATCAGCTGTCCTAGGGACCAATTTCCATGTATTATTTCGAATTAGTGCCTCATACTCATCAGTCATTGCCTTTTTCCACTCAGAATACTGTAGTGCCTCACTAACACTAGTGGGTTCACAAAGAACAGAGGTTGTAATGTGCAAGGCATGAGGATGTAATGTGGAACAAATAGATGTAGTATGTGTCTTAGATCTTGTGACCATAGGATTGGTTGAGGTTGGTTTAGAATGAGAATGATGTAAATCAATATAAAATGGTATAGCTACAGGTGAGTGAGTGGATAAAACAGGCTGCATCAGACCATTTTGTACTTATGGAATTTGATGTGATGAGTCTGTAGCAAGAGACTTAGCTGACTTATTTAGAGATTGTACAAAACATGTATCTTTAAGCATTGAAATAGGTAAACTAGGAGATGATGACAATGAATGAGTGGCAGATTTTTGAGACAAGGTAGTGTATGGAAAATCCTTTTCATTAAAGATGACATCTCTAGAGATATAGATCCTTCCACTTGGATGAAGGCACCTATATCCTTTATGAACATCACTATATCCAAGAAAAAGACACTTGGAAGAATGAAAATCAAGTTTGTGTTTATTGTATGGTCTTAACAAAGGAAAACATGCACAACCAAACACCTTTAAAAACTTGTAATTTGGTTTAAGATGAAAAAGCTTTTGATATGGTGAGATATAATCAAGTACTGGTGTAGGGAGTTTGTTAATAATAAAAACAGCAGTATGGAATGCCTCCCACCAAAAAGATAAGGGCATTTTTGCTTGAGCTAGAAGTGTCAAGCCAACTTCCACTATATGTCTATGCTTTCTCTCAGGAAGACCATTTTGTTGGTGAGTATAAGGGCATGGATGTCTAAAAGCTATACCACATTGAGCAAAATAACTAGCTAAGGACCTAAACTCACCACCCCAATCATTTTGAACAGATTTAATTTTTCTATCAAAGGCTAATTCAACAGATTTTTGAAAACTCAAGACGGTTTCTTTTACTTGAGCTTTTGAAGAGAGAAGATAGATCCAAGTATACATAGTAAATGCATCAATAAAATGAACATAATACTGGTAACCTTGATTGGAAAGATGTGGAGATGAACCCCAAACATCAGTAAAAATTAGTTCAAGAGGAGTGGTGTAAACAGTTTTAGATTTTTGATATGGTAACTAATGTGATTTTCCACATAAACAAGCATCACAAAAATCTAAAGATGATATAGCTGTGCATGGTTTGTTTAAAGACCTTAAAATCTGCTTTAAAACAGGAAAAGAGGGGTGTCCAAGTCTAGTGTGCCACACAAACATCTCAGAAGAATTTTCAGCAGTAAAAGCATGACAATTTCTTATAGAAGTACGAGTAGAACAAGAGGAATGCATACTGTTTTGATCTTTACAAGCTGGTTCTACAATATTATTTATCAGCAAAGAACCAGAATCAACAGTATGCAACAAGCTAGAATCATTTTTATTTGACAAACAAGTGACAGAATATGAAGGACATTTTGATAGCAAAAAAGTTAAGAGTTTAGATGACTTGAGTTGAGATTCAGTAGCTGTGAGGTCTAGTTGGTACAGTCCATTTGTCAACTCCCCTTACAACAGTGTAATCCTCGAATTCTTGTCCTTGATAGCACAAGAATTTGAGTCAAATTCCACAATTACATCATTGTCTTTTGTAAATTGGGAAATGCTCAAAAGGTTTTTAGTAATGGTAGGAACATGTAGGATATTATTTAAAAACAAGTTGGTTTGAGGTCTAGTGTATGACAAAATAGGTGTAGAACTAATATGAAAGATATCAAGTTTAGTGTCATTACCTATTGCAACCTTTTCTTGCCCTTTGTACTCCACCTTATGTTTTAGATTCTGAGGATCTGCAGTGATGTGGTTACTGGCACCACTATCAACATACCACGATGAGTCAGCAACAGTACTTGGAGATACAATATATCCATTTGAAGAAGCAGCATATGGAGCAACAATGTATGCACTTGGAAGGCCAGTAAACTGTCTAGTCTGGTAACTCCCTTGGTGAGCCAATCCTTTATTCCCTTGTTCAGATGATAGCTGATGAGAATAGGCTTGATAGTTCCCTTGAACTTGACCTTGATCGTGAAACTGTCTTGACTTAGCTTGAACATTTTGCAGGTTTAATCCTTGAAAAGATTGATCAAACCTTTTATAGCATGAAGAGACATCATGCCCAACTCTGCCACACAATTGACAAATTATCTTAGGACCAGTTCTACCTCCACTTCGACCACGATCTCGACCTCTAATCGACCTCTTGCAGATCCTCCTCGAAAACTATTAGTGTATGCATACTGAGCTGACACATGGGACAAATCAACAGAAGTGGTAGCATTGTGTAATGCCAAATGGTTTTCATAGCTCATGAGTTGGAATTGCACTTCCTGCAATGTAACAACATCCTGTCTTGATGTAATATTCACCACAACTGGATCGAATTCTGGTTCAAGGCCACCAAGAATATACGACATCAGATCTTCATTGGACAAAGGTTGTCCAGCAATGGCCAATTTCTCACCAAAAGTTTTCATCTTTAGTACATATTCACTAACACTCAATGAGTCTTTTCTAGTTAATTGCATTTCTGTTCTAATCTGTAGTACCCTAGCCCTAGATTGCTGAGCATATAATGTTTCTAAAGCTTTCCATATTTCAAAAGAAGTGGTGCAATGAGTTACTTCATCAAACACAAATTCACTCAGAGTTGACAATAACCAACATACAATTAACTGGTCAGTCTTCTTCCAAGCTAGAAAATCTTCATTCAAAATCTCTTGTTCTGCATCAACCAACTTAGGTGGACACTTTCTAGGATTTAACCATAATCCTCCAAATTGAAAGCACGTATTGCAAGTAAAACTTGGTGTTTCTAGAAGTTGTAATTACTTTGATCAAGCTTTATCGGAAGCTTAAAATTGATATTAGAAGAGAGTGAATTCACCTGAGAATTTCGGGACTATGAGTTTGTTTGAGTCATATTGAGTGTCTCTAACCCTTCTTTTTTAGCTTGAAAAATCAGAATCTACCAGAACAAGACTATAATCTTGCCAAGAAATCACTCAAGTGAAAATACACAATTAATCAAGAAACTAATAAGAGAACTTCAATCAAACACCTCCGGTGCCATTAACAAAAACCAACTATCAAACATCATCTCCAATATAAACCCTAACACAAAAATTAACAAAGAAAATCTCCACAGATTCGTACCTCAGCAAAGAAATCACACCTGAGCTCTTAAAGCTCTTCAAAACTAATACACTGACACAGAGGTTGATTGATATTTCATGGTGACCTTGACAACATCGATCATGGCTCTGATACCATGAAAATGTAAACAAAAACCACAAATCACAAAGAAAAGAAACGCAAGAACTGGTCAAATCTGGAAATACTTTTCATTAAACTCACCTTCACAAAGTCAGACGAAATACACTTTATATAGTTCTACAACTAGCAAGTAACTAACTGAGCTAACTTGGCATAATTCTATTGGTTAAAATTACACAGCTGGCATAACCTTATTTGACACTCCACAAAGCTAACTTAATTGACTTCAACAAACTCCTACAATGGTTCATCACCAAACGTATTCTTAATGATTTTGAGAGAATGAGTCAATATCAATATATGTTATAAATCTAAGTGAGAGTTAGATGTAGATGTTTACTTGATCGTTCTTACTTATACATGATTATTTTGAAGAGTGGTGTAGTAATATATGTATATATATATATAGAGAGAGAGAGAGAGAGAGAGAGATTGGAAATTTAATTTTATATATATCAACATAATTAACACTTTAGTTATTAAACATATATTCCCAACGATTTTGAGTGAATGAGTCAACATCAACATATATGAAGATAAATATTTTATTAATCTGTAAGTTTAGTGAAACTGAAATGGTTAATGGTAAGTTTTTCGCATCAACAATTTCACTTAGATTGAAAAAGTTGGAGTCATATTCTTTTCCTCTACCTTCTAAATCTATAACAATTTGAATAAAAAACATAAATTCAATACTTTAATAGAATTATTAAACCTTGAAGGTTTTATCATATTAGGAAAACAAGCATACGATTTTGAAGATGGATAAAAACCTCTTATTAGTAGGAGACCCTTCTATCAGCCTTTGTCATTGGTCACCCATCTTTAAGAAGGGGGCTTCTGGCTTCCCTAATTTTGAAATTATACAATTATCTTTTATATTTCATAAAATGTGAAGCTGACTTTTCAAATTTTTCCTGAGAAGAAAACTGACCACTTCATACAAAAAAAATTTTACCTTTACTTAATATGATTCAGCGGTAGAGACAAAAACTATCGAATAATTTTTTTTTTTTTTAAACATGATGTGTAATTTACATATCTATCCTTAATTTTGAAGTCTTTCTAATGTAACACAACAAAGCAAAACCAGAAATTTCATTGATACACTACATAAATGGTAGCAACCCCTACAAAATGAATTCCTAGAATAGCAAAGAACAATGCCATTGTGAAAGGAAAAAAAAAAAAAAGATAATAAAGATTAAGGCCGTTGCAAAAAGTATCGAAATCAAACCCTAGTTTTAAGTAGCAAAGGCATGAAGCTATGATGAAGAGGACTATCCTTGCATGAAAATGAATCAAAATCTGTCTCTCGAATCAACTTCAAGAACTCATTCAGCTCTAAGTTTCCATATTTCTTCTCATCCTTTTTAAGAAACTTCAAAACTTCTTCAAAGAACTCAACCTCGCAAGGCAAAGCAATGCCTTCATTGCAGTTGAAACCATATTCGTCCTTAGCTACTTTCAAAAGGTACAAAAATATTGGGAGGTTCAAGAACCTAGTCGGGATCAAGAATCGCCTTCGGTTCTCACCCACATAAACTGCGAAAAAACCAGACAAAATGTGATGATTGTTGGTACTACCGGAAGATGGCGAATTTGAGAGGGTAAGCTTGCATTTGAGGTTCATGGCCTTCCAATGCTTCATTAGTTGTTTCAAACGAATGATTTGCCAGATTGTGATCAATGTTTTAAGAGTAGTTGCCATCTTAAAACAAATGAGAGAGAGAGCGTGTGTATGTGTGTGTGTGTTAAGAGAGAGAGAGACACAGAGTATATGTGTGTGTTAATTTTCAAAATATGATTGTGAATTGAAATTCAATGATGAGTTGTTGGAAAATTTATAGTGCATGTTTTGAATACTAGGATTGGATTTGCAGTTTCAAAAACAATGTCTACCACCGGATAGTACATATAGAATAACAATTATGTCACGCTTTTAATTTGATATTGTTTTCTTATTTTATCTTTTTTTGTCAATTCTCACATAGTCCTACAAAAATGATGTAAAAGATAATAATATTTATTTGTATATAATAAATTGGTTATAGATAGAGGTCTAAAAATGGGTCGTGTTGATATTTTAACCTGTATATTAAGATTGGTACGTGCCGATTTAGATAAATAGTTACGGCAAATATTAAAAGTGAAAAAAGAAAGTGATTTGTCTCTTTCCTTTTGTCTGTTACTTGTTCTTATCTATTTAAAGATCGGTTGTGTTCATTCTGATTGTGACTTAAATTTTGACCTTGAAGAAGCTGGAAATTATGGACCAATTTCGCCTTAATGGTGATGCAATATGTATGATATTGACATCTTAAAATAATTGAAGTCATATATGATATGGCTTCAAAACTGGTCAAGTGATATGCATAGATAGAATAAATATTGAAGTTTTTGAATTCGTGTCAATTAAGTACTTTCAGTCTTGAGCCATCAATCTTAAAAATTTTGTTTGATCTAAAAGAAGAATACAACAATTATTAATTAACATTCAAATAATTTCATATCATTAATTTGGCAATTATAGCTAATTATAAGGTGGTACCATCATCATATTTATAAATAGGAGTTACAACCATTGACACAATCCAGTAACATGACATGAACATATTACGAAATTAATGGCATTGGATTAGACCTTATAATTCGAGTTACTAGAAGGTCAATCTAGTAAACTCTTTAAATAAATAGGTCATGTTTGGGTTGTAGTACTCCTCCAAACCTATTAATCCCTTTAACCTGATTATATGATAAACACAGTATTTTAAATTTAATTTGAACCAATATTATATCTGAGCTGATGATTTTCATCTATTAAATGAGCTTAATGGATAGAATTATGTAATGACATTAAAAATTTTGAATTGTGTTTTCTCATTTTGTTGACATGAGCTAAAATGAATGAGTTGAACGGTTTTATTGTGTAACCCGTATTGTAAACAGCTCATGTATGGCTTGTAGTACTCATCCTTAACCCCTTTGACATGATTTTAGATCAAATTCATTCATTTGAATTTTATTTAAAATCAACATTATATCATAACTGATTATTTGCATTTATTAATTAAATTTAGTGAAGTAAATTATATAATTAAAATATTAATAAGTATATAAATTAATTGAAGTGTTTCTTTTTAAAAATTTTTGTTTCATATATTTGACATAAGCTAAAATCAATAGTTAAACGAATCTTATTAAATGACTTGTTAATTGAATGGGCTTTATTGGTGTTTAGGCTATGATATGATAAGCTTAATGAGTCAATTAATCTATATATGACACGATAACCTATATTACCACACCTAAGTCCAACCCACATAGTTGAGATGTATAAAGCATGGGAATATCACATTTAAGTGATATATATAGGGTTATTATTATTTGACCCCCTGGAATCGAAAATAATATCAAACCACCCCTGGTATTGAAAATAATAGCTAAAATGGTCTACCCATTAAATGACATAGTAATTTCGAATGGATCTATTAATTTGAAGGGTAAAAATGTCATTGAGGCTTGAAGATATTTTCATCATAATGGCATGAATAGGATGAAGAAACATGGCATCCATTTAACCCACCTATATAAACAACACAAAACAACACAATTGCATCATTGCCACTTATCTCACCAACCCTACCTGTTCATTCATCATTGTTCAACCATCAACACCACCACTCAAACCTACCGTTGTCCCCATGTACCCTCTGCAATCTCTATTTCTCTTTCCTTTCCACCTTCCTCTACGGAGCTCTCTTACCTCTCCACCATTTGCCATCACTCTCTCTTACCTCTCCCATTCCACTATCGTTGTTTCCCTCTCCACCCATTGCTATCGCTCTCTCTTTCCTCTTCACCCTCCTTTGTCGTGCTCTTTTCTCTCTCCACCTTTCTCTACCATGCTCTCTTCCCTCTCCACCCTCCTCTGTCGTGCTCTTTTCTCTCTTCACCTTTCTCTACCGTGCTCTCTTCCCTTTCCACCCTTCTCTGTCGTGCTCTCTTCCCTTTCCACCATCTGCCATTGTTGTCTTCCCTCTCAACCTTTGTCATCGCCCTTGTTTGGATGCCTACGAATCTAGGTCTCCATCTTTAAGATGAAGGCCTTTTGGATCCAAAAGATGAGGTCCTTCTAAACCCATATTCTGGATTCAGATTTGGACTTTTTTTTTAATTTTTTTAAAAAAGTGATGGATGCACATGCAGAATTGGTTTTAATTATTAAATACTAATTAATTTAATTTAATTAATTTTATTAGATGATTGTTGTCTATGGTGAATGGTGATGATAATGGTTTAGTGTTTGGTGGTGTAGGTGATGGTTGTTAAACACCTATGATGGGTGATGATGAACAATAGTGATGTTGGTTTTGGATGCAGTGATGAACTATGATGATCACCAAATTATTTATTATTTTAATTCTTAACTTTTATTTTTTCAGGGATCACATCTAGGATCCCAAATAATTTAAACAAGTGAAGATCCCATCATCATTCATCTATCTTCATGAATGGTGGAGACTACACCTGGGATCTCCATCTCTATTTTTTCATATTTAATTGTTTTAAATATTAAATATTAATTTAATTTATTATTAATTTTTAAATTTTAATTTATTTTAATTATTTAAAGTTGTATTTTTTTAATTTTTTAATTTTTTATATTTTTCTAATTTTTAAAATTTTAATATAATACCATAAGGGTAATTTCACCTTTTTGTCAAAATCGTCTAACATTTGGATGAAACCCCTTATATTTGGATGGAAACCACTTTTTGGCTAATATTTAGGATTTTTTGGTTAATATTTTTAAAAGTTGGGGTAAATTGATAATATTTTTTATTTCAAGAGGTTTTTTAGACTTTTTCCATATGTATATCCTTCTCTATATATATCGATATACAGTCTTATCAAATCCAAGATTATAGGCCATTAGAAACATTGACATTTTTATTTGCATCTTCTTGGATATAATCAATGGCTCACAATCTTGTTATTGTTAGTACCAAGATTCTGATCCATTGATTATATCCAAGAAGATCCAAACAAAAATATTGATGTATCTAATGGCCCATAATCTTGGACTTGATAAGACTATATATATATGTAAAATGTCTTTTATTTAATATCTAATAAAATAGTAGCCTCTTTTAAATAATGAATTGTGCCAGTCTCCACTTGGGTCAAGGAGATAAGTTAATTTTCCATTTAAATTATAATATGATACCTTTAAGAAAATATTGTATTGATTAGTGGTCCCACAATCATTCCATAAATTAATAATTTTACTAAAAGATATCTGTAGCATTGCCTATATATAATGTAGGCCTAGGCATGGTCCTCTTCGGTTTGGTTTCAACTAGAACTAGACCAAACCAAAAACTTTAGTCTTAGAAAATATAGGACCAATTTGGATGAATTCCTTTTCTTGACCACACTAAACCAAATTAAATTGGTCTGGTTCTGTTTCGTTCGGTCTAATAAATATAGATCTATAGTTTGGATTTTAGTAATTGTCATTAAATAATTTAAAATTTATATAATATGTTGGGTTCATTTTAACTAATTAAATATGTAAGGTCTAGTAAGTATTAAATACAATTTATATTATATTTACTATTTTAAATTAAAATATTTTTTTTGAAAGAATTTTAAATTAAAATATTGGATGTTACATGTAATAATATTTCGTGTCTTCTAGTTATTTGGTTTATGGTTAGATCTAGGCTTAATGAATTTGCACCATAAACTAAACCAGACCATACAGTTTTGTAATAATAATAGTAATTTTAAAATTTGAAAATCAAAATAGATCATACAGTTTGGTTTGATCTAGTCAATTCAATGGTTTATTGGTGGTTTTGTTCAACCCTAGTATAATGTTCAAAATAAAAGATATGAGTCTATTGTTGGTTGGCTTGTTCTTAAAACTTTTGCATTGAAAGGCAAAACAAGCAATAGCAAATGAAAGTTCAAATAAAATTACATGTGAATTCGATATCTAAACTCTTATGCCTCAGTCTAATATTTTAGTTACAACAAAACAATCTAAACACACCAGGGTATCCATACCGGGCATTCAAGGCCTGGTATGGATAATTTTTTTAAATAATTAAATTGAAGTATCCATACCGGGCCATTAATAGCCCGGTATGGATAACAATTGTTTATTTCAAAAAAATAATAAACTTAATTATCCATACCGGGCCATTAATGGCCCGGTATGGATAATTAAACTTTATTTTTTAATTAAAAAAATTTTGTAGTATCCATACCGGGCCATTGATTGCCTGGTATGGATAATGGAAATTAATTTATTTTATTAAAATAGTTTGAATATCCATACCGAGCCATGAAATGGCCCGGTATGGATAATTCTAAAAACGGAAAAAAAAAAAAATTAACATTTTCTATACCGGGCATGATATGGCCCGGTATGGATAATTCTGAAAACAAAAAAATAAAATAAAATAAAAATTAACATTTTCTATATCGGGCATCTATGATGCCCCGTATAGAAAAATTTTAATTTGGTCGACCACACCCAGGCCATAGTCACCACACCCACCATTTTGTATTCTCTCTCTCTCTCTCTCTCTCTCTACTTTTTTTCTCTCACTCTCTCTTTCACCCAAACCCTAGCCGCCACCCTCGTTCTTCGATCGACCAACACGCCGTTCGTCGGCCGACCAACATGCAGTTCGCCGCTCCGTTGCTGCCGATCACCTTGCCCGGTATCTCTTCTCTCCCCTTCTTCTTCTTATTCTTCTTCTTCTTCTCATTTTCTTCTTCATTATTATCTTCTTCTGCTTCCTCCCTCTGACCGTCCGACCGCCTCTTTTGGTCTCTCCTTCTTCTTCTTCTTCTCTTCTTCTTGTTCTCCTTGTCTTCTTGTTCTTTTTCCCTCCGGTCTACCATCGATTGTCGTTCGCAGCTAACGACGGTACGACGTCTCTTCGCCGATCTACTCTTATTCTGTTGTATTCTTTGTCAATGAGATCTAGACTTTGTAAAAAACACTTGATCTATTTGATTTGATTTAGATGTGAGTGATGGTTTTATTTTTGATTTGGTTCTTGCATTTTTGTTTGAATTTTTGTTGGGTTTGATTTATTTTTGTAGCTTATTTTATTTTTTGTGTTTTATTTTTCATTTGGTTTTTTTATTTTTATTTGAAGCTAATTGTGGAATTTTGAGTTTGTGTTATATGGATTTTTAAGAATTTTAGATGTATGATAAAATTTGATTAAATGGGATTTGCTATATGTTGGAAATTTTCTTTTAATATTAAATTATATATATTTTTGTAAAAAAAATATATATACATATAAATATTTTTTTTTTTATATATTCAAATAGTTTCCATACCGGGCACACGCCCGGTATGGATACTTTTATCTATACAGGGTTGGTGCCCGGTATGGATACTGACTAAACATACCGGCCGTATCCATACCGGACGGAGCGCCCGGTATGGTTAAGCTGTTTTCTTGTATTAGATTTATCTTAGATTTTTTTAGGAATCTATGTGATATAGCAGAAATTGATGTACCATTTGACTTGAAAACTTGCAACATATGCATTCTTATGAGCTAGCTAAAGCAAGTATTCTGAGAGATGGACATTTGCCCAATTGTCAACTTAGGCATAACGAGGGTGGATTTATATATACCATTCATTGATGCCAGGTTGTTAACTTCCAAAAACTTAAAAAAATAATAAATAAAAAATAAAATAAAAATAAAAATAAAAACCTTGAAGTTGTATTGTTTTAATAGTAAATGAGATTGAAGCTATAGATCGCTCCCATTCATGAGTGTACCGTGCATGCCTAGTTTGAAATAATTACAAAGACTTGATCTACATATATAGGGTAAAGATCAAATTTCAGTACATTGGACGGACGTGAGAGGTCTCGAAATTCTTTAAGAGAAGATTTATGGCATTTATTAGAAGATTTTTTTTTTCTTTTTTTTTTCGATTAATCAAATCAATTAGAGATAGAATCAAAATATATCTATATGAAGCTCTCCATTCATTATTTTATTCACAAGGACACTTCAACAATATGAAAAATGAAAAGAGAAGAGAGAGAGAGAGAGAGAGAGAGAGAGATTACACTCAACAGTAAAACCCTAGTTTTATGAAGTAAAGGCATAAAGCTTTGATTTTGAAGAGAAGGGTAACTTTCTTTGCAAGAAAATCAATCAAAAGATTCAAAACTCAAGAAAATGAATCAAGAGATCATGAATCATTTCTGTGCCTCACTGCTGATGTAAAGTACAAAGAAACCGGATGGTGAGGGGCCGGGCCAGAGTTAAAGAGGAGCAGCTTGTGTTTAAGGTTCTTGCCCTTCCAGCATTTGATGATTACTTGGTTTAAATCCATGATTTTCCAAATTATGTTCAATTTTTTAAAACTGGTGTTTGCGATGTGAATGCAAGAGAGAGGGAGGGAATTGTTGAGGGTGTTGCATTGTGATTGGTGATGCAATTTTGGAATTTTTATACATTCTTTGAATATGCTATAAGTGATTTAGAACGATATACATAGGACAACACATAAAAGACAAGAATAACTTCATAGTTCCCATGCCATTATAGGGTTTTACTCATTCTTCGTTTTAGTATTCTTAAATTATGAGTTGTTTGTTGGGATCAAGTGACAAAATATTCCATCTGGATAAAACATTCTGTTACAAACAAATTTAGGGTATTAAAATAGAGGAAATCATGTGGGATAGCAGCAAAAAGGATACATGTTTTGAAAATAACACCAAAAAGCTAAAAAGAATTTTTTTTACATCACCAATATTCATGATAGTGTGTGAATGAAGGTCGTAAATTGTGGTTTTATTTTTTTCCTTATTTGTTAGGAAATTATTGTTTTTATTCATGAATTATAGTTTGTAATCACTGATTGTGCTAAAATAAAAACTCAACTTAGATTTCTAATGTTATTTTCAAACCTTACTCTTTTTTTATGCTAGAAAAAAATGATCTCATAAAATATTATATAATTTATATTACACAAATAGGAGAATTTTATAAACTCCTACTACGGTTCATCTTTAAATCAAAGATAATAAGAAATTCATTCTATCTAAATTAGTTTGGAGAAGAGTTTTTAACTATTGACAATGGGAGTAATTTTGGCTATTTGCAAGCATGGATTTTATTAAATCTAGATATTTTGAAGCAACAAGGTTCATACAAGAAAAGCAATATCAAAGACAATGTCGTGGACAATGGAGCAAGAATTTATAACTAATCTATGTTGCCTAATCCATTTTTATCATGTGCATGCGTTTTCTTTTAATTTTGTAGTGACATTTTTTAATTTTGATAGAATTTCTAAGAATTCTTGAGAAATGCTCGCTATTGAAATTGGTTATAGATATATCATTTGTTTAACTATTCCGAATTAGATAAGTATAAATTGCAAATTAAGGATAATAGATTCTTCTTGTATGGTCTACACTAATTGATCATTTGTCCCTATCCTTTTGTCTACAACTCTTTCTTCATAATCGTATGACTTAAGAATTGATTGGTTGACTTGTCCGAACAAATCCGGGACATTTTCCTTCTTCATGTTGTTATTATATTGTATCATATGAAATGAAATCTTAAAATAATTGAAGAAATACCAATCCAAACGATTCTCTACTATTACCCACTCTAATGTATTTCATGATATTAGAATACAAGACTTCACTACAAGCCTAATATAAAACTATGTGACACAACACAAATACTATACTATTAAAAAGGGCCAATTTTTTGGTGTTGTTAATTCTAATCTATTTAATTCTTCAAGTCTTCCAGCATTAATCATGAATAATAAGATATGGCCGACAAAGAAAGATATAAAAAACTTATAGTGGGACAGATTTATAATCATCACTTAGATGCAGTGTTGTAGAACTTGACGAGTTGCGCCGAGTTCTCACTAAGAAATCACTCGGCGGCCGTCCAGTGAGACGAGAATTCCCTAATCAGAGGTTCTGGGCACCGGACGGCCTATGCGGTATTTTAGTTCTAAAAAAAAAGAAGAAAAAAAACCAAAACTGCAGGTTTCTAATGTAACACAAATAAAGCAAAACCAGAATTTTCATTAATACACTACATAAATGGTAGCACCCCTACCAAAAAAAAAAAAAAAAGTCCTTGAATAGCAATGAACATTGCCATTGAAAAATAATAATAATAATAATAAGGAACAAAGCCATTGCAAAAAGTATCAAATCCGGGTTCTATGTAGCAAAGGCCTGCAGCTATGATGAAAAGCACTATCCTTGCATGAAGATGAATCAACATCCGCCTCTCGAATCAACTTCAAGAACTCATTCACCTCCAAGTTTCCATATTTCTTCTCATCCTTTTTAAGAAGCTTCAAAACTTCTTCAAAGAACTCAACCTCGCAAGGCAAAGCAATGCCTCCATTGCACTTGAAACCATATTCCTCCTCAGCTACTTTCAAAAGGTACAAAAATATTGGGAGGTTTAATAACTTGGTCGGGATCAAGAATCGCCTTCGGTCCTCACCCACATAAACCGCAAAAAAACCGGACAAAATTTGATGATGGTTGATACCACCAGATAAGGGTGAATCCAAGAGGGTGAGCTTGCGTTTAAGGTTCATGGCCTTCCAATGCTTCATTACTTGTTTCAAACGGATAATTTGCCAGATTGTGATTAGTGTTTTAAGAGTAGTTGCCATATTAGAGCAAATAAGAGAGAGAGAGAGAGGGAGAGAGAGAGAGTTAATATTTCAAATGTAATTGTGAATTGAAATTCAGTGATGAGTTGTTGGGAATTTTATAGTGCATGTTTTGAATACTAGGACTGGATTTAGAGATTTAAAAAACAATATGTATTCACCAGATAGGACATATAGAACAACAATTATATTATACTTTTGATTTGATATTATTTTCTTACTCTACCTTTCGTTGTCAATTATCACATACTTTTACAAAAAAGATCGAAAAGATAATATTATTTATATGTATATAATAAATTAGTTATAGATAGATCGTATTGATATTTTAACAATTATGTTAAGGTGGTACGTGCCGGTTCAGATAAATATTAAAACAAATATTTTAAAAAATAATAATAATAGAAGTTGATTTGTCTCTTTTCTTTTATATATTACTGATTCTTATTTGTTTAATGATTGACAATATTCATTTTGGTTGTGACTTAAATATTGACATGAATAAGTCGGATATTGTGGACCAATTCCTCCTTAATGGTGATGTAATATGTATGATATTGATATCTTAAAATAATCCAAGTCATATATGGTATACTTGAAAACTGGTCAAGTGATATGCATAAACGAAAAGGCAAATATTAGAGCTTCTTGAATTCGTGTCAATTAAGTTCTTTTAGTCCTAGATTATAAATCTTGAAAATTTGGTTTAATCAATTAAAAAAAATCATACAATAAATATGAATTACCATTCAAATATTTCCATATCATTATGTCATAATGTGGCAATTAACTAGCTAGGTACCGTCTCCCTACTAAGCATTTAACAAACCATACAGTTGGGATGTCAAAACAACGAATATATACTTCAAAAGAACAGAAAACTAAAATATTTGTAAGTGATACATATACAATATGGCTAGGCTAGAATAATTTAAAAATTATGACTTAAAAAAGATGACTTTAATATCCATCCATTTATTTTCATTCAATCCAAAGATGAAAAAAAATGAATGAATTCAAATTTGATAATAATCCTTAATAACAACTTTTAAGTTATTTTAATCTGACCCTATCATGCCTTGCATCTTTAATTTAATATCACCCTACTTCCATTGATAAACTGATGACCTCGTTTATAATAAATTGTATCGGTCTACATTAATAATAATTTTGTTTAAATTATATAGAATACCTTTTTAAAATCCTCTTGTATTAATTTGCGGTCTCATCCGTTCCTTGAATTAATAACTTGCTAAGGTATAGCATTTAAGATTGACCATCATGTTTTCTAAAACATGAATATTGTTGCTTGGCTTTTTCTTGATATTTTAAGTTTATTGGATCTTATCTCTAATTTTTTTGTAAATGCATTTAAAAGTTTTGGGGCTTATTTTTCACATTATAACAAAAAATTATCTCGTGTTACTAATACTTTGAGTGCTTTTATACACATGACGAACTCCAAAATTAATATGAATCATTTAAGTGTTTGATTAAATGAATGAAATGTAGGCTTGTAATTAAAAAATAGAGCAAATTACAAATTAATTGTCCAGAGTATGTATGTGACATGTGGAGCCAACTTTTTCATTTGCTGACAAATAAACCCCATGAAGATGGAGGAGAAGGGTGGTGATCCCGTCACCATCATTTTTTTTATAAAATTATATACATATTTTTAAATTATTGTCTATCATCCATCATAGAAATAGACAGTAAGGATTTAATTTTTTATTATTTAATTATTTTTTATTTTTTTAAATTTTTAATCTTTTTAGTTTTTTTTTTTTAATATTAATTTTTGTTTTATCCATAGACAAATTGGTCAACTCATCCAATTTCAAAATGTGAGGGCATTGTACAACATTTCCAAGTCAAACATTCAAGTTAATAGAGTTCGACTATTAACTTGAGGCTTTTATGTAACAAAAATGAAAATGTAATTTCACTTAGATAAAGTCTATAGGGTATCATGTAATTCCCTCTTGTGTTATTTATCAGGATTTCAAGAAAGATTTTTATCGTATAATCGAATCAATTAGAGGGCAAAGCAAAATATTTCTATTTGAAGCTCTCTATGTATTATTTTATTTACAAGGTCACTTCAACCAAATGAAAAATGGAAAGAGAAAAGGAAAGAGAGAGAGAGAAAGAGAGATTACACTCAACAATCAAACCCTAGTAGTTTTATGAAGTAAAGGCATGAAGCTCTGACGTTGAAGAGAATAATTAATTTCTTTGCAAGAAAATGAATCAAAAGATTCAAAGCCTATCTCACAAACCAACCTCAAGAACTCGTTCACTTATAATCTTCCATGTTTCTTCTCACTTTTTCAAGAAACTTCAAAACTTCTTCAAAAAAATCAACCTCACAAGGTAAAACTATACCTCCATTGAACTTGAACCCATATTCTTCCTTAGCTGTTTCCAGAAGATACAGAAATATTGGAAGGGTCAGGAACCTAATAGGGACCATGAATCGTTTCTGCTCCTCGCTGCCGACATAAACTGCAAAGAAACCAGACAGTGACGAGGCTGGCCCGGAGTTGGAGAGAAGCAGCTTTGGTTTAAGGTTCTTGCCCTTCCAGTATTTGATAATTACTTGTTTCAAATGGATGATTTTCCAAATTATGTTCACCTTTTTAAAAGTGTTATTTGCCATATGAAAGCTAGAGAGAGGGAGAGAATTTTTGAGTTTGCTATATATTGTGATTAGTGATGCAGTTTTGGAATATATTCTTTGGATATCCTAAGTGATTTAGAACAATACATATATATAGGACAATACATAAAAGACACACTTCTTAATGATTTTATACTTATCTTTTCTCCATCACCTTCTCCTGATTTTTTTTTTTTTTTCAATTTTATAGATTGAATTCATGTGATTAAAAGGAAAAATTTAATCTATTGTAGAAAGCCAAACTTGGAGCTTTCTGAAGTTCAAAATGTACGGCAATCCCGTTTATTTGATTTTCAAAATTTTGAACAAAATCATAATATAACGAGGTCTGGTCCACTTAAAAAATTAGCCAAATCATTAATTTGGTCATTATGTCACATATGCATTTCCCTTGATTAAAATGTTTTGACAATGAATTCAACAGAAGCTGAGATGGTTAAGGGTAAGTTTTCTACATGCTTCAATAAGATTGAAAGTTGGAATTATATTTCATTACTCTGACTTGTAAATTTATAATAATTTAAATTAAAAAATAAATAAATTTAGTGCTTTAATAGATTTAGTAAACCCTTAACATTTCATCATATTAATTTGAAAAGCAATCATAGGATTTTGAAGATGGATAAAAACCACTCATTAACGAAAAACCCTTCTGTCAGCCTCTGTCATCGGTTACCCCATCTTAAGGAGGAGACTTACCAAAATTTGAAATTACACAATTATCTTTTATTTTCATCAAAGTTGAAGGAGGCTTTTTCATCACTATCTAATATGATTTGGTGGTAGAGACAAATGCCAACGGTTTGAATAAAAGAATTATTACTGTTTTTTTCTCCAAATAAGTTGTGTACATAAAATGTGGCATATATATCCTTTTGAAGTCTTTCTAATGTAACACACATAAAGCAAAACCAGAATTTTCATTGATACACTACATAAATACTAGAAACCCCTACAAAAAGAATTCCTTGAATAGTAAAGAACAATGCCATTGAAAAAAAAAAAAAAAGAATAATAAAGAACAAGGCCATTGCAAAATGTATCAAACCCTAGTTTTAACTTTTAAGTAGCAAAGGCATGAAGCTATAATGAAGAGGACTGTCCTTGCATGAAAATGAATCAAAATCCATCTCTTGAATCAACTTCAAGAACTCATGCACCTCCAAGTTTCCATATTTCTTCTCATCCTTTTTAAGAAACTTCAAAACTTCTTCAAAGAACCCAACGTGGCAAGGCAAAGCAATGCCTCCATTGCAATTGAAACCATATTCCTCCTCAGCTACTTTCAAAAGGTATAAAAAAATTGGGAGGTTCAAGAAGCTGGTCGGGATCAAGAATCGCCTTCGATCCTCGCCCACATAAACTGCGAAAAAACCGGACAAAATGTGATGATGGTTGGTATCACCGGAAGAGGGTGAATCCAAGAGGGTCAACTTGCGTTTGAGGTTCATGGTCTTCCAATGCTTCATTACTTGCTTCAAACGAATGATTTGCCAGATTGTGATCATTGTTTTAAGAGTAGTTGCCATCTTAGAACAAATGAGAGAGTGAGAGAGAGAGTTAATATTTCAAATGTGATCGTAAATTGAAATTCAATGATGAGTTATTGGAATTTTTTATAGTGCAAGTTTTGAATACTGGGATTGAATTTAGAGATTTAAAAAACAATGTGTAATCACTAGATAGGACATACAAACAACAATTACGTTGTACTTTTATTTGATATTATTTTCTTGTTCTACATTTGTTGTCAATTATCACATACTTCTACATAAAAGATAAAAATGATAATATTATTTATATGTATATAATAAATTCATTGTAGATAGAGCTCTACGATGGATCATGTTGATATTTTAACAATTATGTTAAGGTGGTACGTGCCGGTTTAGATAAATAGCTAAGGCAAATATGTTAAAAATATATATATATATCTATATAGAAGTTGATTTGTCTTTTTACTTATATCTATTACTGGTTCTTATTCATTTAAAGAATGACAAAATTCATTTTGGTTGTGACTTAAATATTGACTCGAAGAAGTTGGAAATTATGGACCAATTCCTCCTTAATGGTGACGTAATATGTACGATATTGACATCTTAAAATAATCCAAGTCATATATGATATCGTGCTTGAAAACTGGTCAAAAATATTGGAGCCTGTTAAAATCGTGTTCTAGGTATGATATCAAGTTCTTTTAGTTCTAGATCATAAATATTGAAAATTTTGCTTCATAAAAAAAAGATCATACAATAAATATGAATTACCATTCAAATAGTTCCATATTATTAATGTCATAATGTGGCAATTAACTAGGTGCCGTCACCCTACTTAGTATTTACCAACCCATGCAGTTAAGATGTAAAAACAACAAAATATTACTTCTGAAAAAACGAAAATGAAAAACAAAAATATTCGTAAGTGATACCCATACAATATGGTTTAGAATAATTTAAAAATTTTAACTTAAAAATGTGACTTCAATATCCATCAATTCATTTTCATTCAATCGAAAGATGAAAAAATAAATGAATTCAAATTTAATGACAACCTTTGATATCAATTTTCATGTTATTTTAATCTAACCCTAATCCCTATAATGTATTGCATCTTTAATTTAATATCACCCTACATCCATTGATAAATTGATGACCTCGGTTATAATAAATTGTACTGGTCTATTATTGTTAATGGAGATAAATTAATAATTTTGTTTAAATTATATGTAATACCTATACAAAATTCTTTTGTATTAATTTGTGGTCTCATCCTTTCCATGAATTAATAACCTGCTAAGAAATAGCATTTAACATTGACCATCATGTTTTTGAAAATATGAATATATTTCTTGAAACTTTAAGTTTAATCGGATCTAATCTTTAATTTTTTTGTAAATGCATTTAAAAGTTTTGGGACTAAATTTTCACATTATAACAAAAAATTATCTCGTGTTTCTTTTTCTTTTTTTTTTTTTTTAATTTGGAGGAAAAAAAAAATTCTCTTATGTTACTAATACTTTGAGTGCTTTTATACATATGACAAGCTCCAAAATTAATATGAACCATTTAAGTGTTCATTGATTAAATGAGTGAAATATAGGTTTGTAATTGAAAAAAAATATCAAACTATAAATTAGTTAGCTAGAGTATTCCTTTGACATGCAGAGCCAACTTTCTCATTTGCTGACAAATAAACCCCATGAAGACGGAAGAGATGGGTGGAGATCCTATCACCATCTTTTTTTTTTCCCATTTTAATAAATTTTTTTTTAAAAAAAATATTTTGAAATTAATGTCTATCGTCCATTGTAGAGATGGATGGCAAAGACTATATATTTTTTAATCTTTTGTTATTTTTACTTTCTAATTATTTTTAAAATTTAAAATTTAAAATATTGTTAGCTTTCTTTTCTTTTTTTTTTTTAACTTTAATTTTTGTTTTATTCATGGGCAAGTTGGACAATCTCATTCAATTTCAAAATGTGAGGGCATTTTCATTATTGCGTAACGTTTCCAAGTCAAACGTTCAAGTTAACAAAGTTTGAGTTTGACTATTAACCCGAGTTTTTTATTTTACCAAAAAAAAAAAGTGTTTTCACGTCTTACCCCAAGGGGCACCGTGTAATTCCCTCTTGTGTTATCTATTAGGATTTCAAGAAAGATTTCTTTCGCATAATCAAATCAATTAGAATCAAAAGCAAAATATTTCTATTTGAAGCTCTCTATGTACTTTTTTATTTATTTATTTACTAGGTCACTTCAACAAAATGAAAAATGCAAAGAGAAAAGAAGAGAAAGAGAGAAAAGAGAAAGAGAGATTACACTCAACAATCAAACCCCAGTAGTTTTATGAAGTAAAGGCATGAAGATCTGACGGTGAAGAGAATAATTACTTTCTTTGCAAGAAAATGAATTATAAGATTCAAACCTCGCAAACCAACCTCATGAAGAACTCATTCACTTCTAACCTTCCATATTCTTTAAAAAAAAAAGCATAAATAGGATACTAAATTTGTAAATACATTTAGCATAGCATCCAAAATTGTTTTCAAATTAAAAAAAAAAAATGTCAAAACTTATTTTTAAACATACATATAGATATATGTACATGCACATGCGCATAATTAATTAGACTGGTGAAGAAATTAGTTGGTTTTAATTTTTGAGCAAAAATGACTTGGTTGTTAAGTTGGATCGGTTTTCTTATAAGTGCAACTGGGCTTTGACAGTATTTGGGCCCAATATTTTCTATGGCCCTACATATGGTTGATTTTTCTTAGACGGTACGTTTTTAATCTTTATAATATTTATAAATAACAAAGCAACTCCAATGTCTGACCGGGGTGGGGAGCGAACATGGGGTCTTGTATGTAACATTTGGGGAAAATGACAGAATAAAAAAGTGTATGTGTCGATTATTTGACTTTAGTTTTGATTGTCCTGCCAATTAATGAATTGAAGTGAAGTAAACCAAATTTTATGGTATATCAAATTCACTCAATCTCTCATCTATATATGCGTGAATCTGTAATGTATGATACAAATACACCATAATATAGCAGTGAGTGTGGTTTGGTGCTACGTAACATTTTATTATAAAATTTTCTAGGATAAGGATGGCAATTTTATTAGTTTTTCAATTAGTGAACAATGAATTTACTCTATCTCAAAAAGAAAAAAAAAATTAATTTACTCATAAATAACTTTTTTCAAATAAAATGTATGTTCCTTTAGCGCTTTTTTTTTCTTTTTTTTTTTTGGTTGCCTGATCAAAATATATCAAGTTGTTATTTTAAAAATTGACATGGCTAATCACTTGAAAGACTCCATGTAGGGGTAAGTACAAAGTGAAGTTGGTTGTGCCAATATATATGGTAAGAAAAATAATATGAAGATCATTAACAAAATGGTTCTTGATCGTTCGAACAATCAAATTTCTGGACTTCCAAACTCGTGAAGGAAGAGAGTGAAATGATTCATAGTTCATGGCAGCTTCCAAGCTTGAAAAGCTTACCCCTATGAGTTGACTCATCATAATTTAATAACATAAAATAACTATCAGAATTTGATCAAAATGATCAGCATTTGGGAATTTGATCAACGATTGCTTTGGTTTGTTTTTACCTATTTATTTATTTTTTTAATAATTATAAGATGATAAGCAATTTGTTTACACGGATAATCATGAGTAATGTCGAGATTAAATGAAATGTCCAGTGATAAGCTAGACATTTTAACTTTTTATTCAAAGTAAATAAATAAATCTATAAGAGCATCTCTAATGCAAGTTTCAATTTCGGTTGAATTTCTAAATATATAGGATGGATAAATAATGAAACTGAAAAACTCTTTCCAATACAATTATCTAACCTAAATATGGAGATGGTGTGGGAATTTTTTTTAGAGAATATGGAGATGGTTTCTCAATTGAGAAATTAATAGAAATGCCGGCTATGATTTTTATTTTTTAAAACCAATTAAGAGATATGAAGATTTATCTCACCATCTCTCCTCTTAATTGTAAAATATAACCAAAGAGAGAAAGATACATATTTGGTTCTAATTGGTTAAATGTTGATATATATTTTACTTTTAATAATTGCATTGGATAAGAGAATACGCATTTCTATGATTTTTTTGCCAAAGTGGTCCATAGTCCAAAAGATTGTTGATGTGTCACAAATAAAAACTCAAAAATGCATAATAATATTGGAGATGCTCTATGTTCACAATCCAACTTCAAGAATACCCATTCCTAATTTTCAAGATTAAATGAAGTGTTTAGTGATAAGTCTTAGTTGTCTTCAACAAACTTCATGGTTTGGTCTGATTCAACAAACTTGAACATAAAGCTATTTATATATCTATATATATAGATATATAGATATATATATATATTGAATTTGTTATTAAAACAAGACATAATTAACGAACAATATAGATGTTTTAAGCACACTTAAATATTGTTAACGTATCATAATCTTAAGTTTTTAATACTATAGTTGAGTCATTTTCTATCAGCCTAAGTTTTAGATCTGATGGTAATTAATATGGTGTCAGAACTTAGAGTTCTTAGTTTAAACCATCTCTCCCTTCTTTATCTGAAAATTTTTTCGTTACACATACTATACGATAGGGAGTCTTTAACATGTGTCTATTATCTGTTATTTATCCACGTTGCACATGAGGGAGCGTGCTAACGTATCATAACCTTAAAGATTTAATAATATCATTGGGTCATTTTCTATCAGCTTAAGCTTTTAAATCTAATAGTAACTAACAAATATAATAGACATTCACTAATTATATTTATCAGCACTACATTTGATGTTTTTCTTGTGGCCATTTGATCATTAAACGAAAAAAAAAAAAAAAAACACAAGATTACTAACTTTGAAACGCCTAAAAACATTTTCTTACGACATCACCAAATATGTACCCGAGGCTTTACAAGAAATGACAATACACATACCTCCATCTTCTATTGGCAAGTAGAGGACCGATCAAACTCTAGAAGCCCACTACAAATCCAAGTGCCATGTTGACATAAAAACCAATCCATTTCATGGTCTTCATCATTTTTAACTCCATCGCTTTCATGGCCTGGTTTGAAATACTTTGTGGGATTTCACTAGAAAGTTGGCTTGAAGAGAAATCAATGGACTCCAATGATCTCATAGCACCAAAATTAATTTGTAGGAATTGTTCCAATAAAATAATTGTATGACAAATTCAATGACTGCGATGCTTCAAGATTTGTCAATTCAGTGTGAATCTCACCTGAAAAATTATTTTTGGATAGGTCTATGATTCTTTTCAAATTAAGAATGGTGTTATATTTTGTCGTTTGCCCTTTCATCACAAGTAATGCATCCTTCATAACAACAATGTAATTAGAAAAAAGCAGTACTCTATTTGGTACTGAAGGCTTCATTGTTACCAATATGGCACTGCTATTACTTCTGCATCTTGGTATGACTCCTGAGAGATTATTACAAGCAAGATCTATGACTTGTAGAGAAACAAGATTGCAGAGTTCCCAGGGTAATTAAAAAGCCATGAAACTTATTTGATCGAAGGTTGAGAATCATCATATTCAAAAGTCTTTCTCCTAACCATGTTGGAATGGTTCCAAGTAGCTCATTTTCACCAATATCAAGTGTTCTTAACTCTAAACAATCTCCAAATGATGCAGGTATTGTCATGGAAAGATTGTGTTTGTGAAGCCGCAACAAAACTTGATGGTGTAAAAAATCCTAATGCACTAATTACAATAGGTCGCATGCAAGTATACACGGTCACAATGTAATATACTGACAAATCAAGGTCGTTCCCACAAAGACAACTGTTAATTTTTAAGTATCAATTACCAACTTCCTTGAAACTAATTTTATTCAGACTTCCAAATTGACAAGAATATTTTAATTCACTAAATATATATATATTAAAATTGAAAATATAACTTAACTAAACAAATAATTAAAAATTACTTATAGAGACAGAAGACCACTATAGAATAAAGTATTTAGGAAATACAATTTCACCAACTATTCAAATGACTTATTCTCATTAAAATAAAATAAAATAAAATATATAATTCTATTGCGTATTTAACCGGATAACTCTTAAATCTTCACTAGCCTCTTCCGAATGGTCAAGTGAAAATATTCAGAGAAATTAAACTGCTATATTCTTATGCCGATTAATTAGTCTGAATTCTTTAAGATCCAATTATCCACAACGATTACACAAACTTTATAGGTATATTCCTATCCTTTAAGACTCATGTCATTCTATTAATGTCTAAACTATAGTCGTTTTTTCCAAGTGCAATATAGATAACTGATCAGGTTAATTAATTAGGCCCAAGTTAATTAACCGCATATATAAACAATAGAACAGAATACTGACAATAAGAATAAAACCATTAACCACCAATAAATCATTAAATAAGAATTGAAATAGCTAGCTACATTATATTCCTAGATAAAATAGTTTAGTTCTCCATGAAACCAATTAACACAATGAGAAAAATTGAAATCAAAATAAAAAACATTGTATTAAAATAAATTAAAGGAGAAGTCACCGTGTAATTTTGCAATGTACGCCTCCCTTGAACACGACCAAGCCAATTGATGCAATCACACTATTTCCTTTCCACTTTCTCTGTCGCCGCTTCCTCTACAATTTTTTTTCTTCTGTCAAAAGTTCTCCCCAAAAAGTCCCCTCTCTGTTGCTAAGCTGAGATGCTTTATAGCCGCTTCAGATTAGGGTAATTTTTTTTCTCGTTCAGTCAATTGACGTCCATCCTCAATCTCAGATTTCTGTTTTCATTTTTTTTTCTTGATTCTCTCCTTTCTGCCTTTCAAAAACCGGATCCTCTGTTGATTGCTTCATAAACTTCTTTGGACAAAAAATTTGCTTCCTTCAATCCTCATGCCTAATTTTTATTTTGAATTCTTTCCTTCCACTCACTGATTGATTAAATCCTCACTTGACTAAATTGGTTTTTTCACATAAACTGAAAATCTTTGAAGTTGTTAATGGCGATATTTCATGAACAAAATCAGTAAGAACACTTTACTGCGTTTTAACCTCGCGTTTGGAACGCTTGAAACACCTCTGCAGGTCATTCACGCGTGAAACAAAGCTTAGGTTTATGCGCAGTTCATTCATGTAGGCAATAAGGCTGCGAGCACTCCCAACAGCCTTGCGCTTGTCTGGCCTGCAGGTTTATGGCCTACGGGAAAATTACAAAAAGCCCCCTCAACTTTCGAAAATTCAACTTTCACCCCCAAAAATTATAATTTGACCCTTCTATTAAATTCCTGCACAAAATACTCATAAAACATTAAAACACTCCTATTTCATTCGAGTTTTCATCACAAAAGCATAGGTTTAAAATATAAAATCGTGTTTAATTTTAGCCCAATCAGCAACTAGTGAAGCTCACTCAAAGTTCCCATAGAGATTGGAAGGTTAGTAGTAAATTTATTATCACCCAAATCCAAGATTTTTAAAAAGAGCCAAATAATCCAACAATCAAGTAATTCTCCTGATAAAAAATTGCCTCTAAGTTTTAGAAATTCTGCTTTCGTAGGCTCAGGTGTCCTATAACATACAAAACGAGAAATGGACCTGATAAATAATTAGAACGCAAGTCAAGAAAATGAAAGCGAATTCCTTTCAATAAATATGGGATCTCATCTTAGACATTGTTATGAGAGACATTTAAACTAATAGATTGTAGAAGAGATTTCCAAAATTTGTTAGGAATTGTATCCAAAATTTCGAAGTTAGATATATCTAACTCATACCAAAAAAAAAAAAAATTGGGAATGAAGCTAAGATGGAAATCAAGGTCTTAAATAACAAGATCTCAATCTTAAAATATGAAGTTGCAAAGGAGGAGTCTATCCTAGGTTGACTATTAGAGTTACCTAAGCAGAGTTCATATCGAGGGGTACTCATTGTGTTCTGTTCTTTGGGGTGTGATTCTTGAGGGGAAATGTATAGTGCTTGATTTGGATTGCATGGGTTTTTGAGTTTATCTTTGAGTTGTTTGTATGTTTCGGTTTGCATTTATTAATTCAAGTTTGATTGACAATTGCTTGTTCATGGACCATTGATTTACGGTTTGCTTCGGCCCTTTTAGGCAAAAAGGGGGAGAATGTGTATTTGTTGAGGGGGAGAAGTTTATTTTGTGTTTTGCAAGTATAAGTGTTATCCATGAATCTTGCTATCTCATGAATGAGAATGATTTGCCATAAAAGATACCAAAGGGGTAGATTGTTAGTGCATAAGTGGCTGTGCAAATGTGTTGGTATCTTATGTTATCAAGACAGTAAATTTAGTACAGCAAAATTCATGGACCACTGTTGTCTAGTACTCTTGGAAGTGCATGTTACAACAGCTAAAATAATGTTGCAAGATCAGCAATGATATTACAATATTTTTTGTTAATAGTGCTCAGTTTAGAACACAAAGTATTTACCAACTAGTGACTTGATTGACCTGATTATCGTGATTTATCATTTTCAGATATTATCTGATCAGTTTTTATGTGATCTTATGTCATGATAAATGTGGAATTAAGCTTCTAAAGAAAAGATTATTTCTTTTTATAATTCTTGGGTTTCATCTTTCGGAAACTTTTTGAGCAGATATATCTCTCTGAGCATTTTTTTATAGGATTTGAAATTAATTAGCTGATGTGCAGAAGAAGAATGAATTTGGATAGCTTATCGACCAAGTTCGGATCAACAAAATAAAAGGATATGGTCATTGCCAAAAAATAGAACTTTTTTATTTTTTTAGCAGATATTATTTCTCTTAATTTTGAGATATTTATTTTTTTAACATATATTTGGTTTTTTTTTTAGCTGATAATTATTTAATTTATAGCTGATTTATCTATGTTTCTTTTACAGATAACTACTATACATTTCTGCTATAAATATAAAACATATCAGTGCAAAATGAAGGCAAGCAAGTAGTGTGATTAGTGAGTAATATTGAGTGTTTGCTTATAAAACTTAGAGAGTATGTTCTCTAAGTTATTTTTGTAAGATTAAGTGAGTGAGTTGAACTAGGTTTATGCCCAAATGTTTGTCGAGATAACAAGTAATTAAGTCTTCGAGAGGAGACAGGTTTGCAGTAATTGAAGGGAATTCCAATTGCTGTCAATCATTGAAGGTAAAGGGAGCTTGTTACAATTCATGAAGTGAATGAGTACTCATCTTGCATCAATTCTAGGAGGGAGTCTTAGATTGAGTAAGACAAGATTAGTTGTACTTTGAAAAAGTTCATTATTGAATTGATATATCTGGGCAAAACCTCATGGATATAAGGTAAAACCGAGCTACGTTAAAAACGTGCTTGTGTGTTTTTATTGTTTTACTGTTTTTATTTTTAAGTGTTAGAACATTCAGTTTTTGATCTTGTTATAACATCCTAAATTGTTTATGTCAAAGCATTTGTAAAAATTTAGTACTGCACAATAAATAGGTCTTTTCAGGCTTATTGTTGGATCTTGAGATTCACTCCTAATAAGTGTAAGTGTGTGTGTGTGTGTAACAAATTTTGAATTTGTAATTAAAATTAGACATAATTAACTAATTAAGTAACAACATAAATGTTTTAAGCACATTCAAAGATAATATACATTCAATAATTATATTTATAGTACTACATTTGATATTTTTCATTTGATCATTGGATATTAAAAATAAAAATAAAAATAAAATACACACACACATGTACACATCACCTCTTAGTAGGAATGGTTGAGCATCTTTCTTGATCCTAAAAGGTCAAGTGTTCAAATCTCACTCTTATCGAAAGTGTGGGTAATTTTCTATAAATTTATTCTCCCTTTCCCAACCTAAAAAAAAAAAAACACACACACACACACACAAAAGATTACAAACTTTGAAACGCTTAGAAATATTTTCTTACAACATCACCAAATATGTACCCGAGGCGTTGCAAGAAACGACAATACATATACCTCCATCTTCTGTTGACAAGTATAGGACCAATCAAACTCCAGAAGCCCACTACAAATCCAATTGTCATGCTGACATAAAACCAATCCACTTCGTGTTCATCATCTTTTCCTTCACCATTTTCATGGTCTGGTGTTGGAGAAGTCTTGGTACAATTCATAGGAAGTGGAGCTCCACAAAGCTCATTACCAATAAAACATGATGCATCCAAACTTTGTAGTTGAGTACTCAAAGGAATCTTCCCAATCAAGTTGTTGTTCGATAAGTTCAAGAAACTCAAAAACGTCATATTTGAGATACTTTGTGGGATTTCACCAGAAAGTTGGTTTGAAGAGAAATCAACGGACTCCAATGATCTTATAGCACCAAAATTTGTAGGAATTGATCCAGTAAAAGAATTATAAGACAAATTCAATGACTGCAATGCTTCAAGATTTGTCAATTCAGTAGGAATCTCACCTGAAAAATTATTGTTGGATAAGTCAATGATTCTTACCAAATTAAGAATAGTATTATATTCTGCCATTTGCCCTTTCATCACAAGTAATGCATCCTCCACAGCAGAGTTGTAATTGGAAGCAAGTCCTATAATGTTTGGTGCTGAAGGGTTCGTTGTTACCATGGCACTGATATTATTTATGCATCTTGGCATGGCTCCTGAGAGATTATTATGTGCAAGATCTATGATTTGTAGAGAAACAAGATTGCAGAGTTCCCTAGATAAAAATCCATGAAACTTATTTGACCGAAGGTTGAGAATCCGAATACTCAATAGTCTTTCTCCTATCCATGCTGGAATAGTTCCAACAAGCTCATTTTCACCGATATCAAGTGTTCGTAAATTCAAACAATTTCCAAGTGATGCAGGTATTGTCCCAGAAAGATTATTTTTGCGAAGGCGTAACCATTGAAGCTCACTCAAAGTTCCCATAGAGATTGGAAGATTACCAGTAAATTTATTATCACCCAAATCCAGAATTTTTAGAGAAGGCCAAATAATCCAACAATCAGGTAATTCTCCGGATAAAAAATTGCCTCTAAGTTTAAGAAATTCTGTTTCCCTAGGCTCATGTGTCCTATGACATACAAAATCGAAAAGGGATCCCGAAAAATTATTGTTGGAAAGATCAAGTCCAAATTCAGGATATACAAGAGGCAGTGGACCTGATAAATTATTTGAACTCAAGTCAAGCAAATTAAAGTGAATTCCTTTCAACAAATATGGGATCTCACCATGGATATGGTTATCAGAGAGATTTACACGATTGAATTGTAGAAGATCTCGAGATTTCCAAAATTTGTTAGGAATTGTATCAAAAATTTTGGAGTTGGATATATCTAACTCATACAAGAACTTTTGAGAATGAAGCCAAGATGGAAATCGAGGCCCTAAATTACAAGATCTCAAATTTAGAAAACAAAGTTGGAAAGGAGGAGTCCATCTCGGATTGATTGTCAATGTCAATGAATTTTCAGATGCATAAAAAATTATTAGTTTTGTGAGATTTTTGAAATGAATATGAGAAAGAGTTCCATTCAATTTGTTAAAGGATATATCTAAAAATTCTAATGACCAAAGTTCTCCTAAAGAAGGCGGTATAGGACCTGAAATAAAATTATTATTTAGATAAAACCTTCGTAAATTTTTAAGTTGTCCAAATTGATGATAAGGCAAAGAACCAAAATTTGAGTATTACTCAAATATAATGACTCTAGCTTATCTGAAATACATAATGAGAAAATATTTAAAATTTCGGATATTGCTTGACTCAATTTGATATATACAAAATGAATTGATCTCAAATTACAAAGTTGTCCAAATGATCTTGAAATTCTCCCTTCAAGTTTTTGATTATAACCAAGATCAAGTCTTTCTATAGAAGTCAAGTTTGCTAATGCATCAGAAATCATTCCTTGCAAGTTATTAGCAGACAAAGATAAGTACTCGAGATGGGTAAATCTATACATCCATGTTGGTATTGAAGAATTAAAATAGTTCCAAAATAAATCAAGATGTCTAAGAGAAGTTAAGTTTTGAAGTCCACTAGGAATCGGACCTTGAACTTCATTCCCACTCATGTCAAGAAAGAGCAAATGACTAAGACCAAAAACCCAATTAGGAATCACAGGGTTACTTACATAAAAATTGTAGGAAAGATCAAGGGTAATGAGAGATGAAAAATTAACAATAGACAGTGGAGGAAAGTGCTGAAATGACAAAAAGACAATTTTAGCACTTTCAAAGAAGGAAGTGTATTTATCTCCAACAGTCAGTTAGAGACTTTGCTAAGATTTACAGAACTCAAATCCAGGTGTTCCAATAAAGGAAGAGAAGATAGCCAAAACATATTCTCAACTGAATCGAAATAATTATGACTGATATCAAGGTATCGAAGATTGGAGAGATTCCCAAGCTGGGGAGGAATCATACCTGAAAATCCGGCCCCAGAGAGATTAAGGTATGTTAAACTCTCCATAGAACCAAGAAATTCAGGAATCCTAATTCCTTCAAACATATTGTAGCTTAAATCCAAGTAATCCAAATGCTTTAAATCAAGCAAAGAGGAATTCAACTTACCACCCATGCTTGACCTCCAATAAGCATCACATATAGTTTTTCTTTCATTAAGGTACCAGTCAAGAATGAGACACTCTGTATAAGGATTTCCAAGGTGAAGCTCAAGCACGTGACCAGTGAGGTTGTCGCAGACAACACCAGCCCATTTACAACAATCTCCATCACCACCCAAGAGCCAAGCCGGTTGGAAGTATTTGTGAGATCTTGCTTGAACATTAGAAGTGCTTTTCTCTCAGTTTCCATGCAACCCACATAAGTGCTTCCATTGCTGAAGCTAACATTGATGAAAAGTAACTGGAAGAAAAGGAAGGCAATAAGAAAACTCATGATTGGATTCATTGCAAGTTATAACAAATTGTGTGATTAAAAAAATCATCAAAGCCACTTATTTATAATGGCTATCGTCCTGTCATGAATATGGAATTATTTCTTATAAATAAATTTTTAGGAAATTTCTTTTAATATCACTTTTCTATCAAGACATTTAAAAAGATTTAGACATTCAACTACTATTTAGGTCTGAATTTGACCATTATTAAAGCTTTGAGTTTTCTATACTTACCCTTTGTCTTTCAATTTTTTTTCATATGTCCACGTCTAACTAATAGCATCGGATGTTACCATTTGCTTTTAATTGCGGACTCACAGTATTCACATTTTCCTTAATTAGTAATTTATACATTTGAATAGTGGCATCTTAAAAATAAGAAGTTTAATCAATTAAAATTGATGAATTAAAATTTGATTAGTTAGTCTTCTTATTTTTAGAATACCAGATCATGTGCATAACAAATTTAGACAACAATTTTGGTACAATAACATTACTGTTATAGGAATAATGTCACCAAAATTTACATAGTTTTATTATTATTATTATTATTATTTATAGAGATAGCATATATATACCTTAAAATCTTGTTAGACTAAATAAACGCTCTTTATCACTAAATTACATTAGACAGTGACTACATAATTTGATTTGTTGATGGTTTGCAAATGCAACTGCTAAATTAGAGAATAACCAAATTTGCAAATGACTGATGTCCATTAATTTTTAATTTTAAGTTATAAAAAAATGATCAACGGAAGCTTATAATAGACATTCACCATATAGAGATCATTGATTAGTGATATTATTTTATTTTGAAATTATAAGAATCTTATAAATTTAAATATATAAGATTTGCATATATTAGTGGACACTAGTTAGTTAATTTATTAAATTGAATGGGTTTTTCCACAATAAAGATAAGATGTTTCATAATCTTAACTTAGAGTTTAATTAGGTATAGACAAGACAACAAGTTTTAGCTACAATATATGGTATAGAAATTGATTCAGTGATTTTTTTAGAATTCTTTTTAAATAATTACAATATTTGATGAATAAGGAGGTACCACTTGAACTAACAAAGTGGGGCACACCAAGACTTCATTTTGTCAAAGAAGAAACGATTTGACAATGGCCCGAAGACAAATTTATTTATTTATTTGAGAAATGTGCGTGCATATCTTTTAAAATTCCATTCGTATCCTTTTAAGGGTAATGAAATAGGAACCTCACATTTGCTTGAAATAATTAAGAAGATTTAGACATTTAATAAATATCTAGGTTCCACTATGACCACTAAAAATTTTGATTTTTTCTACACATTTTCGTCTTTTTCAAATTCTTATACTTCCTTGTCTGACTAATAATTTATTACCAAACGTTTACTTCTTCTTTTTTTATCTTTTTAATTTGCTACTTTACATTTGCTTTTAAATTGCATCGATATCGACAACTTACAATATTCATTATTTTCTCTTTTTTTTTTATTACATATATAACTAGGACTGAACTCAGAGAATAATCAGGACCAAACAAAATCTAATGCTAATGGCACGGGTCGGGAAGTGGCTCCTATACAGGACGGATCAATCCACATATAAGTAGGGAAACAATTCACACCTCAGTGAAGGAAATTAGCCCCTTGTTTTGGTAAGAAGGGGGTGCCAAACCAATTACCATAATTAATCATAGTGGGCCAGCAAGCATTGCCACTACACTGCTAGCCACTTGACTCCATTATTTTCTTCTAAAACATTATATACTTTAGGTTTTCATATATGAGTTAAAATCAACACTTAATTTGGCTCTGTATATCAAATATTTTGCACAAAAATTGAATTTTGTTTAATCCAATTGAGCCCATGTATTCGACTATAAACAAGTCTAATTATATCATGCACTTATTATTTGTTAGGATTGTAATGGAAAATCTAAATAATTAACACACAAGTAAATTAAAATAAATTATGGAAATGAAGATAAATTATGTAAAGAGAGACTCTTTACCTGTCTTAGTCAATTGATGTTTGCATTTTTGAAACTTTACTAATCAATTTATTTCTATGGGTGTGATCTTGTTGATGAGGACCGAACCACATTAAAAAGGCCTTTGTCTTTTTTTACTTTCCATTACAACATTTATACTACCTATTGCAACATTCGATCGTTGTCTGTTACAACATATTTAATTAATCTGAATTAATTAAATATTTGATAATATCTAAAAAAAACAAATTGTTCATTTATCATGTAAATAAAATAAATTAGGGTAAAAATCATTTTAGTCTTTAAGTTTTGGAAAAGAATCAAATTTTGAACTATGTTTCAAAAAAAAGATCAAATCATCCCTAACTTTTCGAAAAAGTATAAAATTAATCCCTCCTATCAGTCTTTTAATAAAATAAACTAGGATAAAAATTATTTTGGTCTCTAAGTTTTGGGAAAGAGTTGAATTTTTAACTATATTTAAAAAAAAATAAAATAAAATTATCCCTAACTTTTCAAAAAAGTATCAATCTTTTCGTTAGGTTTGACGTCAGTTTACTGAATGGAGGGACTAATTTGACAAGTTTTCAAAAAGTTAGGGAAGATTTTATCCTTTTCTGAAATATAGTTAAAAATTTGACTCTTTCCCAAAACTTAGGGACCAAAATAATTTCTACCCAATAAACTAGTTTAGAGTTCTAAGAGCATCTCCAATGCAAAAATGAATTATACTTTAAAAAAAGTTGTCATATCATCAATGTCAAGGAACTGTACTTCCTACATGGCATAAATATGACTTGATAAACAATTAAATTTAAAAGTATTCTTCAACGCTTCCACTTAAAATGCACACTTTAATGAGGTGTTAATTTTTTTTTTTTAACCACAAAACTTTCTTAATTATTAATCACAAGCAATAAATGGCTGTAGAGGAGGGGTTGGATAGGAAAAATGCAGAAGATAGTGGGTTGATATAGAAAATTAACATAATTAGTCAGTAATAAATGGTTGTCTAACAAATCCTTTGAAAATAGAGGGTCATATTAATAATATCTAAATTTTTTTTTTGTCACATCAGTTTCATAATGGAGAGTAATAGTTACATTGGAGAAACTTATTTTAACACAATATCTATTTGTCTTATGTGTCATTTTATTTTTTCACAATCAATTTTACATTGGAAATGCTCTAACAATTATATATATTTATTCTCTTCCTTTCCTATTATTCACTACCTACCTTTTGATTTTTTTTTTTTTTTTTTTATCATATCTAATTGCATACTTTTTAACTACCAAAATGTTAAACTATTATAGAGATTCATTTACGAAATTTTTTATTTGATTAATTCATCTGAAAGTTACGTTTACCTAACCGAGAAAAGACAAAAAGATAAGCACCCATTGTCTAATGGAGTCCACAAACTTACATTTAACCAATCCTCCTCCAATCTTCGATGAACAATTTTTTTGCATAAATTAAATATGATGGAAATTTCCTTCATTATGATTTTCGATCAAGCTATTTACGAAGACTTAGACATTTAACAAATATTTTGGTTCCACTATGACCACTAAAAACTTTGATTTTTTCTACACCTTTTCATTTTTTCAAATTTTCATATTCCCTTATCAGACTTACCAAACATTAGCTTTTTTTTTTTTTTTTTTCCTTTTTAATTTGCTACATTATATTTGCTTTTAATTTGCATCGAGATCGATGACTCATAATATTCCATTATTTTCTTCTCAAACTTTATATATCTGGTTAGTTTTTCATATGAGTTTAAAGCAACACTTAGTTTGGCTCTTTATTTCAAATATTTTGCAAAGAAATTGAATTTTGCTTGATCAAGTTGAGCTCATGTATTTTATTATAAACAAGTTTAATTATATCATGCAGTTATTATTTGTTAGGATTGTGTCAGAAAATCTAGCTAATTAACACAAAGAAATTAAAATAAATTATGCAAATACAAAGTCTTTAATTGTCTTAGTCAATTGGTGTTTGTATTTTTGAAACTTTACTAATCAGTTTAATTCTCTGAGTGTGATCATGTGGATGAGGACTAAGCCACGTTAAAAATATTGTTTTTTTTTTTTTTTTTTTTTTTGTGAAATGCATCGTTGTCTCTTTTTACTTTTTGTTACAATGTTCATACTAGCTGTTACAACATTTGATCGTTGTATATTACAACATATTTAATTAATCTAAATTACTTAAATATTTTGTAATGTCTAAGAAAATGAATTTTTCATTTATCATGCAAATAAAATAAACTAACTTAGAGTTCTAGCAATTATATGTGTTTATTCTCTTCCTTTATTATTATTCACTACCTACCTTTCGATTATTTTTTGGGGTTCATATCTAATTGTATGCTTTTCAACTAACAAAATGTTAAAATATTATAGAGGTTCATTTATATAATTTTATACTGGATTAATTGATTAATACTTCTGGATGTTATATTTAAGCATATCTCAAACCTATCTGAGAAACTACAAAAAGATAAGCATCCATTGTTTGACCAAATCCACAAACTTACATTGAACCAATCCACCTTCCTATCTTCTATGAACAACTTTTCTGTATAAATTAAATATGATGAAAATTTCCTTCACTACGATTTTCAATCAAACAATTTAAGAAGATTTAGACATTTGACAACTGTTTAGGTTCCATTATGATTTATGACCACTAAATTAAAACTTTGATTTTTTCTACACCTTTTCATCTTTTGCAAATTTTCATATTTCCTTATTAGAATAATAATTTATTACCAACCTTTTTTTTAATTTAATTTTTAATTTGCTACCTTATATTTGCTTTTAAATTACATCGATTACTCATGATATTCCATTATTTTCTTCCGAACTTTATATACCTAGTTAGTTTTTCATATATGAGTTTAAATCAACACTTAATTTGGCTCTATATTTCAAATATTCTGCAAAAAAAAAATGAATTTTGCTTAATCAAGTTGAGCTCATATGTTTGATTATAAACAAGTTTAATTATATCATGCACTTATTATTTGTTAGGATTGTAACGGAAAATCTAACTAATTAATACACAAATAAATTAAAATAAATTATGAAAATGAAAACAGGCATTTGTAATTTAGGTACTAGATAGTGATACTCCAAAATAAGTAATTAATGAGACTACCAAATTTTTGAAGGCATTAATGAAATCAAACTCTTAAAAGGTTTGATATAACAAGATGAACGTTTACGCAGTTGAATTTTGAGGTCTACTAGATAGTAATGCTCCAAAATATATAATAGGATTACACTGCAAATAAATAATTGGTTTCCCCTGCAAGGAGACCGCCAGCCTTGCCTGTTCTTCTGGAAGTGGCTGACCGCCACCTTGATTTGAAAGTTAAGGGTCTTCTAGTAATTTTAAATATTTAATTGCTCTTAAATTTTAAATTAAATAAACTATAATCAAATATTATATTAGAAGTACAAAATGGTATTATGTCATTTAACATATGTGGGAAGATTTTTCAAAAAAGAAATGAATAAAGTCAGTTATTGTCCATCCTCAAAATATCTTTCGACATTTCATTTTTTACTTTTATTGTTAATGATAATTTTAATAAAATTATTAAAATGAACAAAACAAACCTAAAGACACTACCAACTATATATATATATATATATATATATATATTTAACATTATTATTTCTTTCTTTTGCAATCACAAACCATAAAATATTTCCTTTTGTTTTAATTTTTCAACATTTCATTGATTCCAAAGTGATAAAAAATAATATCTAATAAAAAGTGAAGTGATGGAGAATTTTTTCTTTTGAATAAATTGTTAGTTAGTTTTGAACTTACAATTTTAATTTTCTTTTGAATCTTAAGAATTTTAAATTATGTCATGTTAAAATTTAGCAGATATAGAATAACATTAATTATTTTTGTAGGTGAATTAAAGTTGTTGATTCAAATGTATATTGCATTGAAAATTATTTAAAAAAGAAAGTCATCAAAATTCCTTTTCAAAACTAACTTTGTTAAATTTAATAATGAGTATAGTAAAATAAAATTAAGTGTTTTTAAAAATTTAATTAATTAGATTTATATAATTAGTGTCTTTAGAATAAGATTATAAAATTAATTAAATGAAAATAAGAATATGGTTGTCAAAAGATAAAAGGACAATTTTTTAACAAAATAAAGGGTCCTTATTTTATTTTATTTTTTTCACTTTTAAACTTTTAGGTTATAGTGCTTTTAGAAAAGGAGTGTGAAAAGAAAAAAACTGGATTGTAAGAAAAAAAATCTCAAACAAATATGATAGAATGTTTTAAACATGGATCAAATTAAACACTCATAACACTTAGTGATAAAAAACAAAAAACAAAAACAAAAACAAAAAAACACCATATAAGATTTATGTAGTTGAAATTTCTAGGTCAGTTAGACAGTAACACTCAAAAATAAATAGTGGAATTACACAATTTTTCCTCTTGGGTTCAACAACTTGAGAACTACTAGAAAGGAATCTATGATTAATTTTCTTCTCTTTCATGTATCAAAAAAAAAAAATTTAAAAAAAAAAAAACGCGTAAAAATTTCTGAAATGATTTATCTATATATCTACAGAAAAATCACCCAAATTCTGGGGAGCTACAGCTTTGAACAGTTTCTAATTTGATTGATAATTTCTTCAGCAGATTTTAGTTTTGATTTTGATTTATATGTATCCGTGATTAAAAATAATTATATTTCCTAGTCGTCAATTGTCGCCCACTAAACAAATACTCATTAGATTGGACTTGGGCTTTTCCAAGCCCAACGGTTACAGATCCTAAATGTTGATGTATCTGATTGTGATCCAAAGGCTTCCACAGTTAAAAAAAGGTTACTACTATTAATTATAAATATTGCTATTAACTTAATTTGTTTGAGTCTTGCAGAGAGGGTATGCTAAATCACTTTATTTAACAAGTCTTTAATATCCTTTTAATTGCATGTTCTTAATCTAGACATGGTGTCATCAGAGCAAAACTTAATGGTAAAATTCTTGGAATTTGTTAATTCTAAATGAGTATATTCTTTTATGGTGGAATATAATAGATCTCTTGGTTAAGAATTATAATTATCGATACAGAGAGTGATTACACCGTAGTTATAGCAGATTTTTTTTTTATTTAGCCAAGGTGGAGATTGTTAAAAAAAAAATGTCAAAATAAAAGGGAAGCCTAGTCCCATATTATAAAAGAAGTGGGGGTGAAGAGATTTTCAAGTCTATATAAGAAGTCCAAAGCTTGTATTTCTAATTGTCTTAGTCAAATAACACTTTAAACATTGTATTTGATTTTAGTTAAAATTCCTTTCTTTTTTTTTATTATTTTAGAGTGTAAAAGAGTGTGAGTTAATATATACTTTAAAAATGATGGGTTCAATAAGGCTTTGGGATTTGAGAAATATAGTCTGTGTGATTGTAATAATTTTTCACATTGTAAATTTCTTTTTGATGGTTGTGGTTTTTTCTCCTGTTTTGGAGTTTTCCTATGTAAATTCTTGTATTTTGATGATTGTTATTACTTTCTAATTTACTTATCTATTATTTTTTATATTCCTACATTAGACAGGTCTCTAAGGGAGGTTTTATGAGCCAATTTTCCTAATAGTTTCCTTGCAATTTATGGGTTTTACTCATTCTTCCTTTAACATTCTTAAATTATGTGATGTTTGTTACGATCAAGTGACAGTATATTCCATGTGTATAAAACAGTCTCTTACAAACAAATTTCGAGTACTAATATATCACATTACCCGAATAAGAGAATTTCATGAACTCGTGCTAGGGTTCATTGCTACTAAATCAAATATAAGAACCATACGAATTTAAATTTAGAAAGGGTAAATGATGGAAAGTTTATGATTGGAGATGGACGTTTGTGATGGCCAATTTGGTGATTTGGCGAGGGAAGTTTATGGTGGTCGTTATGGTTCAATTGGGTGTTCAAGACATCGATAGGGTTGGAGAAGAGATTCGGGTTCAAGTTTATGGTGGCTAGTGATGGGAAACATCGATTGAGACATTGAAGGAGGTTTATGGTGGTCGAACTAATTGGACAAGGGGTTCAAGTTCTAGCTGTTGAATGATATGGGTTATAGATTGTTCAACATCTCCATTGCATGTTGGAGCCTCCATCACTCAATGGAGATCTGGGGAACCTAGATAGTTTGAACGATTTGGGTTCCCATACCTCCGTCGCTAACCTCCATCATTGGCAATAGGGTTCAACGGAGATCCATCTCCATTGATGGTTGGTGGAGATCCAACCTTTTGAATTTTTAAAAAAAAAAATTTTAATTGTTTAATTTTCTTTTTCAATTTTTTTTTTATATTAATTCTAAAAAAATGCACTGTCCATCTTATGAGATGGACAATGATGGTTAAAGGCTCTTTTTAATTTTATTTTTTTAATTTTTAAATATAATTTTTAATTTAATATTTTTATTATTAAAAATCCATCATCTATCATAACTTTGGTTGATAATGGAGATCCAAACTTTCTTTTTTATACTTTTTATAAGTTTTTTTATTAAATCTCTATCATACATGTGTCAATCAAATAGTTAATGGAATAAAAAGAATAAAATACCCTTAATTTTGTTAAATTTGGCTAACGGAAGATCAATTTGATGAATTTATCAAACCTTAAGAATGATGTGGATTAAAAATGCATTTGCTAGTAAAAATTTGATATTTCATCAAAGTATAGGGACTCAAGTGAAATTGCCCTATAAATAGTTAGAAAGTTGAATTGTATTTATGATTTTTATCTGAAGTAAAGAAAAACTTGAGTTTGTCTATGAGGACCAGCCCATTTATTGATTGGTTCAAAGGCCCATAAATTATGTCAATGCAAAGCCCGCAAAACATATTGGTGAGGTCAATTTATTATTCTTGCAACTGAACAAAAATGTTTTTTTTTTTTTTTTTTCAAGAAAAGGTTTACGTTTTTTTATAACGAGATTATGTTTAACATAATTTATTGAAAGATATATAAATTATAATGCCTAAGTACATTAATATATCTTCTTTATTCTTATAAGTATTCTATTTATGGGGTTTGGTTGCATGAGGAAATATATTCGAATTAAGGATTAGTCAAGATGGAGAAACTATAGAGTTAATTGTTTTTTGAAATATTTAATAAATGATTTATGGGTTCAAGATTTTGTTCAATTGATGTGACAATGTAAGAAATATAACCTTTAACTAGGGTTTTGAAGGTTAAATTAGTAAAGATATATAGAGATCCCAACTTTGTTTTTCATCTTTCAATTAATTTCAAGTGAATCAGTGATGTACCATTTTATTTTGAGTAACCTAAAGCAAGTGATCAGATAACGTCATGATTATTGCGTGTTTCTACTTTCTGGTATAAAATTTAGAATCCGAATTATTATTTTATTACAATTATTATGCTTCTCTTACATTTTTTTTTTTTTTAACGAAACATATTAATATAAAGATTAATTAGCAAAATCATATATCTTCGCAACTACTTTCAATATCATCTGCTCAAATAAAAGTTTTAGTAACTTATACTCAAGCTAAAATAATAATAACTAAAAAAATAAATTTATACATATAAGGTTTGAATATAAAATGGAGTTGATATTCAACACAAAGCATGACAGTAAGAGAGAAAAAACCAAATAATAATATAATAATAATTCATTAGAACAAATTCCCTTGAAACTCTTATAGGCCCCTTATTAGGAACGGTTGAACACTTTTAAAATATCAAATGTTCAATTTCATCATTATTCTAAAATACAAGGTGTGGGTAATTTTTTATAAACTTAATCCTCTTTCACCATCATAGTACATATATAGTATTCAAAATAATCTTAGAAATAAATAAATAAATAAACTAATTAATTAATAAAATCCAAGTTTGCTCAAATATTGTCATGTGATGCCAAATCTTTGCAACTGTCATATGATGCCAAACCTTTACACTAACAAACTCTAATAGGCGTAACGCATCAAAACAAAATTTCCACCCACCCCTGTGTTTCATTTGATTCTGTGCCAAATATAGTGCAGCAACCAGCTAAAATGGAGGACAATTCATGAAATATGAGGTGGAGAATACAATGCTTCTGAGATTTTATGGCCTATAATCCTCTAATTAGAATCTGATGCTTCTCCACATGTTACCTAGAATCTTAAATACCAATCACAACCAAAACATACTAAGAATTCGATTGTTTCTCTTCTCTTCCAAATTTTCGTTATATAAAGTTCTCTTCACACAAAAAGCTTTAATTTTCTCTCTGAAAATTTTGAATGACAAAGGCTCCTCTCTTCTTCTCTCTACATCTACACAAACAATCTTGCGTAAATTCCATGCAAGAAACTAATTCATTCTCAGGAAACTGTGTTCTCATGTGTCTTTCTTTTCGATCGCGATCTTCTTTGAGTGCTCATTCAGATGCAACCGAGCTTTGAGTAATCTTGTAACAATGGATCTGGTCATTGTCATTCATGCATGCATGGTATGTAATACATATTTTTGTTTTATATTGTTTTATATATTTTTTAATTAATTATAAGCTAACCTCTGTCCAGATTATCAGGAATTGTATTATGAAAAGTATAAGAAAAAAAAATTACCTCCAGGACAATTTAAATGAAATCGTTTTCTTTTAATTTCTTTCTTAATTTCTTCTATTTACCTCTTCATTTTTGCATTTTTTGTGGTTTCACAGTCATGATCACTGTCAACCCTAACAAAATCATGCACCAAGTAAATCTCATCAACAAACCAAAGAAGATCCTCCGGCTATGGCGAAGCTGGGCACATCCACACCATCATCATCATCAACAAAATGCAACCACCACAGCCAATAAACATAATTTGTTGGAAGCTGGTGAAGATTATAGGGAATCATTGTTTATGGGGTCCGAACTATCTGATGGTAGTAGACGGGGCTCAAAAGCTCTGGAACATGTTCCAAAAGGGTCCTTGGCAGTCTACGTGGGACCGGAGCTACGGAGGTTCGTGATTCCGATGGCCTCTTTGTCGATGCCGGAATTTAGGGTTTTAATGGATAATGTTGCTGAGGAATATGGTTTCGAGCATGAGGGTGGGCTTCAAATTCCTTGTGAAGAACAAGACTTTGAGGATATACTGCATAAATGTGTGACAAAGGATCATATGATGTCAAAGAACAAGAAAAAACATTAACAATCATTTACTGTTGTTACCAAAAATTTGTCAATTCATGTGATATCCATGTAAATAGAAGTGACAAAATTTGTATTAATTAACTGTAGGACTGAAATTTTGTATCTGGAGTATAATTCTTTCTTATTCTTGAAGAGCGGATTTCTGTTTTAATATTGGATTAATTTTGACACAAGAATTTTGATTTTTTAAATTGTGTTCTTGCTAAAAATCTTTGCTCCATACTCTCCCTTGTGCTCATATATTAGGTCTAATTACTATGCCTTACTACCAACTTTTTAACAAGTACACAATACAATATAAGCAATTATATATATATATATATATAATGAAACTGAAACCGAGGCAGAGGATCAAGGGCAAGCAGAAACATCACCACTAGGTTGGCACCCCCCTATTCACCCTATCCTGGACGCAACAACCCTAACAACACAGCAAATATTATTAATAAAAAAATAAAAATAAAAATAAACCAAAGTATGCAAAAGGGAGATAAAAGCCATCCCAAGAGGGAGGTGTTGAATAAGCAATATATATATATATATATATTCAAAAACCAAAAATTATTTGAATCACATCTACCCATCATATAGTAATGAGACCTTATGTGTGTGTGTGAGTGTGTGTGTATATATATATATTCAAAAACCAAACATTATTTGAATCACACCTACCTATCATAAATATATATATATATATATATTTGAGCAATCAACCTAAATATCTGAATAATAGTATTTGTATTCTTACATCTGTGAGTATATGTGATCAAAAGTTGTAATTTAATTTTAAAACAAAAACAAAAGGTGATTATTTATTATTGTGTATGAAAACCAACCTAACGTACGTTTGTTTTCTGTTTTAATAAAGATTTGTATTTGGGCTTTTTACATGGATAGTGGACATTTTGGTTTTCACTGTACATAAGAAGCTTCTAATTTGTAACAAAGATTCTTTGAAATATTTTGTTGATTGTTGTAGACAGTGATCATTACAATTGTCAATTATCATGCATGATGTAGATAAAAATTCCGCAATATATGGTTGTGATATATATATCCGATATGATCAAATCTCAGATCATTATTGTTTTCAATCATTTGGTTTCGCCAACCCACCAACTTACTGTAGATAGAGCCTCTTTTTTTTTTATTAACAAGTGTAACATTACTATTAATGATTTCTATAAAAAAAAATATATAGTATTATTAAATTATTAAATTATATAGAAAAGAAAAAGAAAAAGTCTTTGAATGTGAATGGACTATATATACCATGTTGAAGTGATCTATTATTACTGCCGATAGATGATAACTGTGACCGACCTAGCCTGCACATGATTCAACTACTCACTATAGTCATTGGAACCCATGAATGCCATGTGATTATACTGTGAAAATAGTGGGAAATGTCACCGAACATCATAATTTTTTATCACTTGTCGCCAAAGCTAGTTATTACCTTATCATTAAACTATTAATTTGAATTTCACTAGCACCTAAATATGTGAATTACCTAAACTACTCATTATATATTAAAACACATCCAGTAGATATATTCTCTCAATTTTTTTCTTACTTTCTTCTTTCACTATTTCTCTTTCTCTTAGCCATGGTTGTGAAACTATTTCTCTTTCTCTTATCCGCTGCTATTTTTCACAACCGATTTCTCCATTCTCAATAAGTACCATTTTTCGTTAAAACATAATAATAATAAATAAATTCATTGGTGATTAGATCTAATATTTGTTTTGTTTTATTTGAATTTTATGAAATTTTTGTATTTTTTATTGATTTTATGTTTGAACAAAGTTGTTGCAGCTTACGATTAGACTTTTAAGATGGTTAAAATTTATGAGTTAGAACTGGAAAACAAAAAGAAAACCCGAATTTTGAAATTAAAAAAAAAAAAAAAAAAAAAAAAGAAAGGGAAGAAGCCACCAACAACAACAACAACTCATAACCAAAAGAAAACATTACACTTCAAGAAGAAACTAAAATATCATAAAATAACTCATCGAATCGAAGCCAAAATGGGCTTTTAAAGAGAGTTATTTTTTAATTCTCGATATTAAACTCAATCATGGACAATTATTTTGACTCTCCATGATTGAAGCCATTTCTTTTTATTTCGTGATTTCTTCTTGTTTTCAAGTTTATTTTTCAACTTTTTTTTTTTCCACTTAGAGTTTCTTTTAACCATTTTATCTCCAGAGTATTCCTTTTATTATAAGAAATTTCTTTTAATATATAAATGAATGTCCCATCAACACATGGAAGTAGGTTTCATTTTTTTGTTTAATCTTTTCATTTTCTCTAACTCCATCATCAAGATATATTTTAATATTATATTATTTATAATCATTATTGTTACCATTATAACATGTTTTTTCATTTCATAATCATTAGTTTGTAATTTGATTGAGAGACTATATAAAGAGCCCTTACTTATCGATTTGTATACTTGAGAATAATAGTAGACAATAGATGAAAATTGATGAATAAAAGATCGTTTCTCTTTTGTAGATATATTTTCTCTCTTCTCTATTTTGTGTTTATGCTAATATATTCATGTTTATTCTAATAATTTTATAACACTTTTTTCCCTTTTTGGTTGTAGCTTCTTCTATTGACAGATATGATATCTCCTATATTCTCTTTCTTCTTCTTGTAGCTTTTTGGTTGTCAAACTCAAAATTGATTTCTTCGGCGAAGAAAAACTTATCAAAATTGGTTTCCATATTTATTCTCTATCTTTTCATCAACTTGGGTTTCAAATTTTTTCTCTCTCTTTCGCATTTTTTGGTTTCTAGATCTTGGAGAGAGGAGAGACATTTTTTTATACAAGCACAATTTTTTCAAGCATATTTTTGTCCAAAAAGGCAAAAACCATTTTAAGTGCATAAACTATTAAAGTGATGCTAGTCTCAGAAAGCAAGGATGACGAAGTGCTATAAGCACCGCCTCATTCTAATAATCTAATTACATTTAATATGTTGTGTGGGTTAAAAAACAAATTTAAGTAGAAATTTTAAATTTGAAACACTTCAACTTTGCAGGTTCATACAACTACTATTGCATAGGGACTGATTATCTTATCCAATCACTAATATTACCCATCAATTGTGGCTCTTGAAATTGATTGCATTAGGAGAGAAACACTTATTTTCTATGATGAACAAATTTGTACCCCCATCTCTTATTCAACTAAAAGTTGGTAAATTTGAAAAATGTTAATTGATAAATCATTCTAAATTAAGGAAGTTACAAATTGTTCGATATAATCTTACTTATCAATTTTAATTAACAGTGAAATTATTAATTATTAATTAGAGAGCATTAATGATGTCAGATAGCACCAAAGAACTGGTGTCATATTTAACTAACACCAAAGAACTTAAATGAGTTTTATTAGCACCTATCTGAATGAAAAAACACTGATATTCTTCTTTTAAAAAGTAATTTTTTTTTTCTCTCTACCATTTTCTTCTCTTTCTTTGTTCTCTCTCTCTCAATCCTCCATCTATCTTTTTCTCTCATTGTCTCCTTTTGGCTTCCTCCTCCATTCACCGTCGGCCAACCCAGCAACCGTTGTCGACAAACCCAATAGTAACAGCACCCTTCATCATTCCTCCATTTTTTTTATCATTTCCGATTTTGGGTTCAACGAAATGGATGGTTGTTGTGGATGTTGTTGATAGATGTAGTTTTTGTTGATGTTGTTGATGGATATAATTGTTGTTGATGTTGTTGATGGATGTAGTTGTTAATGTTGATGATGATGTTGTTGTGAAAGAATTGATAAAATGAATGTAGTTGTTAATGTTGTTGTGAAAGAATGGATCAAATGGATGGTTGATGATGTTGAAGAGATATTCACAGTGATTCGCTACGAATCATATTCTAATAGGACGCGAATCAAAGAAAATGAAAATGAAAATAATATATTACTGAACAAGTTTTCATATGGGCACCATTGAGACAGACAGAGAACATGCATCCTATTAAGGTGTGGACCGCGCCCTATAGGGCGAGGGCCACTCCAGAAATAATGTGTGGATCGCACCCTTTGTCGCGCTAGAAATAGGGCATGGACCAGCATTCTACAGGGCATGGTCCACGCCCTATTTCTGATGACCCGAACTCAAAATTTGTGCAGGATTTATAACATTTTAAAATAAATGTATTTTTGTGATTAAAATAAATTAACGTTGAAATTGTGCTATAAAACTTATTTCATTTATTTGATACTAGTAAAAATGGGCTCAGTTAGAAATTATTTACGTAAGAAAGTTTTATATTTGAAGGCTTTGTTGACAAACATCTAATAGTTTGGATTCAGCAAGAATATATTGTTTGTTTTGGTCCACCAAAATGTTCTAAACTTGTACACAAGCTTTTTCCTAACTTAATCCAGCATTTTAGGCCACTACGTTAAAGGTACTTAGTGCTTACATGAAATCCAAAAGAAAGAATATTTAATTACTTAGTGAACTCAGAGCACTACTGATCATTATAACATCAACGATCCTAACTTAATTATCGTTGTAATGAATTGTCATTGTAATTGACGCTCATGAGGATTACAGATCTCAAAAGTATTATCACATCCAACAAATTTATTGAGTGAGATCGTGAAACTAGAATATAAATTTAAGGTTTTTCTTACTGATTAGTCGCAATTTCCTTATTTTTAAATTTTCAGCAAACTAAATTAATATTACGATGCTAAAAGCGGTTTTCCATACAAATATTATCCTTACAACAAAATTCTTATATTTTATTTTATTTTTTAATAAATAAATAGAAACCCTTGAAATCATTGAGTGAAAATCATATAAAATGGTATTTAAGAATTAAATACTTATTTGACTAACAGGTAAAGAACTGAGTTGAGTTTTACAAACACTTTCATGGGTGAAAAAACAATAATACCTTTCATTAAAAAAACTAATAAAAAATTTTTAATTTATCAATTAGTTTACGACTCTATTTTTCAATAATCTGATTTAAAATTCAGTTTTGAAATGAATATTGGTTTGAATATGCTATTGAATCAATAAACCAATATTTCTCAAAATTTAGTTTGACAAAAGTCAATAAACAAATATTGGTTTGTTAAAATTCATTTTTTGACAACTTGATTCAAAGCCGACAACTTTGACATGCTCTATTTTGTTGGTAAAAAACAGAGCATGTAGCTCCTTCAACTTGTTAACTTGTCGACAGTTGCAACCCGTCAACCATCGCTCCTTCAACTTCAACTCGTCAACCACCGCCACTGGTCAAACAGAGCATGTAGCCCTATAACCACCGCCAGCGCCGCTCCTTCAACTTCAACCCATCAACCGCCTCAACCCCAAAACAGACAGTTCGCGAACTAATTAGTTCACAAAGGCGTTTTTCGATGCCGCCTTCGCAAACTAACATTCCCTCTTGCGTCGAATTCGAGTTGCTGTGAAAGAGAAGGATGGATGGCGGTGCGTGGCGGTGCTTGATGAAGCTTGGAGATGAAACGAGTTGCAACAGCCATGGCGGATGAAAGAGAAGAGTTGCTGGTCTGGTCAGAGGTTTAAGTAGCCATGAAGGTTGCAGGCAGCCATGGTGGATGAAAGAGTAGGGTTGCGGTGCGTAGCGGTTGCATCCATGGAGGATCGTTCTGGTTCGACAGAACAAGTGGTGGCGAGTGGAGGATGGACACCTTCATGAACTAGCGGCCTGTACGACAGAACTCGATTCGCCACATAGCGATGAAAATGGATTAAAAAAAGATAATTTTATCATTAAAATTTATAAACAGTAAAATTATACTATTAAAACTCACTTCAGTTTTTAGTACTAGTCAAATAAGTCTCGTGTCATTTAAAAATAGAACTCAATCATTGAAATAAAATACACAAACGAGTCCCAATACTAATGGATCTAATTTAATTTAACTATTATCATAAATAGGTAATGCATGATTGGGAAACTATATAAGATCCCAAAGGAGAGACAGCATATCTTGGTTGTTAGAAACTTAGGTATGTTTTTTAACTCCCTTATTTCGGGCAGTCAAAGAAATCTTAGAATTAAATAGAAAATTAAAGTGAGTGAATGAATCAGAAGCTAAGAGACTTGATTAACTGATTTCTACTATAAAGTTTTTGAAATTATGAGTGACTCCATTCATTTCACTTTGTTTTCTTGCTTGCTTTGAGAACAAGGAAGAGCCCCTGACACCTCTTCTCCAATAACATTCTTCAGCGCAGAGATTCATCTCTTTTGGCCCAAATTTTTTGCTATGCATTATAAGTCATTCATGCATTTAGATCATACGTATATTAATACTCAGAGAGACACCAATCATTGATTTTTTTTTTTTCTTTCTTTCATTTTCTTATAGTAAGAAAACACAGCCCCACCATATCATGTGTTTGCATGTATACATTCTCTATGTATAATTCCAGTACCAAACAAGAGTCACTGTAGTAGATCAATCAATTCAGTGTGGGAATTATTGCTCTTTCTTACTTTGTTTGATGGTTGGTCATTTCCTTGAATTCTGAATTCTGATAATTGTTTCTTTCAAATATATATCCTTTTTATGCGCGTTGTGTCAAGTCAAGGATGAGGTCTAGAATTTTGAATCAAGACTTCACAAATGTAATGTAATTTGATCAAACTTGGAAAAGAAATTTTACCCTTTTAGTATCAAGAAAACCTCCCCAACCCCCCCTTCCCCCCAGCCCAATGGGGTTCTCTGACTCAGGAAACTAGTGTGCTTTTTTTTTTTTTTTACCGAAATCAGCTCAGATGAACTCTAGTAGTATAACTTAGATAATTACTCCTAAGCATTAAGAGAGGGCTACCCACATCTTTATAAATATCAACACAAATGATGGGAACTTTATTGGCACTTAAACTGATATCTTGGAGAAGCAGAAGCAAGTAAAGGTGACTAACAACTAAACTACCTCACCTGTGAAGCTACCTTATTTGTGAGTTAACTCATAATTATTTAATTTTTAATATGTAAATTTTTTCCAATTTTAATAAGAAAAAAAAATAAGTTTATAGAATTCTTTGAGATTTAAAATATTTATAATGGATATAATGATAAAATAAGTCATGAAGTGTGTCGTGTGATAAGTCCATATTATAAAGAGAATCACTAATACAAATTCAACTTTATATATATATATATATATAGGCTGAAGGGGAACGTTAAATTTAAATTGCTGAATTATTTTCGTACCATCACCCAATTATATTCTTATAAAATCTATCAATTCTCAAATATTTCTTGTTCAAGTCTTTGAATTATGAGAGTCAAACAACTTATAAACCCTTACGATCATAAGACACCATCGAATGCGAACTTCATCAAAGTATCTAAATTTTGTGATACAACAACAACATTATTTTTAATGAGTTATTATGACTTTTTTTTCTAATTTTTTTTATTAATTTTTAATTATTAAAAAATAAGGTAAACTGTTAGATGGAAAAAAAAAAATGTTCATTCATCCCATGCTTCAAATGAATAATTAATACACAGTAACAATCAAATTTAATCAAGTTTGTTTTTAAATATATGTACCCTTAAAATACATTAACAAGATGATTAGTTATTATATTATACCCATAGAGTCCCAAGACTAATAATGATCACTAATAGATTTATGCATTGGCTAATCATATATTTTCTACCTGATCAATAACAAACAACAAATAACAATATATTAACTAGCTAGGTTTGTTTCCAAGCTGTTTTTGTTTCCACATTAATGTAATTATTAATTACAACTTTCATATAATTATATTATTGACTAAAAAAACAACATTGTTTTCGAATTTTTCATTGGCTTTTCCAATGTCCATATGCAAGAAGAGTATATTACAACTTTTGAGCATGTTACTTTTTAAATTTTAATAACCCTTTCACTGGAAAACTTCACAAGGCCCTGCAAACCAACACTATTCCCAATATGATTATAATACTACTGATTAATAAGTTAATTAATAATTATCAATTAATAATTAAATCAAAACCAACTTAAAAACAACATTTAAATCAAAATGTACGACTTGTCCATTTGCTTTGACCTTTGACCAATAATTAGCTTCCAATTATTACTTACTTTTTCTAATACAAATGGCCCATCCGGCTTCTCGTTTTATTTCCTCATTTGTTGCATCTTGCTTTAATTAAACAATTAGTTGCTAACTAATCATCCCATTTGTTCTAGCTAAGATTCGAAAAGATATTCTTTGAAATGACCAAATGACCATTGGTGTACGGTCAACCTTAATGTGCAATAATTGCACTAATTACAAGAAGTACTAGTACTTTATATATATATATATATATATATATATCTTCGTATTTGATTAAACTAGGCTAAGATATTATTAGGATCATTAATGGTGATTAACACTGTGCATGATCATGACTTTGCTGTAATTACAACTAAGCCATGATGATGAAAATGCTATTTAGATGTATATGCATCATGTCTCTCCATTATAAAGTCAGAATTTTTTTATTCATTTTTAAGAGATTAGAGTGCCAATCTAATTTTAATAGAAAACCCCATGAAAAGTGGGATAATTTTTTCATTCATTTTCTGATCTTGTGGAACATGAGATTGCATGTTATCTCCATACATTGTAGAAAAGGATCAAAATCAACCTACTTCAATTATAATTTTGTTGAATTTCAAAATTCATAGTTAATTGTAAAATTTGTCATCAATTTTATTTTTCTTAAGAGAAATGTTTTATAAGATATAATTAAAACTTCCAAGACATTCCATAATTTTTCATGAAAAGGTTTTATTTCTTAAAAGATTTTTAAAAAAATATATGTAAAAAGTGGTTTTTTTTTTTTTTTATGAATTCTAAAACTACTTAAGCACTGTGATTGATGACCTAAATCAATTCTAGGGTGGTCGGTGATAATTAAAACCAATTCAAAACAGTATAATTCAAATTGGTCGAGTAGTCTAGCCTACTAGCTAGTATAGAGCATAAAACGTATGATTCATTATATTGTCAATTTATAGGGAAAACAAAACTTAAATTGCATGAAACATTCAAATCCAACATATCATGATTAATCATTAAGTCAAATAATTAAACAATTTTAGGCACTATAAATATATTTAAATAAACATAAGATTAGTGTATTCAAATGTGAACTTCCCCACATCTTACTTAATCTAAATCAGATTTGGTGTAGTATAAAAATGAGGATTTCACATGAATTTCTGGAGTCCCCCATCTTCTACGATCTTCTAAGCACTCAAAATCCAATAAACAAAAGTACAAAGCACAATAAAAAGATAAATAAATTTAAAATAAATAACAATAATTAACTAGTCATCAAATATTACAGATACCAAGACAGAAAACTGACCAGAAGTTAATAATTTGTGGGAGATGCCCTGTGGATATTTTAACTGTAGAAGCATGCAGTTGCATCAGAAGCAATTTGCAATAAAGAACACATTGAAGACATGTGGCTTCTTTTTTGGATCGCATATACAATTATTATTGTTAATATAAAGAGACATGACCCAAGTCTCAATATGCCTAGGTTCTCAGTCCCCCACAAACAACAGTACTCTAACAGAATAGAGATCAGTTGGAGACTTGTGATTCAAAGATCACTTGACATTAATGAGTCAGGATTAGATTTAATTCTGCTTGGATTAAATTCTTTTAAACTAGTTTAATAATATGTTAAACTAGTGTAGTAACCTTTAATCACCACGATAGTTTTGGCCTTTTTCCCAAAAGAGTGTGATGGAGGTTGGCCCTCATTAAACCATAGATCTGAGACAGAGTAGAGCAAAGTGCAAAGCAAAATTTAGAGCAAAGCGCAGGACAAAGTGTGGCAAAGATATATTCTCATTAAGTCATAATAAATTGGCAAGATGACGCTCCTAGGGTTTAAACCAAAAACCTATAGATATTTCGATTGCAAACCTAATACCATTAAGGCAACTTGGAACGCCACCTTACCCATTCATTTGTGGTTCAAGGAGGACATGTCTCCACCACACTATGTCTCTGCTACACCTTTCCGGGGATGAGACCAAAGTCCTCCATAGATAAATGGTCACTGTGATGACAAAGGGTCACTACAACTAGTTAGTCAAATCCATATTAAAACCTTTAAATAAGAAATTATTAAAAGATAGAGTCGATATAAATAGGTATAATTTGTATAAGTGAATTAAGTAGAACATACCAACAATGATCAATTTATTAACTTAAAAGGGATACAAACATCATGCATATATTGCATTGTTGGCATGTTGTATTAACTTATCAGTAAGTAATCAATCATTTTAACCATTTATGTGTGATTAACTAAATGAGCTAGGCTCACATATTTACTTCTATAACCTCTAACATCTTAGTAAATGAAAAAGTGCCCAAATATTCTCTCCTAAAAGGTAATATGTACATTATATCATATTTTTAATAAAATGCATACACCAGATATAATTGAGATTTTCTCCCTACAAACCTGAATGGCCACTGAGAAGGAAAAAAACAAAATAAATAGAAACCTAACTAGAAAATTTGGACCTTTCTCATCAATGGATTAAACAGACAAAAACTCTGAATGATGAGTTAGTTCTTGTGGCAGTTGGACCATGCCACTACCCGACGTAGCCTTCCTAACTTCAATGATTAATAATAAATTAAAATATATATATATATATATATTGAAATATTATAAACATTAGTCTCTCAGTACTACACACCATGCACCCCTCTAACGTCTTTATAAATCTCCACTGCACCACCCACTTGAGATTCACACACCACAACACAAATACACCAAGTGAGAGAGTTAAATCAGAAACACATTATTAAATTGTTCAAAGTATATTCTTCACTATGAGTATGGATTCAAAGAAGTCTAACAAGATTACTGATATTGTTAGGCTTCAACAAATCCTCAAGAAATGGAAAAAACTAGCAAACTCATCGTCGTCCAAGACCAGCTCCTCCTCTTCTTCTCATTCTTCTTCTACTGTAAATTCTTCTTCATCCAATAATGCCACTAAGAGCATCAAGTTCCTCAAGAAAACACTGTCTTTCTCTGATGTGTCAACAACCTCCAACGACGTCGTCCCGAAAGGGTTTCTTGCTGTGTGTGTAGGGAGAGAGCTGAAGAGGTTTATAATCCCAACTGAGTACTTGAGCCATCAAGCATTTGGGATTTTGCTCAGAGAAGCTGAAGAGGAGTTTGGGTTCGAACAAGAGGGGGTGTTGAAGATCCCTTGTGAAGTGCCTGTGTTTGAGAAGATCTTGAAGGTGGTCGAAGAGAAGAGAGATGTGTTGTATTTGCATGAGATGGAGATGATCACTAATGGTTGTTGTTGCTCTTCCTCAGATTGTGAGTTGACACCTTCTCATCATTTTCAAATGTGTAGATGATTCTTCTTCAAATAAAGACTACTCTTGTTACACCACCACACTACTCTTCATGGTTTTGTTTATCAAGTTCTTTATTTTCCTCCCTTTGTTTGCTTTATTTTAGTGAAGGCAATGTATGGGACTTAAAGATAGGAAGAGTGAGATTTAGAAGAGGAAATAGAGTTGAATAAGGTAGATGAAATCTCTTCTACTTTGTAGTTGGATGTCTATTATGATCCAGAAAAGTTGTATCTACCAGTTGTCTTTTGTGCAAAGGAACTAAATTATTGTATGCACAATGTAGAATAACTTGGCTCTACAAAAGTTTCCTTATTGATTCAGGAACAAACTCAAATAGTGTATCATTTATAATAATTGAGTCTAAATAATTTAAAAGTACAGTAACATCATCAAACCATCTTATAGCGAATCCAGATTGTATTCATGCAATAAAATGCAATCATCGGTTACGAACTATAACATTCCTTTATTTGCTAACTACTTCATTTATTTTTCCCTCCTTGATAACTTCAAAGTAGATTTGGTAACAAAAGAGATTGATCTAATAATATTTCCATCATACTTACGAAATTATTGGTTCGAGTATTACTCTAAATAATTTAAGAACAGCTTATTTGATTTGTTTAAGCATTTACTAAAAAGATATGACGCGATAAGAAAACATAGGATCTAAATAAACCGAATTTTAAATAATCTTATAACAGACTAACTTCAGATTTAATTCTTGTTCTTATGCTCGAATGCAAATCAGGCTTTGCTCTATCAGAGAAATGCGAACCAGTGTCGAATCTAGACCATCATGCGTTTCTATCCATAATGATTATTGGTCACACTAAGCAGATCTGCATTATCAAGTAATGAAATTGGTGGGTTTGCGGAGCCAATGACTGGAAACATATAGAGATTATTTGAGATGTGATCGTATCATCACTACCTTATTTGTAGGGATTTTCACATTTCCTTGGCAAGTGTAATGCATGTCCGTAAATACATTAACAAATTGGATTCCGAATAATCTCCAACACTTAAGTTTCTACACCATGATATTCAATATCCCTAAGTTCAAAAGCTCCTCCTGAGACACTTTTACGATGTTTCAGTCCATCTACGATTCGTGAATATCACATCAATGATTTGTTTTGACAGCTTTCACCCCAGAACAGAATCCGACTCTTAAAATCTAGAAATGAAGTCTCTCGACCAGGATGTAAATAAACGAAGACAAAGAAAACAACAAAAAGGGAACCGATTTTGCACTAGAAGTACAGATACATGTAAGAGTATTTACATCAGCTAATATATACACGGTTGAAACTTCCCACGAGACACTCGAATGGGAAGAGTAAACTTCACAGTGAGGAAAACACTCCAAAAACATTTCGATCTTACAAGATCGAAGATTAATTTCTGAATGTGAAATCGATAACAAACTCATTCACAACATTCCATAGCCCTGGAAATGTGAAATTCCAAAACTAGTGAGCAAAAAATGAAGCCAATTACCTCAATCTTGGCAGAACATGCAACTTTACAGTATTCGAAGTAAGCAAGTGAAGATGTGAGCAAAATAATGTACAAGTTTGGTAGCATTTGTACTGCAAGTCTATGAATATGGTGAGCAACCAACCACCTCAGTCTCGGTGATAGCAGCAGCCCTAAAATCTTTTCACAGTTTCTGACAAGTTAAAAATACGATTGCAAAGCTTCTTTGAGATTTTCATCCAGAACAATAAAGACTTAATGCGTCATTTCAACTTCTGGAAGCAAAAAAAATTTGTCTCCGACTGCAATGCTTATGGATCGGGTCTTGAACTTGTTCCTGTTAGGGAAGTCAATGGAACCATCAGAAGCGAAATAATTATAACCTAAATTTAATACTGGTAAAAAATTTGATAAAAACACACCTTTAACCATCAGAAGCTAATGTAGCTTAAAACACACCTTTAATCATTGAGAAAAAAAGAAAAAAGCCATATTCAGGGGATATTACCTTTTCTTTTCTTGGGTGGTTTAATGCCACCACTGGCAATTGAAGGTGATAGAGACCTTTTAGAAGGTGCAGATTTCACCGACGATTCAGATTTCTTTGATGAAATTAAAGAAGAGTAAAGAATAGCATCAACAGCTTCACGTTGTTGTTTCCTTTTAGCAATTAAATCTGCAGTACCACCAACAGTATTAGGATCTCTTCCTCTCTTACTGGCCTCTTGCTTCTTCAGGCTACCTCCCGTCGGAGGAGTTGAATCTTTTGATTTTCTCTGGCTTCTCTCAGGCTCAGAAGATCTCTTCACGCTTTTTGACCCATGCAGACTGGAATATATATTATTGTCACCCCCTTGTTGTCCCGAGTTGTCTAATTTACTGTTTGAGTTTTCACCTTTGTCTTTCCTCTTTCCTGGAGTAATAGCCGAATTGCTTTTGTTTTTATGGCCTTCACCTCCTCGATCATCAGCATCTAAACCATGTTCTTCTAACATTGCAGCCTTCACATTCTTGGACTGCCTGTTGTCACCACTCTCAACAGAAGGGTGATCCCTCTTCCTCGGAAAATCTGGTTTGTCTCTGGTTCTCCTATGGCTACTGAGGAGATGTTCCCTTTTTGCAGAAACAGTGTTATCATCTCCAGCAACTGTCCTGTTACTCTGCACCACGCGGTCAGTATCTTTCATTTTGATTTCTAAGCTTGTCTTTAATTTGCGCTCATTCTGCTGGACAAATTGATTAGTATCTCCATCCTTCAACTGGCTTAAATGATCATCCAGATTACCAGGAGTATGATTCTTCCTTGATGCTGATTTAAACATTCGTTCATATGGCCTTTTAACTGAAATAACCCGATTTCTCTCTTTAGCATCCTTCACAAGAGCAGCCCAGTTACAATTATTCTGCAAAGTCTTTGCATTACCCAAAATCCATAATGAGAGCCTGGCCCTTGTCAAAGCAACGTTCATCCTTCTTACATCAGCGACAAACCCGATACTTCTTGAACTCATCCCAGATGGAGCAGAGAATGAATCTGTTGCTCTCACAGTGGAGAGTATCAGTATATCAACTTCCCGGCCTTGAAAACCGTCCACAGTATTAAATTCCATATCAGATATTATAGAGGATCCAAATGCACTTGAAAAGCGAGAGCGCAAAAGCTGAAGTTGACACTTATATGGAGTAATGATGCCAATTCTTCCACCAACAAAC